>OY744516.1:111159468-111179468 GCA_963556195.1 Sepiola atlantica | reverse complement strand
GAAAGAATACAAGAGTGAAAGAAAGAAAGAATAAGAGACAGAAAGTAAGAAAGGGATAGAAGAAAGAATGAAAGAAAGAAAGAAAAGGGGGAAAGAAAGAGAGAGAGTAAAAGAAAGAAATGTAAACGATGTTAATTATAATTTCTTTATCTGAAACAGAAAATCCACAAAGATGAAAATACCAATTAAAATGTGAAGAAAAAAAAGAAAGAAGAAACGAAAGAAAGAATATAAGAGAGGAAGAAAAAATGAAGGAAAGAAGGAAGAGAAAAATGAAATAATAAAAAAGAGAGAGAAATAAAGAAAAAGAGAGGGAAAAAAGGAATACTGTAGAGAAAAAGAAGAAAAGAGGTAAGAAAAAAGGGAGAAAAAAAGAAAGAATACAAGAGAGGAAGAAGGAATGGGGAAAGAACAAAAGAAGGAAGGAAGAGAAAAATGAAATAATAAAAGAAAGAGAGAAATAAAGAATAAGAGAGAGAAAGAAAGAAGGAATAATGTAGAGAAAAAAGAAGAAAAGAGGAAAAAAAGGGAGAAAAAAAGAAAGAATACAAGAGAGGAAGAAGGAATGGGGAAAGAACAAAAGAAGGAAGGAAGAGAAAAATGAAATAATAAAAGAAAGAGAGAAATAAAGAATAAGAGAGAGAAAGAAAGAAGGAATAATGTAGAGAAAAAAGAAGAAAAGAGGGGAAAAAGGGAGAAAAAAAAAGAAAGAATGCAAGAGAGGAAGAAAGAATGAGAGAAAGAACGAAAGAACGAAGGAAGAGAAAAATGAAATAATATATATATATATATATATATATATAGAGAGAGAGAGAGAGAGAGAGAGAAAATCTTATGGTACTTTACCTATAACGGACTTTGGATTCTTCCATTCACACTAAATACTAGAAGCATATGCTTCTCAGTGTTGAGTAAACCCCAGTCTATACGTACCACTACTCCTGTTTCTCTGTTGTATATACTTTTCTTCAATATACTTGTTTTTTGCTAAACCCCGTGTTCGTGTTTTCATTCCGGACCCTAAACAGGTCCACAAGAACTAGCGAGGAGATATTCGAACTTACACAGGACACAACTACAACATTAAGATTTTTCTTGAGAACCTTTTAATAAAAGAAGCCTACAACAACCGATGACGTGGGATTTCGAACTTACACCAATACAACGACTGACGACGTGGTTACAATAAAGGATTCTGGAGAACCTTAAAATAGACGCCACAACTGGCAACAAAGTATATTAAGTTTTTTTTCTCGAGAACCTTAAAAAAAGACAAACGTGGAAAATCAACGACAAAATTCACCAGACAACGTCCTAGTTCTAAAAACTGGCTTTTACCGGTGTAAAAAAAAGGCGTAAAGACTAACTTTTTTCTCTCATTTGAAGAAATGTCAGTGATTTGTTTTTATTGCTATTCCGACACTATTGTTAATCTTTAACAAGAAGGGAATACATGATTTTTTTCTCTCCAAAAGAGAAAAGTTTACGACTGCCGAAAGAAAAAAACAAATCTAAAACCATATTTTTTTTTCTTTCTTGACTAAAGTGCCGACCGCAAATTCTACGACTACGCGAAAAGCGAACTAAAAAATGGTATTTTTTCTCGAGCAAAAAGAAAAAAGTTTTATATTCTTTTTACAACTAAGATTACGTTTTGCAATCGTAATCTAAAAGAAAGAACTTTTTAAAAGCCGTATTCTAAAAAGACACATTCAAAAAGCCGTATTCTAAAATGACATATTTTAAATATGGAAGACTTTAAAGCTACTATTGAAGAACTAGTGAATTATCAAATGCATCAGCAACAGAAAATAGAAGAAGGACTACAGAAAACTGAAGAAAGATCTCAAAAGCTTCTTCTAGAACAAAATGAAAAACTACTAGAACAAAAGAAAGAATTCGACAAAAAGATGTAAGTATAAATGCAAATAATATCGCATAGGGGTCAAAGTAACGAAAACCATAATGATTCGGGCCCGGACGTGTCAATAATAAGCCTACATACGTGGAAGAGGTTGAATAAACCCACCATGTTTAGAACTAACACAATAGCCAGTACAGTGACTGGCGAAAGAATTAAATTTGAGGGTGAAATAATTACAAACGTGACCCTAATAGGAATTATCAAAAAGTTAAAAAATACTTCTGTTAAAAGACACGAATAACCTTTTTTGGCACTGATTGTATGCAAGCGTTCAATTTATGGGGGTTACCAATGAATCCGTTTTGCGAAGAAATAGATAGTCGGACAACCGAATCTGACGGCCTTGGTCGATGCATAAAGATGGCGGCCAAATTTCAACTGAACAAGAACGTTTAGCCTGTATTTAAGAAAAAAGAAATGCGCCTTTTGCCTCGGTAGACAAAATAAATGAGGAATTGGACCGACTAGTGACGACCGGCATCTTATCGAAAGTGGAATACAGTCAATGGGTAGCACCCACGGTCTATGTAAAGAAAAAATCAAAAGGAATCCGCGTGTGTGCAGATTTTTCAACAGGATTAAATGCAACACTAAAAGATTATCACTACCCACTGCATAGTCCGGAGGACGATTTTTCAAAATTAAATGGAGGCAGATTTTTTTCAAAAATAGATCTGAGTGAAGCGTACCTCCAAATACCCGGGAAAGAAGAGAGTTCTAAACTGTGGTGTATGAATACGCATCGCGGTTTATACAAGTTCGAAAGGCTAGCTTTCGGGTCAAAGTTGCTCTCGCAATTTTGCAGCAAGTGATGGATACCATGCTATGTGAACTTGAATTTGCTATTGCATACTTTGACTACATCCCAATCAACAGTAAAGATATAGAACAACACCGGAAACATGTCAACAAAGTGTTTTTCGCGAATCCGGAATTACGGGGTTAAAGTTAAAGAAGAAAAAAATACAATATCTGGGTCATGCAAAAGGCCGGACCCAAAACGAGCCACTGCATGCCGGCGCCAGAGCTTCTTGAGACTGGCAAATTAATACCAGACTTTTATCCCAGAGATGCATAACTTCCGTGCTCACTAGATTAACTATTAAAACATGATAAGGTTTGGGAGTGGACAAAACTATTGAAATGCTGACATCAGATTTATACCTTACGTATTACAACCCAGACTTAAGCATAATAGTGGCTAGCGACGCTAGTTCATATGGATTAGGAGCGTGTATCCTTCACATGATGCCGGATGGAACGCATAAACCCATTGCGCATGCATCAAGGACCCTACTTCCTGCGGAGAAGAAGTACTCCCAAATTGAGAAGGAGGCTTTAGGAATGATTTTTGCTGTAACTAAGTTCCACCGGATCATAGACCGTTAATTACCATTTTCGGTTCGAAAAGAGGTCTGTCTGTGTATACGGCGAATAGACTACAGAGATGGGAAACAATTTTACTGAATTATAATTTTAAAATGGAGTATTTGTCATCAAAAAAGATCTATCACGCGTAAGAGAGCTCTTGGTGACTCTACATGAAATTAAAAAGGAAGCCTCCAATGAGGAATTCATCATCAGTACAAAATATAAAATGGCTTATAAACGCCAACATTTTGTAGACAGTTTTGAATTATGCAACGATGTACTCTTGTATAACGAGAGAGTCGTCATTCAAAAAAATTACAGAAGAGAATCCTGAAGGATTTTCATATTGGCATTCCGGGAACAAATAGGATGAAAAATTTGATGCGCAGCTTCGTGTACTGGCCTAAAATGGATCAGGAAATTGAGACCATCGTAAATACGTGTAAAGGCTGTGCCTTGGTAGCAAAGGTACCTCATATCAAACATAGTCAGTGTCCAAAGACAGACCGCCCTTGGTCAAGGATACACGTGGATTTTATGGGTCCATTGGAGGGATTTTACTATGTAATTGTAATCGATAGTTTTTTTAAAATGGTCCGAAGCGTTACGATGTAATAAGTCCACTATGGAGATAACAATAAACTTCCTGCATGAATTGTTCGCCCGTTTTGGGGTGGTCGATTGTTTGGTCAGTGACAACGGAACGCAATTTACGTCCTCCGACTTCAAAGAGTTCTGTGAGATTTTCCAGATCAGACACATCACGTCTCTCTCGTATCATCCTAGGTCAAACGGCCAGGCGGAGTGTTTTGTGGACACTCTAAAAAGTGTCCTGCAAAAAAAACGCGCGACACTCCCACGGAAACGGACCTGCAGCAGTTTTTACAGGTGTACAGGATCACGCCAAACGTTAACACACCATCCTCATTATCTCCTGCAGAGATGATGTTTGCGCAAAAAGTGAGATCCGTTTTTGATAAATTACCGCCTAAAAAGACCAAACATGGTCGAACCTCTATTGTACTAAAACAAACGTTACATCCCAGGGGACAGGGTGTATTTCCAGATGTTTAAAAATAACACATCTTTCTGGGAACTTGGTACGATAGAAAGAGAATTGGAAATATGGTTTACATAATCCAAGAACCTCAGTTCTCTCATAAGAGACACCTAAATCAAATTAGGAAACAACTGTCGGGTGACACGCACAGAACTTCCCAGGTAAAAGTAGAAGTTATGGGCATCATCTACGATACTTTCGACATACCAGTACTCCAAGCAGTCCCAGAAAAGCGGCAATCTAAAAGAAAACGGAAGTCTCCGGATCTTATCGTAATTAATCCAAAAAGGAAACGATATTAATACTCTTGAGGAGGTAAAGCTTGGGAGTGGGTGTTATGGTACCCTTCTTAGAACGTACTTTGGACTCTTCCATTCACAATAAATACTGGAAGCATACGCTTCTCAGTGTTGAGTAAACCCCAGTTTATACTGGAGTCAGTACCACTACTCTTGTTTTTCTGTTATATTATATTTTACTTTGATATACTTGTTTTTGCTAAACCACGTGTTCGTGTTTTAATTCATGACCCTAAACAGATCCACAAAATGAAAGAAAAATATAAGAGGGAGAGAAAAAAAGGAATAATGTAGAGAAAAAAAAGAAAAGAGAGAAGCGGAAGTAAAAAAGAAAGAATACAAGAGAGAAAGAAAAAGAGAAAAAAAGAACGAATAATACAATGAAAATAAAGAAGGAAAGAAAGAAAAGAAGAGGGGAAAGAGAAGGAGAAAGAATAAGAGATATAGAAAAAAAGAGGGAAAGAAAAAATAACAGAAGGAAAAACAAGGAATAATAGAAGGAAAGAATAAATAAAAGAAGGAAAGACGGAGAGTATAGGAAAAAGAACAGAAAAGAGGAGAAAAAAGAGAAAAAGAACGAAAGAATGATGAAAGAGAATAAAGGAATAAAGAAAAAGAAAGAAAGAAAGAAAGAAAGAAAGGGGGAGAAACAGAGAGTGAAAGAAAGAAGAAAATATTGTGGGAGATAAAATGGAAATAATGAAAGAGAGAAAGAAAGAAAGAAATTAAGAAAAGAAAGAAAGGACAACAGAGGAAAAGAAAGAAGGAATAACGTAGAGAAAAAAGAAAAAAGAGGGAAAGAAAGAGGGCAGAGAAAAAAGAATAGATACAAGAGGAAAAGAAAGTGAAAAAGAAAAAATAACAGAAATAAAGAAAGAATGAATAATAGAGAGAAGGAAAGAAGAAAAGAATGAAAGAAGGTTGGAGAGAAAAGAGAAAAATACAAGAGAGAAAGAAAGAAAGAAAGAATAAAAGCGGAAGAAGAAAAACGTAAGAAGGAATAAAAGAGGAAAAAAAAAAAGGAATTAAACAAAGGAAAATAAGGAAAGAAAAAAAAACGGGAGAAAGGAAGTAGGTAATAAAAGAGTGAAAAAATAAAGAATAAAGATAGCAAAAAAAAAAAAACGAAAAAGAATGAAAACAAAACTAAAAGGGAGAAAGAAGGAAGAAAGGACAGAAGAATAATTAATAAAAGAAGGAAAGAAAGTCAGGATGCCGAAAGATGGGAAAAAGAAAGAGAAAAAGAAGTAATAACAAAAAGAAAGTTAAAAAAAATTAATCTACGAATAAGGAAAGATGGTGGAAGGATCTTTACAGGACATAAAAAGAGACACAACCCCATCTAGCCGACACTCACTGTAAATTCAATATATTGTACCCAGCTATTATGTTTCGGAATATTTTAGATGAGGATAATTTGCATTGTTTGCATCATTCGAACGATGAACATGCATGAGTGCGTTCACTGCACTGGCCGTGATCGTCCCGCTTGTTGCGCCTGGTGCAAAGTTGCCGTTCGACCCAGTCAGTGTTGCAACAAATAATTCTCATTCCAAATAAAACCATAAGCCCAGTTTATAAACAATTACAGTATATATCCGCTCGAGATAATGGTTAGACAGTGTCCACTTAAAAGGGTTTATCTGGAGCTCATCAAGGAGCATTACTTTTCTCAAGTAGGTTGGTCTCAGCAGAATTCCTCGTTTAGTGAGGCCCTTATTTCATTTCAAACAAAAGACAATTTCTGTGTGGCCTAACTCATAACCAGAGATATTTTCAATTTCCTCTGTCCCTCCCCTTTAGTATCTATCATCTGCAACGTCTGGCATTCACATGCACTACTAAAACATGAAATTTGAATATATATATTTCTCTTCCTATTCTTTATGCTATCCCACAATTCCCAAGTAATTTTTATACATTGCAACAGTTCGCTTTGACTCCATTGAGATTTTGTCGTTGTTTTTGCCTTGGAATACGCTTAACTGAAGACAGGAAGAATATTGTTTTCCTTAACATGGCCAATCTTATTTGATCCCTTCTCCGAGGACAACAGACCTAGGTGGAATTGTCGTCGTTGGATTTTTATACAGATTCCTCTGGATTTACCAATATTTCTGAGGCCCACGCTTTTTTGGATTTCGTTATTGGTGATTTTCATACCCGTTTGAACCTTAAAATTCTTTTTAAAAACTCTTTCAAATTTAGAACTTTGACAGTCTTCTTCTGTCAATCATAATTTTCCTCTGATGATAAGATTTTAATCTTTGAAAAGCCTGGTTTAAGGAATGAAAGAGAAGAAAAATAAATGTTTTTTATTAACTAAACTGCTCCTTGTTTTGAACAACTGAAGATATTGATTTGCTTCCATTTGCAGGTCTAATCAATTTTCATTGACTTACCATATATATATATATATATATATATATATATATATATATATATATATATATATATAATTTAAAGAAATAATAATAAAATTCTCTGCCCTTGCATTGATGCAAGAGGGACGCAGTTTTGCAGTTAAATGTAATGAGAAATTCATTATTAAACGAACACTTTATTTTCGTTTTTATTTTATTTTTCGTTTGTTTCTTCTTTTCTCTTTAACTTTTAATCCATTAAATTAGCCTCCCTCTCGCCTTCCCACTCGTGCGCCACCGGTGGTCATGCGGGTGCTGGGCATTGGTGGGAGGACGGGGATGTAAAATAGCGTTTAATTGAGTCAGATGACCACAGGACACCATGTGATCAGACACCCCCACGTGCTCCCGCACTCACACACACGCAAAGGATTACGACAAAGTCATATGTTCATATTTGTGTATTCATTATTATTTTAACAGTCATAGTAATGGAACAAAAAATATACTAATGGCTAGACAGCTACACAGAAAACTTTTTGTTTCGATCTAATAGACCACTGTTAAGCTTGATGAAGTCTCTTAGACCGAAACACAAAAGTCTCTTTGTGGCTTGATTGTCATAAGTATACTCTAATACTGTAACAGTGTGAATTTTATTTATACAATCATTTCGGCTACCCATGTGCAGACATATTTCGACTATAGCGTTTTTCAAAGCAAAAGCATCGTCAGGTCAATCCAATGAAAGTGAAAAGACGAACCTTTTTACTCTCATCACTCGATCGTTTTTTTCCCTCTCATTACTGTTGGATTGGCCTAATGTGGCGTGTACCTTATAACTATATATATATATATATATATATATATATATATATATATATATATATATATAAGTAAAATATTTTTGAAAATCAACACATCGTGTAATTTAAATGAAAAAATCATTTATTTAATTATTTTTTTTGCAAGCTTTCGTTGTAGAACAACTTTGTCAGGCGAGACTGTCTTATAGCTTTTTTTCTTCTTTTCTCCTTCCTCATGTTGATGGTATTAACCCCGAGGGGTCGAATCACGATAGAAGCAGAAAGGCACGTCAAGTTCTAAAAGACGTTAGGATAAGTAGAAGTCATCTCGATGTTATGCGCAGATTGGCGCTTTTTGGATAAGGAAATTGACAACATCTTTCAGTGATGCATGAAAATGTAGTGAAGTGAAATATTTTTTAATAAATGATTTTTTCATTTAAATTGCACGATGTGTTAATTTTCAGAAATATTTCACTTAAATACATTTATATATATATATATATATATATATATATATATATATATATATATATATATATACAGGGTGCGTCAGGTATATGAGAACATATTTTCCATTTTATTAAATGATAAAAAAAATCAAACAAAAATATTCTTAATCAAAAACAATTATATAAACATGTAAGCTAAGGTATTGTTTAATAATTTCATTCAATGAAATTCCCCTCTACTTCAATGACAGCTTCGATTCGAGACCTAAACCGACTGCAAGCGCGCTTGAGATGGTCCTCATCTATGTTGTCCATCACTCTGACAATGGATGCTTTTAGAGAATCTTTAGTGTTGTGGGGGTGTTTATTAACATCTCTCTCCACGACGCCCCACACATAATAATCCAATGGATTCAGGTCTGGAGAGTTTGGAGGCCACAAGTTTGGAGTGATGTGATCATAAAAATGATCCGCCAACCATTCCTGAGTGTTTTGAGCCTTATGTGCTGGTGCAGAGTCTTGTTGAAAGATGTAGGGCCTTCCATTTGTTACTCTATCGATCCAGGGCTTAACAACAGTATCCAAGACTTCAATGTAAGCAGCAGAAGTGACTCTTAGTCCTTGCCGAAAGAAGTGTGGTGGCATCACATGTCCTTCGTTGCTAACAACCCCCAAAACCATAACAGTTGCAGGAAATTTTGTATGCATGACTGTTGGAACTTCGGAAGGGTCATTACACAGCCATCTGTCATTCCTTCTGTTTACCTTTTGATCTTGATCAAAGTTTTTCTCATCTGAGAAAAACCAAAGCATGCCTTGCTCAACAGGATGTTTCAGTTTGTTTAACAGCCTCTTGGACCTTATCAAACGATTCTCTTTGGTGGTCTCGGACATAAACTGGCCTCTCCTCATCACATAAGACTTGTAACGAAGATTTTCATGAACAGTCCTTCGAATTGTGGCTTCTGAAACATTCAGGTCTTTTGCGATGGACCTTATTGACTTTTGGGGGCTCTCATCAATAATATTCTGAACTTGATGAATAAATTCAGGTGTTCTAATCGTGTCTGACCGTTGGTCGTGCTTTTTACGTTTAGCAACCTGCTTACAATCACCATCATTTTCTTCTAACTCCCTACGAACTTTATAAACAAAAGAACGGGCGACTTTAAGAAATTGTGCGATTTGTAAATCGCTATGATCTGCCTTTATTGCGACAATTACAGCCTGTCTTTTCATTTGTTCCGTTACATTATTATCTGCCATTTTTCATTATCTGCAAAAAAAGAATAAAAATAATTAATATAACGTAACAATAACGACATTACGCGATGTTCTCATATACCTGACGCACCCTGTATATATATATGTTGCTTAACTCTGTATGTGATGTTATAAGGGGCGCTAATGAAGAGAACTTTTGGAATCATCTAAAGTATAATACAAAATAAAATTTTCAAAATCGTTTTAGAAACGATTGTACGCCAAATATTCGTTGTGTTTGAATTCTTGGAACTGATATGAATAATGTTCTAATTTTGTTTATCTCACGTATTGTTAAAGTTTCACAAAATTGATAGGTATCTGAATTTTCACGAAGGGTTTCCATCTCATTTTTACCCATATTTGCGTAAAACTAAATTAAACTAAATATAGCCCCCATTTGGATCTCTTACGCCTAGTAGCTGTATTTCAAAATGTATAATGATCGGTTAATTATTCATAATGTCCACTTTTACAAGAACAACGACGTCCCCCCCCCCCAAAAAAAAAACCATACTCACACAATGTGATGGCACCAAAATGGTCGTAAATGGTCAAGGAGGATTGAAAGACCGAAGAGGAAGAGCACTAACCAGACCTCCACTGGAAGGGTGCGTCGACTATTTGGATGTTGGGGAGGCTTATTGTCATCCAAATCACAGAGAAGACCAATGTTCGTTGCCAGTTTGAAATGAATGGTATGCAGCTGTTGCGATAACGCAAACTCATCTGCAATGGTTATCAAAAGAGGTGGAGAATACTGGAAGAAGTAGATACTAATGAAAACACCTGGACATGGCTACGAAAAGTACACCTAACAAACAGAATCTCTGCTTCACTGTCATTACTGTTGGAGTGGCCTGATGAGGCTTTTGTTTTGAAAAAGCTATAGTAAAAATGTCTGCATATATGTAGACAAAATGTTTGTATAAATAGACATTTGTACTAAAATATAGTTCTACTTATTATTTAGCACTATATCATAAGCACAGTAGGTCTACAGGATCAACTCCTATGAACAAAAACCTTACAAGGACTATATATGAAAAATCTACAACCTTACAAGGACTATATATATATATATATATATACACACACACCCACCCACACACACCCACGCACACACACACATATATATACGTTGTTGTATATCACGGAATGTTTTTGTTTTATCAATCTTTTTTTTGATCTTCTCGATCCTTTGGATAATCCTTCTTGTATTCTTGTCTAATTAGACGGGTCAATATACTGATTGGCTCCAAAAAATCGCAACATTTTGTTTTTTAGCGATTTTGTACTAGGTTGTGTCTAGTCTGCAACATACTAAAAGTTGGACAAGATCCAGGTATAGGAAAGTATCAAACTTCGAATATGACCTTTTTTGGTTTACAAGTCATTTTCCATTTACATGTGAAGCACTAACTCGGTCAGTTTTCATAATAAATCAATACATCTTGGATTTTTACCCAAATTTTCAGGGTCAATCTTTCACATGAAAGGGTTACCAGTGATGCCAAATAAACCATTATACAATATTAATGGGTACGCTACACCCATTACCCTTGTTGTATCCACCCTGATTCACTTACGTCACAGTGCTTTTTAAAAACTTTTAACTCCTCCTCATCATCTTCCACTGGATCATTTTTCATATTGCCACTATTTTCGTCTTGGCAATGCCCACATGCACTTGTACATTCTAGTCCATGCTTCCTGCAGGTACACCTTAGGTTATTGCATCTTTCTGAACAGTTGCAATGAATTATCTGAATCAGTGCATCTGGAGCAAAGCTTTTGTCCGTCATCACTGAAACAAGTTTGCTCCCTTCCACCTTCTACCCCCACTCAGATGGCATCAATTCATCACTACATCCCATCCACTCCATAATCTGGTAGCAAGTCTGCAAAGAATGAAATTTACAGGCAGAGGGCGTTGGTGGGAGTCGTTCTGACGTAGCAAACGTCTTAACTCTCGCAACTTTCTTGCAGAGCATATTGTATCTAATAGATGCCAGGGAGTTTTTTCTCTATCCGCATTGAACAAAGCTACCATTGCCTTACAACAATTGGTTTCCTCAACATCCTGGCTTTGCTTTGGTAGAAAAAAATGCTTTTGAACAGTCTGTCATTGTTTTTTGTCTCTTGACAATTCGTTGGTACCCCAACGTCTTTCCTATTCCGAATACCCTGGACACCGAATCGCATCCCGTAAAGGCATGCAGGAACAACAGATCATTACAAACTGCTTGGCCAAGCACCTGCTCCAGAACCTTGATATTGTAGATTTAGGATTTCGCCTTGTCAGAGCAAAAATAAAATACAGTACATTTAGAAACATATGCACGGAACAGCAAGAGAATGCTCGTGTCTTCTCCAATGAGGGTGGTTGATTTGAAATCAGACATATTGATGACTGCCTTTGCAATCTCAACATCGGCATCTCCTTCCGCTTGAATAACGTCACAACCTTTCTGCCGCATTCGTTCCATGATCGTCTGGATCAGTGCCTGCGTGTTTGCCCTATTTGACAAGAAGTCCTCCTTTTTCTCAGCAAATTTTGTTACCTCGGTAATATTCACCTTTCTTGCATTCAGCTTTCGACTTCGCCGCTGATGAGTACAGTCCTTTATACTTGGTCATACTTCATAACCATCAAACACGACAGTTGCTCTCCCATAGTGTTCAACAGTAAACGAGGCATAATCATTTGCAATTGAGCTGTAGGTACTCCCCTCCTTCCATTTCAAACGGTGAAGAAGAGATCCTCCGTCTAGTACATTGTGCTCTGTGACTGGAACGGTTTGTGTCACAGCACTGCCCAATTTTGTTTCAACATAATTTCTGAGAGCTGCTGCCAGCTGTGGTTTGTCTGCTTGCGCTTTCCTTGAAACAAAAACATCGCGTAGAGACAGAGTTCATAAGACATGAGATCATCCAGCCTTAGATCATCCATCTGTGAGACCACGAGAAAACTCTGGAATAAAAGTACTGGGTCAATGCTACGATCTGCAGAAACTTTGACATTCTTGTTCGATGCTCAAGTCTTTGCTTTCAAACTCCGTTTGTAAGAATAGGAGAACACTGATTGTCGATCTATCTTCTGTACAATGTCCTTTCCGATTTCGGAAAGGTCCTGAACATTGACATCCTCGTTAGCAGTAATCCCCATGATAATATTGCATAACGATTCATCGCCTGAAAACTGCTTAAAGCTGTCTAGTTGCTCTGCAACTTTCCCGAGGTCTGTCTCATCTCTTCTCACCCTAGAGACAGACAACTCCTTATGTTGTTCGCTTGTTGTGTAACTTCGTGCGGTAAGTTATTGCATGGCAAGGGTGTAAGCGGATGACATAGTGGACGACATGGCTCAAACTGTTCTCTGGTGCTCGGACACCCCACTACTCCGTATGAGCCCACCATGGCTTTTGAGTGAGTGCATTAGTGTTTGCTCGATGACAAGATCGGAGCCAAGACTAGCCCAGTATTGGCTACTGCGTCTGATTACGTGAAACCCAAAACAGGAACTTTTGATGTACTGCAAGGTTGTCATATTTCAAGGCATACATCTTCTGGAGATATAGACGAGCCGACTTCAGATAATTTGGATGACCAGGGTGCTGCAGGTGTCAACCGTGCAAGTATCGAAAGAGGTGTCAAAGTCATTGTTGAAGCCGGAACTAGTGTTCACATAAACAAAAAGGACATTGCTTCAGCCTAAAAAAAGGATTATTCTGCTCGGCCAGTAAAAATGGGCGCTCATGTTTCTCTGGGAAATATTTTACTCATAACATACACGTGCATACCAAGGCACACCACTTATATTGGACATTACACACCAGACTTCAATAAGAAGAGAAGTTCAAGACTAAGTGACAAAATGTCGCTTAAAAAAAAGAAAGAAAAAATATTGTCTGTATCCTCCTGATGAAGATTCTTTTATGAATCGAAAATTTGAATTTTAAATAAAAATATTTTATTAAAACAAAGTCTGCATTTTACACACCAGACTTCAATAAGAACAAAAGTTCAAGACTAAGTGACAACATATCGCGTAAAAAAAAAAAGAAAGAAAAATATTGTCTGTATCCTTCTGATGAAGATTCTTTTATAAATCGAAAATTTGAATTTTAAATGAATACCGTTAATATATATATATATATATATATATATATATATATATATATATATATATATATATATATATATATATATATATTGTGTGTTCATGTGGCACCTGGAGATGATTAGATGAAGAATCGAAAATGTTCGTGATACCTATGGAACATTTATTAATTTTTTTATTTTAATACAAATATAATTAAACCGACGAATTATGTTATTTTTAACAATAATTGCACACACACACACACATATATATATATATATATATATATATATATATATATATATATATATATATATATATATATATATATCTTGCTTAACTTCTATATGTGATGTCATATATGTGATGTTATAAGGGATTTGATCACAGTTGCATAGAACAACACAATCAGAACGAACTATAGCAAAAATATACAGAACCCAGGAAAGCAGTAAATGTAGACTCTCTGAATGAAGAGACGAAGCGATAAACCACATAATAATTGAATCCGGCAAACTAGTCCCAAATAATACAAAAACAAACATGACTGCGTTAGAAAGGCGGCCCACTGGGAACTATGCAAACGCTTGCATTTTGAACATGCAGACAAATGATACCAACAAAAACTGGAGACAGTATTGAAAAACGAAAATCACAAAATCGTCTGGGACATGGAGTTACAAAAAGACGAATACATCTAAGCAAGGAGACTTGGGGTGATAATAGTCAATAAGAAGGGAAACACCTGTCAAATGATATATTTCGCTATCCCAGTAGATCACAGTGAAGGGTTAAGGGGCAGAAAAAAAGAAGCAAACCAATGGAACTTGCCAGCGGCCTTTTGGCCAAGATCAAAGTGTAGTATCTGTTCCGATGGATACTGCACCCCATAGACCGGTATTGTCTTGGCCTTCGGGGCTTGATTTACGCCGGTCTGTGGGTCTGTCCTGTGCACTTCTAGGAGGTCCACCCTCCCAGGCTTTGCCTCCCCTCTTTGGGGAGGAGTAATTTTATTGCTTACTGCCTGAGGCGCCCCTACCGGAGAATGCCGACGGGGCTGCCTGGGCTTTTTTTGTAGGCCAGAGTACTCACCTTCTCGGGCGCTGGCTTTTCAAATCCCACTTTCCTGACCTTGTGTCACATCTTACCTTGTGGGAGGAAGATAAATAACTTGCTAGAGAATTGAAAGAAAAATGGAACATGAAGAAAATCAGTACAATACGAATAATGTTTCGGAATTAAAAAAAATATCCTAAAACAAGTTATTACTTGCTTGTTGGTCCCACATATATTTAGCATATGAATTGTGGAAAGTATCTTAAAGAGTTGGCCATTTGTCGGACTTACTAACCCCGCTCCGCCACATTCAGATGAGGATTGATAATTTGTGTTATTTGGATTATTCCGACTACTATTCTCATCTGGGATGTTATTCTAACAACGTTTCGACCGACGTAACCTCCGATCTTCTCTAGGTGCGTCTTGTCGAACGCGGGAATTTTCATACCGAACTCGGGAATCTATACTGAATTTCGAACTGAATCATTTATTCGCGGGGTTATTTTGTTCTTAAGTAATTTTTTTTTTCTTAGTTAGTACCGACTGTAGTGAGGGCTGAACCATAAACTTCTAGAAGACTGTCAATTAAAACTCATCATCACTTAGCACTTTTATCCGTTGCGCCACGTGTCTATGTGGACTTTTTTTTCAATTGGTCGGAAGTTGTATCAGCCGAAACGTTGTACGAATAACATCTAAGATGAGAATAACAGTCCGAATAATCCAAATAATACAACAGAATTTTGTTTTTACCATCGATAAACATAAATCGTCCCACGCGCACCTATCGTATCAACAAAAGTAAGTTATTCCCGCCTTTTTGCGTTCCCCCTCCCCATAACAAAAAAAAAAGAAAAGAAAAAGAACACATTTTTAGTTGATGACATAGATTCGTAAAAATGTATGGAATAATTGTGGGTGTCTTTTTTTTCTTTCGTCCGGGCAGTGAATGACATAAATGCGGAATCCATGAAGGGTGGAAGATGGGGGAAGAGGCTAGCAAAAGATACGCAAGAATCGACGTTGTTGAACCGGTTGGTTACGGCGAAAACTTTTTATTTTTAGTACAAAAGTCGATTCCCACCCACGCATCTAGATGTGACAATGTGATTGTACACGTTGCTATATATTATGGTTGACAACTTTTTTTCTTTTTTTCTTTAGTTCAGAATGTTTTTTTTACTGCTTCGTTAGAATTTGTATTCGATTGTGTGACGATGGAATAGATACATAAATGCAGACAAGATTCAAACCTAAACCATGATATTAAGGTGGTGGCTTCGTCCCACATGCACACATTTTTCCGATTGTTATTTCGTTTGTGATTGACTAGGTGTCAGTTTGGTTACAAACCGGCCATGATGAAAAAAGCGTTCGCTAATGGGCCGGGAGACCAGGTAATACCTCGAGTGGAATTAGTCCTGGGTGGGCTATGCCGGCTTCCTCTGAAGGAGCAGGTTTACAGGGAATATCAAATTCACAAGCGGTCCTCAGCCACATGTATATCTCGGCCATGGGAAGATAACATACAGCGCCTAGAATTCCCAAACGGTCACCCATCTGGTACTGGCCAGGTTCCACATCGCTTAACTTTGGTGATCTAACAAGAACCGGTGTGTCAACGCGATTATTACGTATATGATGTTGAGTCATACCAAAGACTTAAAACATGATACTTGATGGCCCCTTGTTAAATATTCAGCATTATAGTGGGAATCAAGGGTAAGTGGAGTAATCCTGGGAAAAGAGTTGCGCCCCCTCGACACATCGGAGGTGACGGTGATTAAGTGGATAACGACGCGAACTGACGATATGGATGTGCCAAGTTCGAATTCAGTCGGTTCGATGGTTTCTCTTTCACTTAGGGATGTTGGCAACGTCCACGTGGTCCCTCTTGCAAGAATGCCAACACTAGAACCAATCCGGTCAACAAAGTTGTACCATGCTGACTTATGCAAATTTACCATTGTTAATATGGACACATACACACACGGGAATTATCGCGCATACATACGCACAGACACACATACAAATACACACACTTGAACAGAATACTTAGCTATAAATAAACACTTACACACAGGCACATACACTAGTGTCCGCGTACACACACATAGTGCGTTTTTTTTTTCGAATTTAAACTACCTGGATTTGTTTGTCGCTTAATCCTCTCTTTTAGGTAAAGAAAATATGCACTGTGATGTGGAATGAATGTAACAACTTACCGAGGTATTTGTCAATGAATCTATTCATGTAATTTTGCTTCGTTTTTTGGTGGAAATTGAACTTTTGAAAACATTACTTTGTACTAGTAAGTCACCGTTTATCAAGGCCCAGAAGCCACTCAAGGAGAAGAGTTAAGTAGATTGGCGATGAACACTTTGAAAAGATTTGAAACGATTGGTGAAAATGATTATTTAAGTGGACGGCTCGACAAAGAATTTGTTAACATTGTACCTGGAAACGTCCATGTTGTAGTCAGCTGGGAAGCAACCCGTGGTATTGTATTTTACAGGTGGGAGGTTCTTGGAAGGAAACTTTGTTCATGAATGTTCCGTTTAGTTTTAGGTACATCGAGGAAGAAAGGAAAATTCTTTACAGTGGTTGTAGCTAAACGAGTTTTTGTTTCGAATATTTTACACAGGGAACCAGAGATTGGAGCTCAGTCGATCACCTGCCATAAAAATAACGATATAGCAAAGAAAGACTATAAACGTCTCTTCTATGAGAAATAGGCTGTAGGGAAGAGAAGGGATCATCTCCCACTAGATTTCGAAGTCGATTTTGTACTCTGTAAAGGCAGGAAAGAGTGCTTTGAGTGGTACCTCCCCAGATGTAAAAATATTACTCCATCTTAGGACATTGTTGTTCGTTTCTTTTTTCTGGGTACGTACGAAACTTCTCTCTTGAAGATGATCCGATGTTTAAAAATAAATGAATGTTTCATTGTATGACTTAAAATAAAAATAGTCAGGCAACAACTGTAAACAATTTTAATATCCTTGTGTATGCTCTTTATTTGGAATTTGATTTGAAAATAAATGTTTCATTGTATGACTTAAAATAAAAATAGTCAGGCAACAGCTGTAAACAATTTTAATATCCTTGTGTATGCTCTTTATTTGGAATTTGATTTGAAAATGAATGTTTCCTTGTATGACTTAAAATAAAAATAGTCAGGCAACAGCTGTAAACAATTTTAATATCCTTGTGTATGCTCTTTATTTGGAATTTGATTTGAAAATGAATGTTTCCTTGTATGACTTAAAATAAAAATAGTCATGCAACAGCTGTAAACAATTTTAATATCCTTGTTTATGCTCTTTATTTGGAATTTGATTAAAAAATGATCTAAATCGCCCAACATACACACACTCACACTTAATTCTATCAGTATGCGTCAACAGCATATCTCTGTGATTTTGGAATCTCAAACATGAGATGAAGTTGTTCAGAGATCATTGCACTCTATGAAGTGAACCGCCTGGGTCGCCATCTTGAAACGTAGCATAATCGGACCGTTTTGGTTTGAGAATGATGTTGGGACTGTCAATAAATGATGCCATCAGCGCCTAGGAGGCACACATTTAGACCGTGTATTGTAAGAGTTTAATTTTGTAGCGAGAAATACTGAATGAACATCTTTATTGTTCTCATTTGAGCTTTTCAGAAATTTTATGTTTTTTTGTCTTTCTTGTTTGTTTCATAAGTTCTGAGATGGGTCACGTTTATACTGAAACATCCGGTATATTCTCATATATATAACAAGGGATAACGAATAAACACTCATTTTAATTGATATGATTTCGGGTTTAAAGAAATCCAAAGCTTTCTCGGCTCCCTTGTTGGTTTCGTAATTCATGGCAGGTGCTCGACTGAGCTTCAATGTATAACCCCTGCAAAACATTGACAATAAAACTCGTCTAGCTATGACCACTGTCAATAATTTCCACCTTTCCTCTTTCTCTGTGCCTAAAACTAAACGAAACTTATATTAGCAAAGTTTATTTTACTCGGTGGAACCCATACCGTGGGGCTGCTTCCCAGCTGACTACAACATTGTTCTTTTCAAGTCCAATGTAAACAAATTCTTGTTAAGCTGTCCTCCTAAATAATCAAATTCTGACAAACTTCCACCACCATTACCAATCATCATATTGTTGTCTCATCATCCACCTGAAAAACTCATTAACCCTTATCCTCGAGTGGCTTTTCGGTCTTGATAAGCGGTGACTCTTTAGTAAAAAAAATAATTTTATAACTATTTTCGTGATAGTCTTGAAAAAAAAACAAACGTTGCTTAGATCTCAGCAAAAATAATGGATGCTGCAAAAAGTGACTCACTTTCTTCATCTGAAATAGGAAATCGTACCAAATGATGATGCGAAGCACAAAGTTCCAAGGCGAAATCCAATAATCCATGCTGCTTCGGTCAGTGTGGCGCCTTTTTCCTTATCTAAAGACCTGTCTTGCGTATTTTTATTATAGGAGGTTAGACACAAGGTCAAGTGGGGTTTTGAAAAGCCAGCGCACCGACGGAAGTGCACTCTAGCCTACAACAATACCTGAGCAATCCCGTCAGCATTCCCATATAGGGTGGCCTCAAAGAGAGAAGGTAAAGCGTGGGAGGATAGACTTCCTAGGACTGAACAGAACCATACTTCAGCCCGACAGCAACAAAGCCACTGTCGGACTGATTGTCGAAGACGTATCCTCGACTGGTATAATGTTGTTTTTTTAATGGTGAAAGAGCAATGGGTTGACATCATGGATTTGTAATTCCCATCTTCTACCAAACTGAGCATTATCTAATACTATCTTACAATAAAAGTAATCAAAATAGACATTGTAATCTGTTATAATCTGGTATGTATGAATGAGTAGCCCTGCTTCTATAGGGGGTGATTATGAACATATGCATCATTAGTATTCATTATTTATTATTATGCTGTTTGGAAAATTATAACCGATTTAAGAAACAAGCGTTTATTCTTGAAACTATTAGATATCTATCAATATGTCCATTGATGTATGTTAGGGACAACCATTGTAATCTGTTGTAATATGTGTATGTATGAATGAATAATATGTGTCCTATTTGTATTGTTTCCTTAGGAAGCCTGCTTCCATCATCTTTAGAAATGACGAATAAAGATGAAGAAACTATACCTGCCTTATATCCTCATTCCGGAGAAGTTATCGTATATTTATTAAAAGTTATTTTTTTAATGTTTTTATTAATTTTACTGTCAGTATCTTTAAATGTATATTCTTACCTTTCTACTCTTCTATCAATAT
>OY744516.1:111039468-111154468 GCA_963556195.1 Sepiola atlantica | reverse complement strand
TTTAAAGTCGTTGGTTAGAGCAGCATTTTGGCACCCGAAAGATCCCAACCAACAATCACTTTCGTTTCGTTCATCTTCCTTTTTTTTGCGGCATATCAACAATTTCAGGATTATTTAACGCAGAAACGAAATACCCAATGGAAATAATTCCTATTTCATAATTAATTGAACATAATAAGATAAATAAACTAGTGATGGGTCGATTCCAATGTTTCCCCCGATTCCGATACAATTACTGATTCCGTTCTAAATTCCCGATTCCGATACAATTACCGATTCCGATTCTTCATAAATCTCTAAATATTTAGCTATCGAGGTGTTGTTTTTAAATTTTCAGATTACCGTAAAAAGCCATGTAATATGCGCATATATTTTCGCAAACGTAAAAATACACTTTTGGGTGATCTATAGATTTTAGTTTTACTGGTAGTTTAAAATCAATAAATATTTATCATTTTATCATTAATACCAGCAATGGAAAATTAAGTTTTAAACAAAAACAACAACAAAAATAAATTTTAAAAAAAATCGTTTTGGGCATCGGAAAATATGCACAATTTTTTCCGATTCCGATACCAATTCCGATACCCTAAAAAAGTTCTGATTTTTCGGATTCCCGATTCCGATTCCGATTAATCGTCTCAGCACTAAAATAAACAAATAGTCTAGCTAAGTGGTCGCTATGTTTGAAAATTCATAATGATCGATTAATTAGTTTAGGAGTGAATGCTATACATAGAAATATATAAACATACACATACCAAGCTTGATATGAATAGAGATTGAACATAAAAAAATGAACACATAAACATGTATGAGTCCGTGGGCTAGCCCAGTGGTCGCCAACCCGTAGTATACGGAGCACTCGTGGTCCATGCGAAAGTTTTGATTGTTCGCAGAAACAAGAACAAATATTACACATACGACCTTCTTCAGTCTGGTTCTGATCAGTTCTAGGATTTTCATCCTCCCAGGCTTTACCTACTCTATGAGAAGGGGTTAGTTTATTGCTAATCGCCTGATGCACCACTACCGGAGAATTCCGACGAGGGCCGCTCAGGCATTTTTTGTAAGCCAGAGTGCGCTTATCCTAGTGTGATTACTTCTCAAAACCATACCTGACCTTGTGTCTAACCTCCCCTGGAGAGGAGGTAAATAAAATATTACACTAAAATGTGTCATATTTGAATAAACTTCGCATTTTCAATTTGTTTGATCTATTACTAATGAAGATTTGGTATCTGTCTGTTTGAAGCCAACACTATACTATTACTTCTATTAATTGTACGACTGTACTTTTATTACTAATGGAGATTTGGTATATACCTGTCTGAAGTCGAAACTATACTGTTACTTTTATTAATTGTACAATTTTACTTCTATTACTAATGAAGATTTAGTATCTATTTGCCTGAAGTCGAAACTATACTATTACTTCTATTAATTGTACTATAATACTTCTATTACTAATGGAGATTTGGTATATGCTTTTCTGAAGCCAAAACTATACTATTACTTCTATTACTAACGAAGATTTAGTATCTGTCTGTCTGAAGTCGAAACTATACTATCACTTCTATTAATTGTACTATTGCACTTTTATTACTAATGAAGATTTGGTATCTGTCTGTCCGAAGTCGAAGCTATGCTATTACTTTTATTACCAAGATCATAGACGAAAGCGACAGTGCAAACATATTGTTTAGCCACTGCTACTCCTTCGAAAGCTATATTCATACGAAATTCACCATTCGGTGATAAAAAGAATTGGATCATTCCTTCATTAACGTACTTTTCGTGTCCAGGTGAATGGTTGTCTCTCCACGGATGCGAGTGCAGACAGTGGAGTGCCTCAGGGATCCGTTCTGGGTCCAGTTCCGTTTCCTCTGTACGTCAATGATCTGCCAGATAGATTGACTGAGAAAATACTACTCTTTGAGGACAATGTAAAGCTGGTATCACCTAGAAGCATCTGCGAGAAACTTCCAGATAATCTCAACAGAATCTGGTTTTGGTCTTCAAGCTGTGATTTAACTCTAAACTCTGCAAAATGCAGTCATCTTCTTATCGCCTCTTTGCCGACTGACCCCCCCCCCCCTCTGACCATCGGTTTTCCACCTCAACCATTCAACACCGTCACTAATTTAAAGGAACTTGCTGCAATTGTGGACAATTCCTTCAAACCAACACGTTACTGTATTAAGATGTCGAGCAAAGCCAGGCGGGTTTTATACCGGACCCGGAGATCCTTTCTAAGCCTAACAGCAGACGTGTTCCGTTCCCTATACATAACCCTGGAACGGCCCATTCTTGAGTATGCAATCTAAGCAACAAATCCCTATCTTCAAAAAGATAAAACGTGTTCAACGGTTGGCAACTAGGATGGAGGAGGGATTCTTCATGCTTACCCACAAAGAACGGCTTCAAAGACTAAATCTGTCCTGACTTGAGCAGCGAAAGATATGAGGGGATTAATTCTGGCATACAGCATCATCATCGGGAATTTTAATTTATATTTATAGGATTTTTTCACCTCAACGTTTAGTAGTGGTTTGCGCGGTCACTCGCAGAATCGTCGCTTTTGTCTCAACAGAAAAAAGCAGCATTCTCTGCCCGCCAAGGGAGGTCATGATGATGCCTACCATATCCATGTTTAAAGTCGCCTTGGACAAACATTGAAACAGTATATAGATGCAATATCTTCTGGCTTGATGCACTTTGCTATTTTCTTTGCCAATAAAATTGATTGATTGAATTATGAATAATACTACATTATCTTTCAATGCTCAATTCAGTTTACTATACTATTTCAGACTAATGGACTATCTTTCAATGCTCAATTCAGGAGGGGGAAGTGTTGTGTCTGTTCTGTTGTCATGTTATCATCCAAGACATTACCCCCCTCCTTTATTTGGGTGGGTGGGTTAGTATAGTATATATTCTGTTGCAATGAGAGATTTCTCCCAGGCATTGCCTCCTCTTTTGAGCGTAGAATCTGTTCTGCCAGCATAAGACAATCCTCCCGTGAATTGCCCCTTCCTTTGGGGGAGTGAGAAGTTTAGTATATGTGTGTTCGTCATGATATCACCCTCCAAGGCTAGAAAAAATTACGCTAGTTTAAATCATTTCACGATAACTTTGTTACCTTAAATGGGTGCATTTCATATTAATAAAATAAACATTTTCTGATTTTTTTAATTGTAGAAATCGTTCCAGACAAGGCATGAAGCCACTTGATGTAATGAGCTCACAAGAACGAAAGATTATTATCGCAAAGACAGAATATATCTATTGGCCGTAGTCTTGAAAAACCAAGGCTATAGGTAGGAGGAAAAGAGTCAGCAGGAAGAGACTTTCACAAACCTGCAGTTCTTGGAATAAAGCTACTGGAATAGGAAGCTGTATTACAATGAGGTATCAAAACAGCGAATTGATGGAGACCACTAGACCAATGATTCAAACGAGCTGGAACAAAGGAAGCAGGAAATAGATCAGACAATTCTGAAGTATACATGTCATAATAGTATTTATAGAAAAGACTGAGACTAGCAACATTACGTCTGTGCAGAGAAGAAGAAAGGGTGGGGCAAATCAAATTACAGATACGTTTCTGCACCTTATCAAGAACCCTCAAATGGGACAAAGATTCATCAACCCAAATATCACAACAGTAAACCATACATGGTCTTATAGTTGATTTGTAGAGATAAAGAATAGCCTCAGGCGTGAGAAAGTGTTTGAAGCGATAGAGAAACCGACTTTACGAGAAGCAGAAAGAGATTGTATAAATGTATTTACTTAAAAGAATGCCATAATAGAGGTGTGCCAAATTAAAAAAAAAAATATTTAGTGGCCCATGAAGTTAAAAAGGCTGCTGACCGCTAGTCTAATCTACGAAAATGAAACTCGGAATATATGATTTAATCCTTTTTTGGAGATCAAATTTTAGGGGTCGACCGATACGAAAAACCAGATGATACGGTAGTACGACATGGTATGCTGTTTACTTGTATAGACCGTTTTCCTTGTGTTAACCCTCATTGACGACTCGGTAATCCTAACAAAGCCGGATGTTTGATCTTTAAAAAACTCGGATTGTGTGGCAGAAACCAATACAGTTTCGTTTTTTTCTACGCATATCGCCATTTCCGGCATTGGTAGGAGTGCCGATTCGTAAACGGTAGGCGGCATGACAAGGACGGCCATCTCATGGGCCGAGCTCCAAGTAAGGTTTGAGTGGAGAATGACGCTTTGATGAGCTCTTATTGGTCGACGGAAATAGCGATATGCGCAGAAGGAATGAAACTGTATTGGTTTCTGCTACACATGCCTAGTTGTTTTAAGATCAAACATCCGGCAATAGTCATGTTTAAGATTTCAACTATTTCAATAGATGGAGGCTTACAAAAACATTATTTTAGTGGGAGTCAAGAAAAAAGTAAGTACTGCTTGTGAGCCCTTTCGAATTTTAGGTACACGCTAATCACGTACATGAACTTTCTCTAACACTACTCTTATAAATGTATTCGGCCCACCGCCTTTCAACGTCCGCAAGACAGAAGCAAACTTATTATTTATTCATATATATTTACAATAAAAACAATGTGGCACAAGGCCGAAAAAAGAGGCGTTGGGGGAAGGCTGGTTTTATCTGACTTTAACTAACTTAGTTAGTCATCGTAATTAACAACATCATTCACAAAAACATCGCAATTATACCAAACAGTCGTCCACCATTCAGTAAGAAATCGTCCAATGTGTGACACTGCCCTCTCTGTCAGCAATCAATTACCATCACGTTGAAGCTCAGTCACTACCCTCTCGTCGTGGGCTTATAACTTCGGCGTCGGTTGATGTGGCGTATCCGAACCTTTTTGTCGTTCTCGGGAACGCAAGTTGATGACATCCCCATTTCAGAAGAAGATCCGCAGCGTGGGGTCGAAACGTCTTCATCGGGCGAAAATTACTTCTTGTCATGCTGTGGTTTGTCTAATCAAGAAGCATGGACCTGATTAAAACCCATATATGTACAATACGTAATGAAGAGTTGGGGAATAAAAAACATATATACAAAAAAGGTATAAAAAATTCACAATTAAAAACTCGATGTTTCTAAATCTGGCAGAAAAGCAGATTTGCCAGTCGAAAAGTTGATGCAGATCCTCCATTTTTTAAATTTATTTCAGATACGTCTTTCGAAATTACGAAAGTGTTATGGGATAAGCTGATCTACCTATTTCAGGAATAAATGGACTTACTCAGACATAATAAATACAGTAACATCTCAGCGTTATTGGGCACGAAATGTGGCAGTTATGGTCCCAAGCTCATGCCGCGTACTCCTATAACATACTTCTGTTAATACACTTTTGCTAATTATACCACTGTGTTTTTCTTTGTTGTTACCGGCCTGCAAGGCCACAACAGAAAGCAAACCTGCATCTCTGGCAAATAAAGCAATCTGTCGTCTTATTAGTGAGGGAATTATTCGACAAACAATTGGGATAAAAATGAGAGGGAGTGAGGATGAAAATAAAAAGATGACTCGAGATATCAAGTATACCCTAGCTAAAGTTTTGGGCAATTAAACAAAAAATAAAGAAACTAGGCTAGCCTTTCGGGTACAAAAATAAGTCCATTTTCATTTCAAAAGCTTAAAATTCTCTTGCCCAAGGCACGTCCAAGGCACGTCCAAGTACCACTCTCAAAACCAGCTTCAGTTACTTTACATAATTTCAAAACATTTACTCACCTTTCACCGAACTTTGCTGGAGAGAGTTTCACCATCTCCAACCAGACACACATTTTCAAACAATATTAGAAAATGATAACTATAGAGTCGTGACGGTCTCATCTCTAAACTTTCTCTTGTCGGATCGATCATATGACGTCTCTCATAATGACTAGCAAGTAAAGAAAAACATAGGATTTGTCCGATAGCACTCTACCCGAAAGTCCAACGTTCAAACTCCTCGACCTGACACTTCCAGGCAACATGAAATGGAATAAATACATCGCAGATGCTGCCATGTCTGCTGCAAAGAAAGAAAACTTCTCACATCTGCCAGTATTCTATATCTCCATAAAGCTACCATTCATCCGTGCATGAATTATTGTTGCCACATCCGGGCTGATGCACCAACCACTAGCCCTCCCCTCTTGGACAGAATGCAAAACCATAATTTCTAACCTCATAGTTTCCGCACTGTCCGCCAAGCTCCAGCCTCTGTCCCATCGCCACACTGTTGCATCCCTGTGCGTGTTTTGCAATTACTTCAACAAAATCTGCTCCGATGAACTTACTGCACTTATACTCCCTCAACGAAAGTACTCCCAACAAATCCGACCAGCAGCAACCTGCCACAAATACCCTGTAGAGGTCCCTAAATGCTTGAAGATTTTCTACTCTGATAGCTTCTTTGCTTGGACCAATTGCCTTCGGAATTCCCTTTCTACTCACTGTTTCCCCGACCTTAGGAAACATACAGAAATTTAAATGTAATATAAAAATTACAACTTTCAACCTTGGTTGGTCCCCTATAAATCTGGTCATTATCACAATAGCCCCCCTCCCCTACGCTTCAATGGCAATATGTCTTGTTTGGCGTTAAAAAGTCTCTAAAAACTCATCGACGCCCAATTGCAACAAATAGAAATGGAGAAAGACAAAAGCAAATTGATCTACACTGGTCTTATATAACCGTGGCCTTGACCATAGATTGATTTGGATTGGCCAATAACCCTCATTCATATGCAAATGATTGTTCAGTGTATCCCGTCGGACTCTTTCTCTTCTACTGACAGATATCAAGTTACCGAACACTGACAAGATTTATCGTACAGTTCTATGGCGTATTTAAATACAGAAATAACACTTGGATGAT
This sequence comes from Sepiola atlantica, assembly GCA_963556195.1. Lineage (NCBI taxonomy): Eukaryota > Metazoa > Mollusca > Cephalopoda > Sepiida > Sepiolidae > Sepiola > Sepiola atlantica. The sequence goes on along the minus strand of OY744516.1, from coordinate 111,147,584 downwards.
ATTTATTTACTCGTCTGGTGTGAACTTTGAGGCTCGATTACGACACTAGTAATAGTGTCAATCATGTGGTCTCGGTCTCTGTGAAAAAGAGATTTTTCTTCCCAAAAGAAATCACAACTCAAGTTTAAAAACAAGTAACAGTGTTTTATTTTGAGACATTACGATGATACTTGGTTTCTCTATCGAACGACAGTTGCAATCAGGACAAACATATCTTCCAATCAGACACAAGCATCCTTCAGCTTCATACGCATTATAATACAATATGTCAAATACAGATAGTCTTTAAGGCTAGTTCATTCAGTTCTGTGAGGGGTGGTTCAATCGCTCCACAAAAAAATATCCAAGAAGACATTATTTCAAAAAGCCCAGCCGATTTCTAGGGTGGTCTCTCTTCTCTTAGCTAAATATGTCTCCCATTGCAGGCCTGCAACTATGCACTCCAATAAACACACAGCATTGCTCATGTTTACACTGTCATAAATCTATATATGTTAACATCCAGGTGTCATCGAATCGGACACTATTATTTGGAAATAACATTTAACATATATTTGTACTGGAATAAAAACGTTTTCTCAGAATCGTTATGCATCTAATTTGCATAAAATATGTTAATTTCCTGTTTAAATGAATAACTGTTCCCTGTTATTCTTTTTTAACTTTATTATATCATTTGGTCCTACAGATCTTTTTCATTGACAGAAACAGCCGTTCGTCTCTGTGTCACGTAAGTCAGTAGACGCTCAGTGGATAGTGACGTCTCTCTATAGTCGTAGCAGTAGCCGTTATCGCCGTTGTATTTAAACAACAGAAACAGAATAGACTAAAATCGTTCACATGGCCCGGTGGTGCAATAAATACATTGATAAGTAATAATGAGTTCTAAGTGACAGTCTTCTGAGGGTTAAAGCTTCAATCCTCAAAACAAATATCGCGACTCTTCGGTATAACACGTTTTGCGCCGGACGCCCATAAAAGACAAAGACAACGTTTTACTTTATTTTGTTTTATTTGATTTATTGCAAAAAGTAAAAAAAAGAAAAGAAAATAATTAAAATGGTAATATGGTGTTCAAGGCGTGCACAAGTGTGCACAAGCGTGCACAGGGGTCCTATTTTATTCTCGGAAACGTCTCAGCGGTAGTGTGCTTTGTTTGCGGTAAATTTAAGTGGAAAAAATTATTATATTGCCAATAACATGGCACAACAATCACAAATAAAAATTGACTAGATAGAAACAACATTTTGATATGTCAGTTGAAATACGATTTAGGTCTGACTTTGAAAATCCGGCAAGATAACTTTATATCTTACATTTGTTTACTTTTTCAGAATACTATTTGATTAAACACCAAAGTTTTTATTATAAATGTTTTTTAAACATGCTTGTTTAATGTTTAAATTTTGGGATCCGTTTTCCACGTGCTTCGCCATTTTCATTTATACTTAGTGGTTATGTAGCGTAGCTGGGGTGTTCTTCAGTCTCCACAGTGCGTCCACTTCGTCGATAGAATCAGCTGGTCGAATTTAAGTCCCTTCATAAAATCTACTTCCGACTGACACACGATATCTATGCTGCTCTGAAATGGAGAACTTTGATGAGGGGGTTATATTCTCGAAATATCAGAAATTTGAAACCTTGTAACACACTACTGATTGAAAATGAAACAATAAGTAATAAAAAGAAAAGTAATCGCCTCATTCGTAACCCATCCTTTCAGTTCACGCCTTTATATTGCTACAGCCTTCTAAAACTCTAAACTTACTTATACATACAGACGTATTTTATTTATAAATATTCGGGCAAGTTTAGAATTCGACCGACATGACAGAAAGCATATATCGTATACCAAAAATCACGTAAATTGATCAAGTTTGTTTTTTTTACAAAAGAAAATCAAATGTAATAGGTAAACGAGGATCGTCGATATATCGACGCCATATTGTTTGCTAAACTCTAAATATTGGGTTGACCAAAAAGTGCGCTGTTTTTTTTAGGAAGGAGGAGCCCAAACATCAAGTTTAGAAACATAATCGAGTTTATGCAATTCATTTTTCACGCTTGATCTGGAAATTTTGAGAACGTCTGCGATTTCTTTGGTTGTCAAACGACAATCTTGTTCAACTACGGCTTTCACTGTCGATCATCCTTGGCCGGCCAGAGCGAGGAGCATTTCTCACTGAATAATTTCCTTTACGGAATTGAGCAAACAGTTTCTAGCACTCCCGTTTTGTAACAGGATTCTCCCTATACACATGGCATGTCTTTATGCAGGTTTTTTCCATGTTATGTAACAAAAAACATCAGATGTCGGTAGTGCTATGCTTGATCTACCATTTCAATGCCTGAAATACAAACAAAAATGTAAGAACTTCTCTGGTTGGAGGCTTATAATACACTGACATAAACATACTCGCTACATCAAATATAGGATTTGAAGAATAGGAATATAAAAACAACTTTTAGTAGGCCAGAAAGATAACATTAAAAAAACGAACGAACTTTTGGGCCAACCCAATACTTGGCCCTTTTCTTATCGTCTCCACATGAATTCGATTAAATGTAACCAAAATATGTTCTGTCGGGTTCTTAACAGTTTCCGGATTTTCCACTTTCCGTGTGACCACAAACTTTCATTTAAAATTGAAAAAGTTGTTTTCCTTTATTTAAATACGAGCTGACCCGTGCCGCGGCGCTTCACAGGAAAGTCGAATAACTTAAGAAGTTCATTGCAAAATATGTAACTATTGAATTATTTGGTGCTTATGATTGACCAGCGCGAACACAGACCCCACAATATTAATATAAAACCACAGCTGAAACAATTAATGCAATATATGGTTAGTTGTTGCAATCTTGCCATTGAGATGCACAGACAGTCGTTTTGTACTTTCACAAATATGACAATTTAATGCAAGCATTGAGCTCATCACTCTCCCGTGGATCAATAGGAAGTGTTAGTCAGAAGTCTGTTTTTTCTTTAGTTGTCAATACCATCCAGAAAAATTTATGGTTGCTCATGCGGTTGGTATCCCAAAGTCGTTTTGGATGAGATGTGACAAAGTATCCATGAGGATCGGGTACCCTGGTAACGCGCTAGTATACATCTTGGTGGTGATGCTACGTCGACTGAAGGCCCTGCGACGAGACGAAGTGGAGATATAAAACTAGTATATATTTGACGGATGACAGAACGAGACGCCAGCTAGTCTCGCGGAATCGTGTAAAGTATTCAAAATCAATTACCACCAGAGGCGAGGAGACAGTTACCAGCTGGAAGGTGGAGATTAGAGAATTCCATATCGCAATTTTAATTCTGAAATATCAATAACGCGATATTATTGTTTGGGTGAATGGCGCGCTTTTAGAGCCACAAGTCTTTTACGGTTGTTTTGAAGATGTCACGATCAGGAAGACACAAAACACTCTTGACAGAGATTTATGTGAGCCAGTCATCGTTTGTTTAGGATGACGGTAGGTTAAGGGAAAACCCCATTTGTTGTGAGAAAAAAGGAGTGAGACGCCTGTCCCCACCCTCCTTGAGAGAGGAAGACAGACATACAGGGAGAAGGGTAAAGGACGAGAGAGAGAGAGAGATAGATAAAAAAGATACTGCAACTGTTTTTTCACGCACGAATAAGAGTTGAACTGACGCCCGGGGAAGACCAAAGTGGCGTGCGCCGAAGAATCAGACCGGACGAAATTCTAGCCACCGTCTTCGCCCGTTAAGCTTGTGATTTAGACAACCACTGGTGTAAAGAATCTGCACGCACATTTGCACACACACAGAGAACTAGCGAAATAACTTAGCGAAAAACAACCCTTGCTAAAGACATTTACGAGCATGGTAGACATTAATCCTACCATTGACCAATGTAAAATCAATTCTTTTATTTGTATTAGTAATTACTCTTCTATACAAGAAAACCCCCAGACCGAGTTGTTGAACATTGTTTCTTTCTTTTTGTTCTGCTTGAAATGAGTCTTCGCACCACAGAGCTAACCGGTTGCTGTTCGCCCAGTGATCGCTCATGCTTTAAACAGTTTAAACGTGGGAGTGTGTTCGTAGCTGGACGAGACCACCAGATCAGCGACGTCATCATCATCGTCGTCGCCATCCCGGCCTAGAAGGACTTGGATCTATTTTTTTTATTGCCACGACGATCTGCAGGGCTAGGGTTCACAATCCGGCACCACGACCAGGATATCACATCTTTGTGGTTGACAGAGACACTTGCACATGCATAGAGTGTAAAAGACGTCTCAAATAAAGAAACAAAATATCGGTATATTTCTAGTATCTCCTAGTTTAGTCACTTTTTATTAGTAAATCCTAGTTTAGTCACTTTTATTAGTAAATCCTAGTTTAGTCACTTTTTATTAGTAAATCCTAGTTTAGTCACTTTTATTAGTAAATCCTAGTTTAGTCACTTTTATTAGTAAATCCTAGTTTAGTCACTTTTATTAGTAAATCCTAATTTAGTCACTTTTATTAGTAAATCCTAGTTTAGTCACTTTTATTAGTAAATCCTAATTTAGTCACGTAAAGTTTTATGAGTTGATATACGTATGTATTTTGGAATATCTGATGTTTGGCTGTTAGTGTCGGCGATTAATTAACTTGGTTAAAGCGAAGATTCTTCCTTGAACGTGGCTTCCGGTTGTGAATTTATAAAGAGGATACTTATGCAGTTTACGGACAGGGCTGAAATAATAACGTTATAATTTAGAACCCCATTCTGAACATAGAGAGGTAGGGGTTGGTTAACTATTCTGTACTTCCCCATAACAATTTAATAAACCAAAGATAGCGTCAAAATCGAATTTAACTTGAAAATCCTATCTAAAATATAGCCCGATCTGTAAACTGCATGAGCACCATAAAAAGGCAAATAACGTATTATATAATATGTCTAATGTTATTTGTTACTTTTTAAAATCAAAATAACGTTGAAGTGTAGTGTCTGTTATATTATACATAATCTTTTCTTTCCTCGGTCAGTGAAGGAGTAATCCTTCTAGACTGCGGCAATTCTTATTTTAATATGAATCCGGAGTTTCCCTATTTGAGGAGATGGATTTTACTCACATCAAAAACCGACCTTTTGTCTAACTGTGCCCTCGTGTGGAGGTAAGTAAGCCCGGCCCTTAAACTGCATAAGCACCATAAAGAGACAAATAACGTATTATATAATATAGCAGGACCCGTGCCCTGAAGTTGCGCGGGGGATATATAAGTATTAAAGTATTCATTCGTTAAAAAGAAGTTGAAAAGAACCCTGTAAGTAATTTAAGTGATTAAAATACGATTTATCAAAGTTTTGAATCAAACAAAATAGATTTTTCTATGTTTTGTGTGATTTCCCCCTACTAAGATTGTAAGTAGCAGATTATTTGTAAAAATAAAAACAACTGCCCCCCCCCCTGAAAAAATAAGTAAATGTGATCTAAAAATATGCATGAATGTTTCCAAGTTCAATGAAGGAAAACTCATTCTAGACTGATACCATTTTTATCCCGATCAGGAGTGCACTTTTTGGTTGTAGATTGAATTTACCAACACTAAAAAATATTGTGTTTTTAATGTGTTAAAATCCATCTCATGGGGAGGAAATTGCCGCAGCCTAGAAGGATTTCTGACCGAGAAGAGAAGAGGTTAACTAACAGATACTACACTGTAAAGTTAAGTATATTTTGTAACTTAAAACTGAATAAGTAATAATAAAGGGTAAAGAATTGCTGTTTTCTGGGTCGGAATCTATCCATCTAGCACTTATCGTTGGCTAGTTTTTGACCTTGAAGTACTATTTTTTAGTTCCTTACATCAAGTGTCTTTATGACTTGTCTGGAGCGATTTCCATAAAAAACGAATTAAATGAACTATTTTGTTTATTGGAGTAAGTAAATAAATAAATGAGAGAGAGAGAGAGAGTTTTTATTGGGGGAGGGGGAGGCCTCCCAAATCTATCGACTGAGGATAAAAGTAAAAATTGCCACAGTCTAAAAGGATTTTTTCTTCGCTATGAGAAAATATTCTTTTTTATTGTAATAAGTAAATAAATAAATAAAGAGATAGATAGAGAGGGAGTGAGAGAGAGATAGAGAGAGAGAGAGAGAAAGAGAGAAAGTGTGTGTGAAACGTAGAGAGACGTAGAGAGTGGATTGTTATAATTGGTAAAAGTTGAAATGAAAAGAAAAAGAAGAAAAGATAAGAAATTACTTAAAATAAAAATCAGCCAAACTATCGATTTTTTCGAGAATTATAAAAGAAAAAAACCTTTGAAAGAAAACTAATAATAATAATAATAATATATTCTGAGGTTTTGCGATTGTTTGAATAATGTTCGATAAGTAGGAATATTTAAAATTGAAGCAATTTACCTGTTTTGTGTTTTTTCCAGCGTCGTGGAAAAAAGCTATTACGGGTCCCCATTAGATTTCTATGAGCAATTGAATGTTTTTTTAACCATGGACCTCTGTTCGTTTTACGCTGTGAGTTGTTCTAAATTAAATTATAACTCTTAGAGGTGTTATGGATGAATTTGCCTAAGTGTTTATGGCATAAACATATAAATGATAAAAGAAAGTATATGTGTAACAATCAAAGATTCGCAAGTGAAATCTATTTTCTCGAGGAGATTGATAAGTACGTGACGCCATTTTGAATCAATGTGCAAAAGAATTTATTCAGTTCGTTAATGTAAACCGTAAATTCTGGAATGAGTTTAAATGCATGTTTAATAGTTATAGGTAACGACGAACAATAAATAAGTATATGTAATCCTATATTCTGTAATTTTGAAAGAACATAAATTAATAAATTGATTAAGGAATCTTGTATATTATGCATGAAATTATTAGAAGAATAAAATGAAATATAATGATGATTCTATAAATTATCCTATGTAATTTATTTACCGGTGTTAAGTTTGGAGAGTTGGAGTAGATAAATATTAGAGGGAAAAGTTTTTTCTACCATCTGTATGGAGTATCTTTTTGTGAGAGTCTGTGATGGCGATCTAAAAGTAACATTATTTTTTGTTAAATGCTGAAAATAGTCATAAATTTCTTGAAACATGCTCGAGTGAATAAGGTGAATAGAGTGGTGAGTTTAGTAGCCTATGATGCATGTGGTTATTTCCTTACTCTCGCCAAAGGTACAGGGGAAAAACCAGTCCACTTTATATAGTAGATATTTTGCGGAAAAATTGTAAATCTATTTATCATACTTAACATTTAAGAATTAAAAACATTTAATTTTCAATTTTAATTATTTTTAAACGTTTCCAAAGAGAGCGAGGGTAAAAAATCGTAAATTTTAAAACATTTAATAAATTATTAAACAAACATTTGATTGAATAATAAGCTATCTCCCTTACTTTGTTAGCATTAAACAATATGAACCAAACAATGATCAAACTAGATGCTTTCTGTTTCTATGACGTCACTGCCGGAACACATAGCTCTTACTCAAATTCTTCTTGGAAAATTTCACTCTACTCAATTTAGGGTTACACAGAGACTCGTCTACCTCAACTGTATGCCTTGGGCCTCCGATCTGACGAGGATATCGTAACAAATGGTCTTCGCAGACCTCCGTAAAAAAATTCTTCCAATGTTCTGGCTTTAATAAATTTCAATATTGATTAAAAAATTGTCGTCTGACAGCTGACAGCTGATTGGCTAATCGCTTCGGAATATCTCGGGTTTTTACATAACATGCCCGAACGCTGCCAACGCGAAGTTCCCGGAAACTGGTTTATATTCGATATCAGTACCGTTAGTATTGTTGTTTTTGTTTTGATTTCCTACATATTTTAATCACACAAAATACATGCTAAAATATTCCCCAGCTTTGGGATTAAAATATGTTTTAATTGTTCTAATTAGCCGTAAATTGCAATTAATTCACCAAGTGATCAATTTCTCACTTTAATTCTACCACTTTCACCCTCTATCACTGTATGTTGTTCGACCCTCCGTATCTTATACGGTGTATATCATTCTCGCTTCCATCTCTCTCTTTCTCTCTCTCTCTTTCTCTCTCTCTACCATTTATCCCTTTATCCCTCTGTATTATTATGGGGTCGGATAAATAAAAATAATCATACGGATAACTGTCAAAGATAATAAAGAAAAGAAAAGGATAAAATGATTAGGATAGTTCATTATAAGTAAAAGGGAATATCACCACAAGTATTAATACTATTTAACCCAGAGAGAGAGGGAGAAAGAGAGAGAGAGAGAGGGAGAGACACAGACAGAGACAGAGACAGAGACAGAGAGACAGAGACAGAGAGATAGTGTTTTCTAGTAGTCTCCTATAATTCTCTAAGCTAATATTTACTACATCAAAGACATTTCACAATAGAACTTCACGGCTAAATAGAATGATAAAATAACAAACGTTTGTTTCCCTAAGGTTTTTTCCGTATATACTTTAATAACACAAATATTACATGCTGAAATATACCTTAGTTCTGAGTTATCTTTGAAAAATTTTGTTTTAATTGTTCTAATTAGCCGTAATTTATAATTAACTGAACAAATCATCAATCTCTCTTAGCTATCTATGTATTTCTCTCGTTCTTCTCTCACTCCATGTTGATCCAACCACGCTCTAATATTGCTTAATGTTTCTGTGAGCATTTCGAGAAAGAGTGACTCTCTCTTTCCAGCTAGTTTACATAGTGTGTCAATAGAATTTAGTTACAATATAGTCTTGACTTATGCCAGACTTGGGCATAATAAAAGAGTGGGTTCTATCGCAAATTCAATCATTTACGGGTCAACATATCATCATCTAGAATGCTTAGTGAAAATGATTCATAAGAATGGTATTTGCGCATTTGACAAAGATTACAAGTTGCGTGGAAGTCATTTTCATATTAGTATAGAGAATAGAATAGAGAGCAGATAGATATCAAACAGACTTGACAAATAGTTCCGTTGAGACACAATATAGACGGCGCAGGTTTTAACTAGGTTTGTTACGTGTAAGTGACCAGAGAGATGTGCTTATTATTAATCTGATTCGCGTTCTTTCTTCCTACTAACATGAAGCATATAATTTGCATTATTCGCATTATTCGAACTACTGTTCTCATCTTGGATGTTATTCTCACTACAAATTCAAGTAGTTACACGAAAATCCTGTCTTCAGATTTTTGTTGCCAAATGAAAATCATACAATATCAAGGCGAAATTTCAAGTAAAGAAACCTTCTTTCTCCAAGTATGCTTTAAAATTCTTCCAGAAATGTAAGTTTTCTTTGCTCCCAAACTGACATTACACCACCGTATGATACAACGCTGATCTGTAATTTTATTTATTTATATTTGCATTGCAAATTTTGAAATACCTATTTAAATGTTTGGATATTGAGCTTCGTGTTGCTTTGGAAATTGGTTCCAATAAGAATCGATCTATACTATATAAAAGAAATGTTTCTATATTATCACGCACGCGCGCATGCACGCACGCATACAAACACGTACGTGCGTATATGTGTGTGCGTGTGTCTCAGTTATCTGTAAAGTTTTGGTAGTTTTCATCTAAGATTCATCGTTAAATATGTATTGCAATATACGATAGATTTTATACGAATCGAGAGCTAGAGACTTGTGTGCATACAGACGTGTGTGATTTGTTGCCGACCCATAAGGGCTAAATTTCGAATTCCGTCCATCAGAATAGGAGGTATGCATGTGATTGCAATACTATGACGGGGAAAATCCATTTTCTTTTACTGTCAGTTCGAGTGATTATTCCATCAATTTAACAAGTGCCTGCTTGTAAAATCTACGATGTCGGAAGTTTGCACGAAAAGCTGAAAGTGAATTGATCAAATATTGATGGGAAACTTTGTCAGAGAAATTTATCAAAAAGATCACATTTGAATGAAAATGAATGTAAGATGAAAAATGAAATAAAGTCAATATTATGTATTAATTAATGTGTTATTGTCATTTTTTATGGGAGTGTATGCTTATGAAGGAAGGGTGGCGAGAGATTAGAGGGTCGGGATAGAATGAAAAAAAGGGGACATAGGGAGATGGAGTGATAGAAGGAGAGGGAGAGAGAAAGGAAAGGTGGGAAGAACGAGGAGAGGGAGAAATAGGAGATGGAGAGACAGAAGGAGAGTGGGAGTAGGAAGAAGAGGAGGAAGATGGTGGAAAGAGAGTGAGAGGAGTGGAGGGGAGACTAATGATAAGGTATAGAAGGTAAGATATATATATATACAGATATATATATATATATATATATATATATATATATATATATAGAGAGAGAGAGAGAGAGGGGAAGGAAAGGAGTGAAGGTGTGACTTTCTGAATACACATGACGGGAGGGTGGCGAGAGATGAAAGGGTTGAGACAGAAGGAGAAAGCAGAGGAGGCATAAGGAGATGGAGTGATAGAAGGAGAGGGAAATGAATAAGGAGAGGAAGAAAGAGAGGGAGAGAAGTGAGATGGAGAAAGAATGAGAGGGGGGGGAAGAAAGAGATGGGGAAGAGGACAGAAGGAGAGTGACAGGGGGAGAAGATAAAGAAGACAAGAGAGAGAGAGAGAGAAAGGGGGAGAGGAGGAGAGACGTAGGGTACGGAGAGTGGAGAAGGAACGCAAGAATCGGGCTGGCGGATAGAGATATATCAGTTTGACTTTCTAGGTACATTGAATATGTGTGTGTTGGGTGGACTTGAGATAGAGATGAAGATACTCTATATATCGAAAAGGGCTTGAAGTAGTAAGTATATACACACAACGAACACACACACTACGAACACACACACACACACACACACACACACACACATATATATATATATATATATATATATATATATATATATATATATATATATATATATATATATATATGAGAACTTGAATGCCTACTAGACAGCATCCCCAATTGTCTTCGGTCTCTCAGTACAGGGTATGTCAGGACAACCTGATATGCAGGGCCCTCTTGATTTTTCGGAACTTACATTAAATAAAATGAAAAGAAAAGTTTTAATGATGTATTTGTGTCCTTACTTCTACTAGCATGTTACTTGCTTATCCACCATTCCATTGTCCGGGGTTATTTTTTACTTACATTAAGAATTTACCTGACTTAAATGTAAAAATAATTCTTTGTCCTTTTTAAAAGGAATGAAAGGTTGACCAAACAAAAAAGTAACTCTATATTTATCAATACAGAGTTACTCGTCTTTATTCAAGTAAAAGTCGACCAGAATAAATTGACGTAACTCTGTATTAACTAATACAGAATTAGTTTCTTGGCGTAATTTTGATTCCAGTCCGATAAAATCATTTCTCACACGAATTAAATCAAATTATATATTTTCTTGTTACTAACGTTTCACAAAACAAAAAATGACGAACCAGAATCTAGCAGGACCTGTGTCTCGGCGTTGCCTGGAGAAAAATGAGGAAACCAAGAAAATCCTGCTCCCACACTGAACCCCATATCATGACATCTATTCTATTTTCTGGAAATCTGGGGAGGCTTGTTGTCACTCTAACTCCAGGAAATACCACTGGTTGTTGTCGGTGAGCAATCACTGACGATGATCTGTGTGAAAACTCCTAGTAAGTACAAATCATAATAATCTAAGTACGTGCAAAAATGTCCGTCTCTTGTACGGACTATGCTTATTAAAAAGCGCTTATCATTAATTATTTAATTAGTTTCCGTGTACACTTTGATTGTGTTTGAAAGATAAAAGCCTAAACTTAATCCCTAAAATGAAAAAAAAACTATATATTTACGTGTGAAAAAGAAATCATAATGAAATATTTTATCACGACGGCTGAAAAACCAAAAAAATCAGTGAATTTTGAACTTTGAAGAAATTACTTGTAAAAATCCCTTGAAAGATAAATATAAGTTTTTGGAACTATTTCAAAGATAATTATTAAATTAAAGTCATAAGACACTGAATTTAAAAAAAATCCTACATTTGATTAAAAATTAGTAAAATGATCACCCCAAAAGTCATAGTTTAGTCAAATCCGGCATCAGTTATCGGTAAACGACTTTGTTTACCGATTGACTATCGCTATGCAAAATATATGGAAGACAAAAATGTAATAATTTATAATTTTTAACTTTATATATAGAAATGATTTTGTAATAGTTTATAGAAGTTGAAAAATTATTATCCATTAATTTATTTATTCTTTTTAAGGTTATAAAGAAATTTAATTAATTTAAGTACCCTTATTTTGTTGCAATAAAAAAGAAAATACTTATTTAATTAAAATATTTGTGAATGTACGCAATTAAGATTTTATTTATTTTTAACTAAAAAGATTCGTATTTAACTTGGTATTAGTTTTTAATTCAGTAATACTCTAAAATTATTGATTATCTGTTTACCAATGTTTTTCCTTAGAATTTGAAATAAAACTTTTTAAAAATGTTAAAAAATATTTTTACGTTAGAAACTGCGTCAATTTTTTTACATGATGTTTAATCATCATGTAAAAAAATTGACGCAGTTCCTAACGTAAAAAATAATTTAGTTATTCGATTTATTCTTAACGTGTCGTAACGATAAATTACATTAATTCTTTTTAAAATAAAGTGTATTTTTTATTTTAAGTGTGAAAAAGTAGATAAAAGTCAATGACTACACTGGCAATTTATTCATTGAAAAAATTAAAGCATTAACAATTATTGATAATTAAATAAATAGAATTCAATTTTTAAAGAAAATGTCATATTTGAACTATTTATAAATAATTTTAAACTTTTAAAATAATATTTATTAATTAATAAATAATTTTAAACTTTTTAAATAATATTTATTAATGACAAAAACAAAGACAAACTTACGTTTTATCTTTCCAAGTAATTGACAATGAATTGTGAAATGAACAAAATCGATGAATCTCTGAAAATAAAATTTTGAGGGGAGTAGTGTGAGTGAGTGGTGGGAGGTCTAATCGCGCCTGTTTATTACAGAACGTGCCTTCCATAGCGCTCCAAGTTAATCGTTAGTAGACATTATTCAATCTTTAAAATTCTTTTTTTCGTTATGTTCCTGGGCCTCAAAATTTTAAATTTTTAGTTTATTTCCAAGATCATAAAAAAAATCTCGCGCTGATGATGACACGTTTATGTATGAAAGGGAAATATAATTATGTCGAATTTTTTATTTTCCCAGAAGCTCTAATCACATGAAATATTTTTTGCAATTATATTATTTTTCTGGTGAAAATATTGATTAAACATGCTTTATTCTATAATAATATTGCTAATTGAAAAAAAAAATTTTTCTTTGAGTTATAGTGATTTTATTAACACGGTATTTAGGGGCCTTTTTCGTAATATATACGAAATATTTAAAAAAAAATAATTGTTAACATCTACAATGCTTTATTTTCATTAAAAAACGTAAAAAGATTCATGCATTTTTTTTTATTAATATATAAAAATATAACTTTAGTTGTATTTTGTTTTAAAAAATAATACATTTTCACTAAGATTTAAAACAAATGATGGTTTCATTATATTCCGTGATTGTTGATTAATACATATTGAAAATTCCATTAAAATTGGTTGATTTCCTGAATTTTAGTGAATTTTTAAGTGAAGGGAAGGTAAAAATGATTTTACATTTTGGGGATCGGCCATTGATTTTGCACGTACCTATAATAATCATTTATATCAGAAGATAACATAATAAATAATAATAATGATGGTAATAATAACACAACTACTACTACTACTAAAAGTAATACAAAAAATAATAATACCAGATTACTACTACTACTACTACTACTACTACTACTGCTGCTGCTGATGATGATGATGATGATATAAGTAATAATAATAATAATAATAATAATAATAATAATAATAATAATAATAAGGATGATTATGACGATGACGATGATAGTAATAATGGTAGTAATAAGAATAATCATAATAATAGTAATAATAAAAGTAATTATAGTTATAATAATGATGATAAAGATAATAATAGGAATAATAATAATAATAATGATGATGATAACCATAGTATATATATATATATATATATATATATATATATATATATATATATATATATATATAAACACAAAATTGTATTTCATATTATATATAGAAAGACATCGATAGATAAATATATATAAACAGACTGAGAATAGACTAAGAGAAAGGTATAGACATAGAGATGGACAGAGAGTTTGGTGTGTGTATGATATATATATATATATATATATATATATATATATATATAGAGAGAGAGAGAGAGAGAGAGAGAGAGAGAGAGAGAGAAGAGAGAGAGATAGAAAGAGAGAGAAAGAGAGAGAGAGAGAGAGAGAGAGAGAGAGAGAGAGAGAGAGAGAGAGAAAAGAGAGATAAAGGATGTGGAGTGCGGTGGTGAGCGAACCTCTGACCGACTTACTAAGCTGTGTATTTATGGACTGCCTACAAACGTCTATGTTGTTCAATAGGGCGACAAATGAAAGAATCGTTAAAGTAGAACGACGTCTAAATTTGCCGACTAACGAGATCGATTTAAGGCATCGATCAGAGATGCAGATAAAGACAACACTAGATGGAAATACCGATAGATTTACATGCAAACGTTGATATAGGCTTCGGTTGACACGTTGCATATAGTTTTCAGACATTTGCCAAAGGTGCCGCGAGTTGGATTGAACACGTAGCCAACTTATTAGAATGCAACCGCTATTCCATACGCACCTAGGAATAAATGTATCAACATGGAGACGGTTTGTAACTTTACAGTGGACCGATATCATTATGTTTTATTCGCTAGAAGTTTTCATATGCGTCAGTACCAGTCATCGCTCACTGACCAAAACAGGTGGTGTTCCATGGAGTCTGCATAACAGCAAGTCTTCCCAGACTTTTTTTTTACTAAATGGTCACCACATATGAAGGCCATATGTCACTCGAGGATAAGGATTAATGAGATTGAATCATTGTCAGGACAACGTTCGAATACTTGTGGGGACTTGTGGGGACGGTTCTAAATAGGAATCTTGACATTGACATTGGCTTTAAAGACAACCCAGTTGTAATCTGCGGGTAAGCAGTCCCGTGACAATGTGTCCCGTGGTTTATTAAACATATACGGCCCATTTGGCATAATTGTTAAGAGTGTTCGCTAATGGATCGGGAGACCGAGGTTCAATCCTTGGTCGAGTCATACCAAAGACTCCAAAAATTATACTTGATTCCTCCTTGTTAAATATTCAGCATTATAAGCTGAGGGTCAAGGGTAAATGGAACAATCTAGGGAAAGGGATGGCACTCTTCCCTACATTTCAGTGTTTTAGCTAACGAAAAAGGAGCCTTTGAGTTGCCCTTGACTACAGTCGATCCATTTATTTTTGTATTTTAAAGACTTAAAAATACCAATTGATGTCCCCTTGCTAAACACTTAGCATTATAAAATAAGGTTCAACGGTAACTGGAGTTATCCTGGGAAATGAGTGGCGCCCATCCCTACACCTTGGCATAGTAGCTAATGAAAAGAGAGCCTTTACTTTTTTTTTACATGTCTAAACTTAAGGTACTTAAGTTCTAGCCAGTGCATAACTTTGGTCAGCCAACGAGAATCGGTATTTCAACCTGAATTAGCCATATAATTCCTCCCCTTCACCCTCCTCCTACTCTTTCTACTCCTACTATTATTATTATTATTATTATTATTATTATTATTATTATTAGTAGTAGTAGTAGTAGTAGTAGTAGTAGTAGTAGTGAGAGTACCAGTTTGTATCTTTCCTGTGTCTCTTTCGCTAATCCTTCCCTGTCGATAAGGTTTCGCCGTCTTTTTGGCGGGACTCAATTGAAATCAATATCGCCTAATTTATAAATAAAACTCTTCCTAAGATTGAAACGTAAACTTCATCTTTCAAACGTACGTGTCGGTGGTCGGACGGCCGTAGAGAGGAGAAAAGACAGATAAGAAACGAAAAGGAAAGGAAGTGGGCAAAGTGGCGCCTCGGAAAGAGGAAGGGCAAATGGCGTACAACAACAACAACAGCAAAAACAAAAGAAACGAAATCGCTAACATTTGACGCCATTCAAAGTTGCTTGATTGCTAATCAATAAGTCGCTCCATCTCCATTGCTTCGTCAGATCGATACAGAGAGGATCATTAGGCGATTAACAAACGCCAACCACCCTGATTGATCCAGCAGCATTACTACTACTACTACTACTACTACTACTACTACTACTAGTAGTAGTGGTAGTGGTAGTAGTAGTATTTACTAACTCGGTTTTCTTACACCAGTTATTACCAGTGATCGTTCATTGGCAAAAACAGTTTGTGTTCCTTGGAGCCTGAGTGACAAAATATCTCTCCAGATGTCCATTACTCTCTGTTTTCTTTTCGATCACCATCACAAATCACTTTGCGTTATCGCAACAGTCGCTTCTCCCCAACTCTGGGCAAACTCCGGTAGTCTATTTGTCACAGACAGTTCAATTAAATCATCTTTTAGTTTTCTTTGCGCTCTGATGCTCACGGTTCTTGCGAATCCTTCAATGACTGAGGACACTCCATATTAGATCGTTTCTGAAGTTTTTCGTCGTCCTCCCCAAGGAGGTTACACCCCCTCTCTTGAATCAAAAGTCGGCACAACAAGCACAAAAAAGATATCGAATTCGAACTTGAATTTGTAGGAGGGCCCTTTTATTTGACTGTTGGGGTTGCCCTGATCTTGATCCTTCATTTATCGTCGATTTTTGAGTCATGATGTATCACGTCTGGTCACCTCAAATTCCCAACTAAGAATTCTGGAGAATGGAGATGCGATTCGAGCGAACTCCAAAAAACGAATGGCTTGAATAGCCACCTTCTTTCTTTCTACGGTTTGTTTCGATACGCTTTCCTCTTCACTTCTAAAAGCAAGTTAGTTTTCACAGAAACGTGTTAACTCAATATATTTTCAACCAATGAATACCGTTTTTAACCCAAAATCTAGCAAGCATATGTCAAATTAACAAAGCTTATAAAAACAGTGACATGGTCAACAAAATCAGAGTTCTCCAGAGATCCTACCCAGTGTGCTGCACTTCGAAATAACCCACAAGAACGTACCCCCCCAAGTACTTTGGCCGGAGAGGCGAGAAGTAAAGAACATTTCAAAATTCACGTACAAGCTTTCTTCACGTCGTGCACATCTATAGACGCACTGACAAGAGGTCAGGTGAACAGAAACAAATTGCTACCAACTGACACGCACTAACAGAACCAGGTAAACCTTTGTATACTTACACAGTGCCACATTGTCTAATATTCACATACGAATATTACTCACCCATGCATATTACTATCACACACATATCCACATTAACAAATATATATAGACATACACATCCTTAGCCCTCGTGTCTTCTTATTCACTGAACACTTTCCTACTAAAAACACGAGTTGTATAAACTTTACAAAATGAACATTTCTTCACTAAAATTGACTACTTGTATTCATGTAAAATTATAGTTATATAAATGTTTTGTTAATTAATAATGTTTTCCTTGATTTTTCATTTACAAAACTCTATTCATGTGAAGTTAGCACTTGCGAGCTGGTGATCCTCAATATTTCATTCCTTTCCATTTATATTTAATATTCATGCCCGCTTGTGTATATCACCATTTCCTTCCAATCTCTATAACCATCTCGCTCAGAGCTATGTTATATAATATCCACTATAAAAACTATTTTCCCGCACTCAGCTAATATTCACCTCTGGTTCAGCGAGTTGACCTCTGCTGACATTTCACCTGCCACATTTCCTGTTGTTCCCAAAGCACTTAACCCAGCCTTCACTAAAATATGCACTATTTGATCTACCTGTCTAATATTTAACACTTACCATCGAGTTATTATTATTGTTATTTACTCACTAGGAGTTATCACACTGGTCATCGTCAGTGATCGCCCACTGCCAACAACCTGTGGTATTCCCTGGAGTCTGAGTGACAACAAGTCTCCTCAGACTTCCAGTATGCTCCACCTCTTTTCGTTCATCACCGCTGATGACCTTGCGGTATCACAACAGCCACTTACCACCGATTTCCCACTGGTAAGGGCTATTGGTCCCCTCTGGGGCCCGAGTGGCAACAAGCCTCCCCAAGGTCCCAGAGCTGTCCGCGCTCTTCCAGTGGAGGTCTGGTTTGCGCTTTCCCTCCTCGACCCTCTGTCCATAATTTTCGTGGTGTCAGCCTATGCTTGCGCCTCACTCGTGCGGTTGTATTTTCCCCGGTTCTGTTTTCTTGTGTTTGTTCTCCATTCGTTGCTTATGTGGGTTGGTTTCCGCATTCGAGGACATTTCTCAGGATTGTAGCTGTTTTGATCATTACTGTCCTTTGTATGGTCTCAGTTATCCCTTTGATTCCTATTTCTCCTAGTCTTTTCTCCATGTTTTTGGGGACTGTTCCTAGTGCTCCTATGATTATTGGTGTTATACTGACTTTCTTCATGTTCCATATTCCTTTCAGTTCTCTGGCAAGTTCAGTATATTTGCTTCTTTTTTCCGTCTCTTTGATCTTCACTCTGTGGTCCGCTGGAACGGCAAAGTCTACGATTTTGCAGGATTTTTCTTTCTTGTTGATTATTATCATATCCGGTCTCCTTGCTGTTATGGGTTTGTCTGTTTGTACATTCATATCCCATAAGATTTTGTGTTTTTCGTTTTCTAGTACAATTTCTGGTTTGTGTTTGTACCGTTTTTTTGCATATTCGAAATTCAGTTGTTTGCACATTTCCCGGTGTACTTCTTTCCCCACGCTGTCATGTCTTTTCTTGTATTCCTTTTGAGCTAGCTTGCTGCATTCACTTATTATATGATATATCGTTTCGTCTCTTTGTCCACACAATCGGCATTTACTGTTTTCCTGGGTTTTATCTATCTTTGCTTTAATAAAGTTTGTCCTAATCGCATTGTTCTGTGCGGCCGTCAGCAGAGATTCTGTTTCTCTGTTCAAGTGTCCTTTTCTTAGCCATGCCCAGCTGTTTTCATTGGCTTCATCGCTTGTGAGTCTTATAAAGCGTTCATGTAGTTGTTTTTCTTCCCACTTTTCCTTTCTTGTCTTTTTGTTTCTGGTTTCAGTGCTTCCGGAGTTGTTTGTTGGGCTGGTGTCTCTCGCTGTGGTGATCAGTCTTTCCATGTTCTGGGTTACATATTTCTCCAGCTCTTTTTTGGTGTCTTCCACACAGTCTTCTATACTTACCAGTCCTCTACCTCCTTCATTTCTTTTCACGTGGAGTCTGTCCGTATCGTCTTTTGGGTGCAATGCATTGTGCATAGTCATTAGTTTTCTAGTCCTCTGGTCAAGGTGCCTGAGTTCTTCTTTGGTCCAGCCTATGAATGGTCCAGAGTATCTTATTAGTGATACAGCCTATGTGTTTATCCCTTTTACTAGGTTTCTGCTATATAGTTTAGTTTCTAAGAGTTTCCTTGTTCTTGGTAGATATTCTTTTCCAATCTTCTCTTTCATTTCTGTATATTTGATTGTGTCTGTTTCCAGAACTCCCAGGTATTTATAACTATCTTGTTCTCCTAGCGCCCTCATCTCCTCTTGGTTGGTGAGTTCTATACCTTCTGTCGTCTCCAGTTTTCCTCTTTTAATCTCTAGCAGTGCACATTTTTCTATTCCAAACTCCATTTGGATATCCTGGCTGAATATCCTGGTTGTATTTATCAGCTTTTCCAGTTCTTTTTTGTTTTTTGCAAACAGTTTAAGGTCATCCATGTACATCAGGTGGTTTATTCTTTGTTTTGTATCCGTAAACCTGTATCCGGCATCACACTTTCTGAGTATGTAGTTGAGTGGCATCATGACTATTATAAACAATAGTGGTGATAGAAAGTCTCCTTGAAAAATGCCTCTCTGTATTTTTATCTCAGATAGGTGTTGTCCTCTGGCTGTCAGTTTTAGTCTCCATGTTTCCATTGCTTTCTGGATGAGATTAATAATCCTGTCTGGTATTTTGTATATTTTTAAGCATTCAATTATCCATGTCTGGGGATTCTGTCGTAGGCTTTCTTGTAGTCAATCCATGCCACGGTTATGTTCTTTTGTCTGCTCTTCACCTCCTTCAAGATCTTTTGATCAATGTATAGTAGATCATGTGCCCCTCTTTGTCCTTTCCGGCATCCTTTTTGTTCCTCGGGGAGCAGTCCACGTTTGTCCAGGGATTGGTAGATTTGTTCTCTCAGTTGTGCTGTGAGAATTTTCCACATTATTGGTAGACATGTTATCGGTCTGTAGTTGCTGGGGGTCGTTCCCTTTTTGGGGTCTTTTTGTATTAATGTTGTTCTTCCTTCCGTCATCCATTCTGGTACGTCTGTTTTGCGGATACATCCACTCAGTTTCTGCGCTAGTCTTTCATGCAGGGTCGTGAATTTTTAAAACCAGTATGCATGTATTCCATCGTGGCCTGGTGTTCTCCAGTTTGACATTTTTCTTAGGGTTTTCTTGATCGTTTCTTTGTTAATTTCTGTTTCGATTCCTTGTTCGATTTCCTGCAGTTCATCTTTCATGTTTTTCAACCATTGGGCATTCTTGTTATGCTTTTTTGGTTCTTCCCATATCTTGCCCCAGAATTGTTTTGTTTCTGTTGGGTTCGGTTGCTCTGTTGTTGTTTTTTCTCCATTTACGTTTTTGTAAAACTGGCTTTCATTGTTTTCAAAGGTTCTGTTCTGTTTGCTCTGTTCTGATTTGTACCTGTATCGTCTCAGTCTTCCTTCTATTGCTGCTATCTTTTGTTTTATTTCTTCATGTTTCTCATTTAGTTTTTCCTTGCGTGTCTGGTTTTTGCTTCTTAATCGTTTCATGTCCTCCTTCCTTCTGTTCACGGTTTTAGCTTCTTTCCGAAGTTTGGTGATCTGGATCTCCAGTCTGATTTCCCATCCAGGTTTTGTCGGTCCACTCTTTTGTCCATTCTCTTCGTTTCTTAGTTTCATACTTACCGATTTTGCCCCTGCATATATCAGGTTGTTTAGGTCTGTAATAGTTTCTGTTGGGATGTGTGTGAGGAGTTTGTTTACTCTTTCTGTTTCTGCTTTCAACTTCTTCGCTACTTCATTCCTGAGAGATGGGAGTTTTGTTTTGTTTTCTAACATGTATCGTCTAATGTTCTCCACTTCACTTGCTTCTTTTTCGTTGAGTTCTATCTCAGCAGGTTCTGTGGTTCCGCAGTCTTCTATCTAAGAAGAGTTAGACTTTAGGGGGTTGCTGATGCTGCATCTACAATCAGCGACAAGTTCGCCTATAAAGTTTCATTTTAAACTACTTCTTAGGCAGTCTGTGATAGTTCAGTCGTTTGAGAGTTTGACGGAAGATCTAAAGGTCCCTGGTTCTCTCCCGTATTTGTGCATCCAACGTTTTTTTTTTATCAGCGAGGAACAGTTAGACATTAGAGGAGTACCGCTGCTGCTTTTAAAGCATAAAAATATAAAATGCTGTGTCACAAACCAACCAACCAATCACTAGCTATAAATGGATCGAACCCAATCGAAATATGAGGCGTGGTAAATAAAGTAGATTAAAGAGAAATCAATAACCCCCAAAACTTCTGATAATGAATGTTATCTTTTGTGGATCGATTTAGCGGATCTTTTTTTTTATTTTTTATTTTTATTTTTGGCTGGTGGGCGGGTTGGTATGTTGTTTTATTGTTATTATAATCGTGCCGGTTCATGATAGAGTCATTTATGAAAATGTAAACCGGATCTCTTCTCTCTCCCTCCTCTCCCCCCCTCTCTCTCTCTCTTTCTCCCCTTTTCCTTCTTTTTTTTTCTCATCTCATCCTCTGCCTTCTCTTGGGAAATGTCCGGTTCCAGAGAACTCGGAAAATTATCCATTAGTTATTCCATTAAACCGACAGAAACAAATAACGCACGCCGATTGTGGGCGAGCTGCGTAAATTGCGAATCGGGCCGAGGATAGTTATTATAAAAGAGAGAAAGAAAAGCAGAGTAAAAAAGGATAATAGAAAAAACGATTTAAAAAAAAAAAGGGAAAATGAAAAGAAAAAAGAAATGGGGGAAAAAAAGAAACGCTGAAGGAATTAAATAACATAACAAAGAATAATAACAAAAATAATTTTAAAATGAAATATGCTAAGGCAATGTCATGTTTGTACGTACGTTATCACCCTCCACACATTTTTAAAGATAGGGTCGCCAAAGATACAATGCAAAAAAAATAATGAAAAAAATTTCATTTGATGTCGCTTTGTGTCGAACGTAAACTCGAACTAAAATACATTTTCTTGGTGTTCAGGCTAGGATCAAAGTGTTTTATCTGTTCTGTCCATAGATGGTACAATAATAGCTTCGGGTCTGCGTCACACCTGATGTCCATAGAATGGAAATATGTCACAAACCCCTACAAGACTTTCGGAGATAGACCTCCATAAGCAGAACTATTCTGAAATCACATTAACTAAAACAGCTAGATAAGTATGTTTCAGTTTGAACAAATATAGTAAAATAATATTGTGGGGTATGTGTTCACGCCGGATGTCCATAGAATGGAATTATGCCACTGACCTATTTTTAAGCACGTCAGCATTATACAACAGATGACGGATACAACTGTGGAATTTCCACGGGTCCCACTAGTTAACAAATATAAAAGAGAAGAAAAAAAGAAGAAAAACGAATTTATTTATTTATTGATTTTTTTTTTATGGAAATCGCTCAAGACAAGGCATGAAGCCACTTGATGTAAGGGGCTAAAGAAAATACTACTTCAAGGTCAAAAACTAGCTAACGCTAAGTGTTAGATGGAGAGATTTCAACCAAAGAAAAACACAGCAATTATTCCACCTTTGTCAGAAAAATCGTTCATGGAATGTGAGGACTAAAGGACAAAATAAAAGAAGGGAAGGTTACGAGGCTGCCGGAAGTAAACCAAAGGTCCACTTTCTACTCTCCTCTTCTTCTATTAAAAGAAAGAGAAAAAAGTAAATAAGAGAGAATGAAAAGGAAGAAACTAAGAAAAAGAAAAGAAATAAAAATGAAGAAAAATAAAAAATATAAAAGCAAAGGAAAAAGAATAAAAAATAAAAAATAAATAAAAATAAAAATAGAATGACAAAGGGTATACAAAAGAAGGAAAAAGAGTAAAAATGGCTATCATACTATGCAGTTAACAGCCGAGAAATCCCAAAATAAAACAAAATATACAACAGATAACTTTTACTAAACGCACTAAACGTTCATTTTCTACCGACCTGTATAATTTTAAGTGTTGAATCTGAATAAGTTTTTGTTACTTTAGAATTAGCCAAACACGAGTCGATTAAAGATGGCGGTTGACTTTTGGAGATGGTTGTTAATTTCAGTAAAAACGGCTTACCATACCAATAACCCTAAGTCCATGAGGAAGCTTGCCAGTCGGAATTAGGGTAAGTGGTGAGGTAAGTCATTTTTAAAACTATTTTTTAAGGAATAAAACACATAGGTCAGACATGTTGGATTCTGGCTTTATTCCAAAACAAAATCCTATTGACGAAATCTTATATTGAATAAAAACCAAAAGCAGTTTCAGAAATTTAAAACAATACAGGTCGGTAGAAAAAATTAAACTTTCTTGTACTTGGTAAACGTTATTTCGTTAGTTTTTGATTTCTCAGTCGTTAACTATACTACATAATTGCTTAAAATATTTTTTTAAATACAGAAAATAAGAAAAAAATAAAATAAAGAAACAAACAAATATTTTATTTGTTTGTTTGGAAATAAGAATAAAAAGAACAAATGGCTTTGCTAAACAACACGGAATTTTCGCGTTTGTATAGCTTTTTTGTGAAGTTTTCGAATCGTCGAGCAATCCTTCGGGTTTCGGGTGGTAGTTTATATAGTATTTCGCCGATTGTTCGTAATTCGGCTATTTCTCTAGCGCTTTCGACCTTCTTGGTCGTCATCAGGAGTATTTTTTTTAAAATTATAAATGAGAAGACTTGAGTTATTGTTTTTATAAATATCTTGAAAGGTGAATGAAGGAAAGATACGGGGTCTGGTTGAGTTGATTATTATTGTATGTTTACTTTTGTCTTGTTATATTATATTTTATTTTATTTGTTTGTTTGTTTATTTGGTTTTATTATTTACTTATTTATTTATTTTATTTTTATTATATATATATATATATATATATATATATATATATATATATATATATATATATATATATATATATAGTCTAAAGAAGCTTTGAGTCATTTTAAACAAAAGAAGAAAAAAAGAAGGAAAATGCAGTTTAAATTCCCAGAGAAACTAACTAAATCCAAGATATTGCAGACTTAACATTCGTTGGAAAATTCATAAATAAATAAAAAATAAAAAATAAGTAAATAAAATAAAAGGGGGGGGGGTTAAGTATCTAACAGTGAAACAAAAAAGGAGACCTTAACTTAAGCGTCTAATATTAGCACGGGGATCATCAGCTATTTACCATGTAACTGTTTCGGAGATTTAAAAACAGGACAGTTATAATATTCATGGCTCTCCAATGGTACTGATCAAACTACCATTTCCCCAATAATCTAGTGTAGCTTAAAATTTCATTAATATATACATAAATAAATAATAATAATAATAATAATAATAATAAAATAATAATAATATATTACCCTTAAGACTACCGTATGATATGGTAATTTACATATCAAATAACATTAATTATAACAATAATAATAATACTATCCAAACACTACACCCAAGAACCATTCTGCGATATGGTAGCTAGCAATAAAATTATATAGGAATTAAAGTTGCATTTAAAAAAAAAAAAGCTTAAGTACCTTAGGTACCAGAAAGGCAAGTAGATAAGAGGAAGGAAACCTAGCCATACAGATCTAGATACCTATATATATATATATATATATATATATATATATATATATATATATATATATATATATATATATATTGGCCTAATAGGACTAGGTGATGAGAGCCATAAGCTCGAAACGACGTTGTACGTAGGTAAAAAAAACAATATCAAAAATAATTTTATATATATATATATATATATATATATATATATATTCAAAACAAAGGGGTTTCAAATAAAATCACGCCATTTTCCGGAAAGACAGACATAAACAGAGGCTGAAGAGAGTCCGGCATAGGAGACCAACTATAGGTCCCCTTTGTTTGGATTTGAAACCTACGATACCGATGTTGTTCTGATCTTCTGTAATTACATATAGAAATAAATATGGCTCTGTCTGTTTCTCTCTCCCTCTCTCTTTCTTACTCTCTTTTGAGGGGGGTAGAACACTATGAATAGAAATAATGAAAAAGTCCATCCATAGAAAATAATTAATTTTATTCGACAACATTTTAAGACGATAAAAAATAAAGCATCCGAGAAAGAATGGGAGTTCAAAGAATCCGAGAACGTTCTGGATAAAAGGAAGGTGTTTGTCTGTATAGAGAAACTAAGTACACATGTTTGTTTCGGCTGGCACCGTGTGCGTCTAAAAGGAACTGATCACACATATTAATTTCGGCTTGCGCCGTGTGCGTTTACGTGTGTATAAATTGGAATAGACATGAAGATGTGTTTATCTATATTAGTGTTGCTGTTTTGTTAGTGAAATAACATGTTTGTATTAGCTGAGTTCTTTGAGCAGCGTGTGTGTGCTTCGTCGGGTATTGTATTTAGTAGTCTTTGAAAGTATTCCGTTCTTCTGTTGAGGCTCTTTGAACAGGAGCCGGAAATAAAGAAAAATGAGTAAAAAAAGAAGAAACAGGACGAAAAAATAAAATGAAAACAGAATTTAAAAAATAGAAAAGAATATAAATGCTTTAAAAAGAGAAACAGAAATAAGAAAGAAAAAAGACAGAAAAGGGAAGAAAAACAGAATAGGAAAATAGGAAAAAGATTTTAAAAATTAAACAAGAACGATAAATAGAAAGAAAATAAAGAATAAAAATATTAATCAGACATAAGAGACCAGATGAAAGATGCGAGTTTTTTCTTTTTTTT
This sequence comes from Sepiola atlantica, assembly GCA_963556195.1. NCBI lineage: Eukaryota > Metazoa > Mollusca > Cephalopoda > Sepiida > Sepiolidae > Sepiola > Sepiola atlantica. The sequence continues at coordinate 111,121,568 of OY744516.1, read as the reverse complement.
TAGTAAATGAAACATTTATTTCATATATATTTCGGTTAAAAAAAAACCTTCATCAGTGAATAGACATTAAAAAAAAAAAATTCTTTCTCATGGTTGGTATTAAATGTATCAACGACACCCGCCGAATGAGCCACTGCCGGCGAAATAAAAATAAATGGTAAATGGATTGATGTTTAATGTCCGGCTTCTGTAGCATACGCTGCGACGTGAAAGTTTAAAAGTAGACAGGCTACGATAAGAAGCAGCCTTTAGTAAAATATTAATCATACATAAGAGACTAGATTAAAGACGCGAGACTTTTTTTTTTAGTAAATGAAACATTTATTTCATATATATTTTGGTTTAAAACAACTTCAGTGGATAGACATTTTTTTCGTAGTCTGTCTACTTTTTTAAAGAATAAAAACTTATAAAAAAGAGAAAAACAATTTAAAAAGAAAAGAGAAAAGGAATATGGATAAAACTGTAAAAGAAAAAGAATAAAAAAACACAGAAAGGATTTTTTTAATTTAAAAAGAAGACAAATGAAAGAAAATGAAAAGAGAAAGAAAAACAGAAAAATAATAAAATATTATTAAAAAATAAAAAAAAAACAATTATACACGAACAATAAAACATGCATGAAAATCTTTTAATAAAAATAAAAAGATAAAAATAAAAAAATTGGAAAAAGATTAAAAAAGAATAAAAAAGCACAAAAGAATTTAACATTTTTTAAAAGAAAAAGCATGAAGAAAAAGAGAAAAACAGAAAAAGAATAACATATTATTTAAAAATTTAAAAAGTAATTCTAAAAAGAACAATAAATAACTTTTAATAAAAATAAAAAATTGAAAATAGATTAAAAAAGAATAAAAAGCACAAAAGATTTTTTAAATTTAAAAAGAACAAAAATGAAGAAAAAGTAAAGCAGAAAAACAGAAAAAAAATATTATTTAAAAATTTGAAAAGTAATTCTAAAAAAAACAATAAATAACTTTTAATAAAAATAAAACGATAAAAATAAAAAAATTGAAAAAAGATTAAAAAAGAATAAAAAAGCACAAAAGATTTTTTTAAATTTTAAAAGAACAAAAATGAAGAAAAAGTAAAGCAGAAAAACAGAAAAAAAAATATAATTTAAAAATTTGAAAAGTAATTCTAAAAAAAAAAAAAATAACTTTTAATAAAAATAAAACGATAAAAATAAAAAATTGAAAAAAGATTAAAAAAGAATAAAAAAGCACAAAAGATTTTTTTAAATTTTAAAAGAACAAAAATGAAGAAAAAGTAAAGCAGAAAAACAGAAAAAAAATATTATTTAAAAATTTGAAAAGTAATTCTAAAAAAAACAATAAATAACTTTTAATAAAAATAAAACGATAAAAATAAAAAAATTGAAAAAAGATTAAAAAAGAATAAAAAAGCACAAAAGATTTTTTTAATTTAAAAAGAACAAAAATGAAGAAAAAGTAAAGCAGAAAAACAGAAAAAAAAATATAATTTAAAAATTTGAAAAGTAATTCTAAAAAAAACAATAAATAACTTTTAATAAAAATAAAACGATAAAAATAAAAAAATTGAAAAAAGATTAAAAAAGAATAAAAAAGCACAAAAGATTTTTTTAAATTTTAAAAGAACAAAAATGAAGAAAAAGTAAAGCAGAAAAACAGAAAAAAAATATAATTTAAAAATTTGAAAAGTAATTCTAAAAAAAATAAATAAATAACTTTTAATAAAAATAAAACGATAAAAATAAAAAATTGAAAAAAGATTAAAAAAGAATAAAAAAGCACAAAAGATTTTTTTAAATTTTAAAAGAACAAAAATGAAGAAAAACAGAAAAACAGAAAAACAGAAAAAGAATAAAATATATATTTTTTAAATTAAAAAGTAATTCTAAAAAAACAACAATAAATAACTTTTAATAAAAATAAAAAAAGATGAAAATAAAATAAAAACAAGATTTAAAAGAATTTAAAAAGAACTTTAAAAAAGACGTGGAAGAAAAGAATGATCAATGTGTGTGGGGTATAGTTGTTTAGAGGTTGGGGATCCTGTTAAAAAAATAACTAGAGTGGGTGGTTTTGTTTGACGTCCTTCTATCATCTCCACTCTCTACATCGAGTTACCAGTCGAAGATACGTCCTCAATGATCAGTCCGACAGAGAATGGGCTGTTGTGGCATCTTCTGACCCTGCTCTATCAGGCTGATGTATTTGTTCTGGGTGGTTCTAGGAGGTCCACCCTCTCAGGCTTTACCGTCTATCTTTGAAAAGGGGTTGGTTTATGGCCAATCGCCTGAGGCACCCCTACCAGGGAATGCCAACGGGGCTGCTCAGACAATTTTTTTTGCAGAGCCAGAGTGTGCTACCTCTTGTGTGCTGGCCTACTATCTCCACCTTCCGGCCTTGTGCCACCTCTTCACGCGGTGGGAGAAGATAAATACCTTCTATCATACCAACGGCTTTTCGAGTCTTCAATGTTTCTCTACTCGTGGGTGTTTATTTATTATTAAATGTTCATCACGTATCAAGGCTAGATACCACTCGAGGATAAAGGTTAATGAGATGGAATGATTATAATGACAAACTTCGAATACTTTTGCGAACAGTTCTAGATAGGAATCTCTTGGTATTGGTTTTGAAGACAACAAAGTTGTAATCCGTGGGAAAGTAGTCCCGTGGTAATGTGTTCCACAGACAGGAAGCCCTTGCAAAGAAGCCCTGTTCGTAGAAATTTCGTCTGACGCTAGACACATGGAGGAAAAAAGGAAAGATTTTATTCGCTATGGTAGAGAGACGGGTTCTTGCTGTGAATGTCTTCCAAGGAGGAACCAAAGATTTGAGCTCAATGGAGCACCTTCCGTGGGGAAGAAAACGATAGAGTAGAGAGAGACTAGCAACGTCGCTTCTGTGAGAAAAGAGGCTGTCGAGAACAGAAGAGATAATCTCCCACTAGATTTCCAAGTCGATTCTGAATTCTGTCAAGGCAACAAAGAGTGCCCTGAGCGGCACCTCCCCAGATGTGGCAGCAGTACTCCATCTTAAGATGTACCTGACTCTTATAAAGGTAGAGGATTACATCAGGAGTAAGTACTTTTTGGAGCGGCAGAATGAGCCAACCATTTTTCCAGTGGTTCCAGCAATGTAAGCCTTCCATTTTAGTCTGGAGTGAAAGTCAGTCCTAGGAGCGTATCAAAATAAAGAGCTACCCCAGGGAGAGATTCATTCATTTTGACTGGCGCAAAAGAAGGATCCAAACGTTGGTAATGGAAGGATAGAAGCTTGGTTTATGTGTGTCCAACAAAATGTCATTCAAGACGTTTCTTTTATGCTTTCCGTTCGAGTAGGTTCTTATGGAACTAGGTGTGACTTTAGTCTACGATCATTGCTAACTTTGAAGAAAAGTTTTAACAGCGAGAATAGATAGATGGATAACATATATTTTCTAATTTAACGGCAATCCTATACTATATATTAAGGTTATTCAATACCGAGGAACAGTGCCAAATGTAAGGAATTAAGGTTTTTGTAGTGGGACTGGTTAAATAATCTGCCTAATTAGCATAAGTGTTAGAGAGAGAGAGAGAGAAGGAGAGAGAGAGAGAGAAAGAGAAAGAGAGAGAGAGAGAGAAAGAGAAAGAGAAAGAGAGAGAGAGAGAGAGAGAGAGAGAGAGAGAAATAGATACCACACTAAGAATAGCTAAGGGAGAAAGCTTTACTAGCCACTAACGAGTGCTAATCCTTCACTTAATGGAAATAGATAAATAGATAGAAAGAAGAATAAAACGAAGAAGAAGAAACCGAAAAAGAATTAAAAGAAAAAGAAAAAAGCAGAAGAAGAAGAAAAAGAAGAAGAAGAAAAAAAAGAAGAAGAAAAAGAAGAAGAAGAAGAAGAAGAAGAAGACATATAGCAAAAAAGGGGGGTCGCTTTGGCTTGATATCTACAAGGAAAAAATATCTACACCGTACACCTCTAATTTTTTTCAGTATACGAATCTTCGCGTCAAGCCATAATCTTTCAGTTCCTTGTGTATGTGCTCCGAGGTTGGGATCGACACAATTTTGATGATGATTTACGAAAAAATGACGAAAATTGAGTTTGTTTAAATTAGCATAAGCTCTCTATTCATCAGAATAGGTTACTGAGCCGTCAGCGACTTCTCGTTGAATAACTGGCTGAAGTGTCGCACGGTTCTTCTTCGAACGTTAGGGTTAAGGTTTAAGGTTTAGGGTTAGGGTTAGAATAAGAGGTTAATGCTAGAGGTTAGGGTTAGGGTTCCAGGCTTGGTAACCATACATTTTTTCGAAACCAATTAGGAAAAGTGTTTTCCTTGCTCCTGTACCGTGTTTGTTGCAATACGATATGTAGATCGCATAACAAAGTAGATAAAAAGCCAAAGCGGCACGAAACAAGGAAACACACAGGAAAATAAGAAGAAACAAGGAAAAGAAAAGGAAGAAGAAATAGAAGAAAAGAAAATGAAGAAGAAAAGGAAGAAGTAGATAAAGAAAATAAAGAAGTACAATATGAAAAAGAATGCAGCAGAAAAAAAAAGTAAAATAGAAGAAGAAGGAGAAGAAGAAGAAGAAGAAGAAGAAGAAGAAGAAAACAAAAAAGAAGACGACGAAGGAGAAAAAAAAAGAAAAAAGAAGAAAGATAGTAAAACACGTAAACATCAGATTGAAGATAATAATAAAATTGTAACAAGATTAGAGACGATTGTGTAAAAATAATATTGAGAACGGTAATTTTCCACACGGGGCTAGAGTAAGCATAAGGTTAGAGGAGTGGAAAATTCCATCAGAAGTTAACAGATTAGAGTTAAGATTACGTCACGGGATATTCATATTTCATATTCAAAACGTTTCTTTTGTACTTTCCACACGAGTACTTGCTTTTGAAGCTGAGTGTGTCTCGACTCTACATAGTGGATCACTATTAACGTTTAAGAAAACTCTCAACAGTGAGAATAGATAGATGGATAACATATATTCTCGATTTAACAACAAGTCAATGATATTGGGGTTATTCAATACCAAAGAACAATACCTACTGTAAGCAATTAATGTTTTACTGTATCAAAATTAGAGACGGGTATGTAAAACTAATGTTGAGAACGGTAGTTTTTTACACGAGGCTAGAGTAAGCCTAAGGTTAGAGGAGTGGAACATTCCATCAGGTTAACAGACTAGAGGTATGATTACGTCACGGGATATTACGTAACGAGAGAAAGTACGCGACAGAGAAGCGAGATCAATTCTGCTTTCTTTTGGGTTTACGACGTCAAATTAAGCAGGTGTCTTTTTGATGTCCACCATCCCCTACGGGTGCGGTGGGGGTGGGTTACGGATCATCTAGAGTGCCTTAAATTGTCGGGGGAAATACAATGAACCTCAGAAGCAAATAATGGCGTTATTTGTTGTTTTAAAATTTTCCCGTTATTACAGTTACCAGTAGGAAAGAAGACAAAGCAGCTGGGAGATCAAATTTGACTCCAGACAGAACACCGACAAGAGATGGAGAATCCCGAGCCAATCCCGGAAATAGCTAAAGCAGTTTAGCATTTGGAAGCCATCTTCTTTTCTTTCTTTTTTTTTGAGGAATTTTTTCCGACTTTATTTTCTTAGGAGCTAAAATGAAAACAAAAAACCTTAACCATAACCTTACCCTAACGCTAACCCTAGCCCAACCCTCACCCTAACCCTAACTCTAATCTTAACCGTACACATTTTTAGTGTCGTCTATCTTTTTACATCCCCCCACGACTTTTAAATCGTAAACAGTTTCGGACATTTCCGGGACTGATTCAAGAGTCTCCGTCAATATTCGGGACTGACTACGTAAGTACTGAATTCCTCTGGATACCCATTTCTTACAAGTATCTCCATATTTCCCCAAACTCCCAAGTATGGGCTTGAACACATGATGCAGATTTTATTGTAATACCCAGGACATATTTTATTGCTAAATATTGAGCGGGTAGATCTCTTAGTATATAATTTAGTGAGTTGAGAATAACAGGAAATAGAACCCCGTTCGGCGGTTAGCCGAGATCAACTTGATGATCCTGAGTTGAAAATTGTTTAGGCTGTGGGAATGTACTAAAAACAACGAATATAACGTCATATTGCTCACAGAGAGAGGGTGATAGAAAAGTCAGTCTGTTAGGAAGCACGCGAGGCATTCGGACGTGGAATGACATGGGCTGACAACATGTAATTAATTGGTGATTATCGATATATCTCTGCCCCTTCACTAGTCGGTGATTTGGAACAAATATCACATTGAATAAATGACCGTCGTCTTCCATCAGTAGTGAGTGGAGTTAGTCGTTTTGAAAGTATGAATAAGAAGCTTCGATTACAGGACGAACCGGTCTCGGTCAGGGAGGATCAACCAAAACGCGTACAAACGGAACGTTCAGCAACCAAGGTGTGGATAACCATTTGCGAACTTTAATGTTTCAGTAACAATCACGGCAACTTGGTTGCTGCGTGTATGACACAAGGTTGAGAACACAACATTATCTAACCCATAGATTGGGCCCTGGTAAGTATTTCCACTTTGACTTAGAGTGGTAGCACTCTAAGTCAAAGTGGAACTAGAAATAATGACAGGAAAGGGATGACGACCCAAACCCCCTAAATCGAGGCATCACCATCAGATGCAGTGTCACATGATACCCAGAACAACTACTACTACTACTACTACTACTACTACTACTACTACTACTACTACTACTACTACTAGTCTTCTAATAGTTTTATTCTGTCTTTTTGTCATTTGATCCAGCATTTAATTTGATCTTTATTTTGATATGTAGGCGCATCACTCTTCAAATAAACCATAATGGCAATGTAATCCACCCAACGGAGGCAAACAGGTTTAATTGATCCCTTTTGTCCACCCGGCCCGGAAGCCTTTGATCATCTCCTAATGTATTCTTCATATCTTGCCTTTTCTCTCTCTCTCCACAAATACGATCCATAAAATCTCTCCTCTCCCCCTCACCCTCTCTCACTCTCTTTCCTTCTCCCTACCCTCTCTCTCACTCTTTCTCTCTTTCGACCACGTATATTCTTAACGTAGATAACCAAGCGTTCGATGACCGAACTCGACCGGCAGACGATAGTAAATAAGTGCTTTTAATACGAAGCATAAAATATTTATGAAAACTTGGCTTAATAACAGTCAGCTTTTGAATGCATAATTTTCTGTTTGGATCCATTGTTATAAAAACGGGGTGAAAGTAGAATATTTTTTAGGTTCCATTCTTAGAATTTGTTCTCCAAAATTCAAAATCTCAGAGGGACTTAGACACGATCTGGACGAAGACCAGAGTTAAATTTTGAAGAACGTCCTGCGACCCAAACTGTCTGACTTGTTTTCAAACTGCAATTTCGCCACACAGCGATGCGTGGCTAATAGTCCTGCCGTCATTGGCTGGCCGGAACCTAGTCGTTGTCGATTGCCTCAGATTTGTCGTCGCTCTGTGTACAGGTTTGAGAGTGTGCAACGTTCACAGATGTCGTCGTTGTCAGTCGGTTGACGTATATGGACTCAACACCCTTTTACATGTAGAAGGATTCCCTAGACACAACGCTATCACCGATGTAGTCCGATAGGGTCCTAAATATTGCTTGCTCCCCGCCGATCCTCGAGCCAGTTATCCTCAACAGAGGGGATGGAAATCGTCAGTAACGTGATCGGCGACAAACCCTGGACATGTAGCAGCGTCAGCGGAGGGCAACAAGCGCTAGTTTTCTCCACAGATTTGTATTTCCACCGATCGCCGTGGAGATGAATGGAGCGATGTAGGATGTTATTTATATACCTCCCACAAGGTAAGATGTGACACAAGGTCGGGAAAGTGGGATTAGATAAGCCAGCGCTCGAGAGGTATGCACTCTGGCCATTTAAAAATTGCCTGGGCAGCCCCGTCGGCATTCCTCGGTAGAGGCGCCTTAGAAAGTAAGCAATAAACTTACTCCTCCCCAAAGAGGGGAGGCAAAGCCTGGGAGGGTGCACCTCCTAAAACTGCACAGGACCGGCAACCCCCAATAGACCGGCGTAAATCCAAACCCAAAGGCCCGGACAATACCGGTTTTATTAGGCGGGGTAAAAACTCCTGGTTGGAGCGCCATACGGGGACCATAGTGAAATAACTTGGCTCTACGAGCGCCTCTCCATTGCCATTATTCGAGAGAACGCCTTAAACCTGCTCTCGGCCTGCCAAGCCAGTAGCACATCCGATGAAACTTCCTTATGTTTCAAATAAAGTTTTTTTTTTAATTTGATGGTTTGAAAAAGATTTTAATGAACTTTTAAATTTAAATCTAATATTCATATTTTGTCAAATGTTGAATTATGTATGTATTGAATAAATGTTCTCTTCGTTAATTATTGAAAGAAGTCTCCAGGAAATAAGCACAACACTTTGCATTTTTTTTTATTATCTTGGAGCAATGTTATGACAAAATTTGGCACGGAAGTCCATATATATCCCAGATTAATGATAAAGCAAATACAATCTGAGTTATATTCCAACCTTGTACTAGACGGTCAGTAACATTCCAAACAATAAGAACATGGCGGGGGCAGTGGGGGTGCAAAGATTTAGCTATAATATAAATGTGTCTGTCTGTCCGAGGATACAATTGAAATGAAATCATTATACAAAGATCAAACACAATTTTTCTCGAGTAAAATTTTACGATAAATTCAATAGTGGTTATAATCTTGCACTAACGGGCCCCGTGGAAATTCCACGGTTCTTTCTACATCACTCTGTATAATTTACTGTTAATAATAATAATAATAATAATAATAATAATAATAATAATAATAATAATAATAATAATAATAATAATAATAATACACCCCCTCAAAAAGTGATGGCACACGCTTCGGCTGATACCACACAAAATAGTCATGAAGGGTCACGCACTGAGTATGGGAAGATCGAGGAGGGAGAGCACTAATCAGACCTCCACTGGAAGAGTGTGGAGAGGACTGGGACCTTGGGAAGGCTTATTGCAGCCAAATCCCAGAGCAGACTAATGGTCGTTACCAGCGAGAAATCAATGGTAGGCAGCTGCTGCGATACCGCAAGGACATTTGCGGTGGTTATCAAAAAGAGGTTGAGAGTACTGGAAATCTGGGGAAGCTTGTTGTCACTCAAACTCAAGGGAACACTACCGGTTATTATCAGTGAGCAATTAATGACGATGACTTGTGTGATAACTCCTAATGAGTACAAATAATAATAATAATAATAATAATAATAATAATAATAATAATAATAATAATAATAATAATAATAATAATAATGATAATAATAATAATCATTTTTTACGAAATACTAATGGAATTTGGCATCACTAAATGTGCCATTCTTGTTATGGAAAGAGGTAAACTTGTCCACTCAGATGGCTTTGAACTCCCAACAACAGCTCTGATAAAGAATGTAGACAGTGAGAGTGCTACAAATACTTGGGAATACTGGAGGCAGATAAGATTAAAAACAAGTAAATGAAAAATCAGGTCACAGCTCAGCACAACAGAAGAGTAAGAATTATTCTTAAATCACACCTTCACAATCGAAATACAATCTATGCTATCAATGTCAGAGCAGTAGCTATTATTCGATATACTGTCGGTATACTTGACTGGAATGTGGATGAACTAAAATGTTTGGATACCAAAACACGGAAAATGCTTACAATTTATGGAGCTTTTGCAAAGACAGGAGATGCAGATCAAATTATATCTACTTAGAAAGGAAGGTGGTCGAGGTCTACTGCGTGTTGAAGAAGGTTGTCTATAGCAATATATTTCTGAGAGTAATTAGATTCTTCTTCGTGAAGTGAAAAGAGAGGAAATACTAAGAACTGGGATGAAAAAGAATCAAAGGTTGCAAGAGAGAGAAAGAGAGAGAGAGAGAGAGAGAGAGTTAAAATTATTTGAAAAGAAACTACACAGTGTATTCTTTAAGAATACTGCATTTAGAGATAATGACAACTGGAATTGGTTGGTCAAGGGTGACCTCAAACGATCTACTAAGCACACTTTAATGGTAGCCTAAGAACGAGCCATTCGCATTATGTCTATCAAACATTACATTGACAAAACTGCAGAATCACCGATATGCCGATTGTGTACTGAAAGGGTAGAAATCTTAGCGCATATTGTATCTGAATGCCCTATGCTAGCACAACATCAGTATAAAAATGAAGACACGACAAAGTCGCTCAGGTACTACACTGAAATATATGCAAACTTTATAAATTGGACAACAATGAGAAGTGGTATGAGCATAAGCCAGAAGTGGTACAGGAGAATAACGATGTCAAACTTCTTTAGGACATGCACATACAAACTAATAAAGTTCTTGAACATTCCAAACCCGACTTAATCTTTCTAAAAACAAACAAGAGAAATTGCTTAATCATTCATATAGCCTGCCCCTTCGATACCAGAGTGCAGGAGAAAGAACACACACAAAAAATAAATATCAAGATCTAAAATGGAAATTAGTTAGACTATGGAAATGTAAAGAAGTAAAGGTGATTGCCGTAATAATTGGAACGCTTGGAACAATAACGAAAAGCCATCATAAATAGCGTAAACAGATTAACGAGACAATTTCTTTTCCAATTCTGCAAAAGGCTTGCCTGTTATGAACGGCGAAAGTGTTAAGGTACAGCTTGAATGTCTAAAGTCAAGGGAATTAACTTAATGTTCAAAAAAGAAAAATCCAACTAAAAACATCCAAAAGTTGAGACGACTACTACTACTACTACTACTACTACTACTCTCCCCCTTGAAATAATAAATGTTTGTCATAGTCAATACTCTTTCTTCTTCCGTAACATTAATTCTAATTGCCAACGAAATATTCTTTAAATAAAACGAATATGTCCTTTCTTTCTTTCTTTATTTATTTAAAATTGTAGTTATTTAATTCTTTTTAAAACAATAAATATGATCTGTGTCCTTGTCGTACAAATAATTCTTAGCTAAATATTCTCCAAATCAATAAAACAAATGCCACTTTTTGAAATTTATTTATATAAAAGTGTACTGTTGTAATCGACGGGAGGTCTTAATTTGATTTTGGAACAATTCATTTTAAAATGGGTAAAGTCGGAATTTTATTCCTTAGCGACATCACCGACCACAATTTTAAAATGTATGTGAAAAGTTGATAACGTACGCACGAACATGAAATAGCCTTAGCGTATTATTATATAGATTAGTTAAAAAAAAAATTTTTTTAGAATAATAACGTGGTGTCTTCGTCCGATGAGTTGTACTTTATTTTACTTTATTTTATTTTATTTTATTTATAGCTTAAAAGTTACAGAAATAAAAGAAAAACTAAGAAGAAAAATGGAAATATTTCAAGGTTCTTATATCATTACCGGTCAAGCGAAGGGGCGCTAACTAGTATATATATAATCATCTACAAACCAACATAATATATATAATGTAGTTAAAGAAAAAAGGAAATAAATCAGGATTGTTTAATGTTAGAATAGTTTCGTTGACAGACACTCTGCCATTCCGTTATTCCGTCAATTGAGAATGTAAAAGAAAGTCTTTTGAATAGACAATGAAAATATCCCCTCAAAAGAAAGTGCAGTTAAAGGGACTGTTTTGCATTTAGGTGGGAACTTTAGAGTAGCTAACATATAATAGCAAGTTTTAGAGAACGGATATGCCAGAAATGGTTTGCCCGATTCCGAAAAGGAATATCGCTCTGGTCGAGTATAGATGATCGACAGTGACCAAGTGAAAGTTTAACAAGATTGCCGTTTGGCAACCAGACAAATCCCAAGCATTCTCAAGATTTTCAAATCAAGCGTGGAAAATGAATTGCATAAACTCGGTTATGTTTCTAAACTTGATGTTTAGGTTCCTCCTTCCTAAAAAAAACGAACGAACTTTTGGCCAACCCAATATGTTAGGAGAAGCTGAAAAATATAAATATTATTGAAAGTGAACTAAACGAACGCATATTTTCTGAGAACACGCATCAATAATTCAGCTAAATAGCTGCTAAAGCAGATTCCATGTGAAGCTTTTGGAAAAAAGCTAAACTGATCAATGAAATAGGGGAAATAACTTCACTCTATTATAAAGATTAGTTATTTAAGTATAATAGAAATATCAATAAAAACTATTGTATGTATTCTTTAACTGTGAATAAGAAGCTAAATAAATGGTAAAATAAAAACGAATTAAAGTGTCGACATAGTCAATATACCAACGAAAACAGCGGTAGTGGTACGACTCGCAATAAGCCTCACCAATAATAGTATTAATAGGCAACAACAACAACAACAAAAAACATCGAAAATCACGCAAAATGATCAAGCATATTTCCTTACAACCATCCACGCATAAAAAAATTCTAAGCAAACTTTAATTTATTTCTATTTCTGCATTTTAAAAAACCTAATATTTTGATTAAATAGAAGCTTCTTGTCTATGACTCAGATCTCAATCTTTTCCTGTAGACATACGCTTCACCTGCCCTTAAAATCCTCCGGCATGCTAGCACTCCGAATGATTTTCAAACGTATGTAATACCTAAGCAATCACCTATTTTACACTATTCTGCGATTTCTATTTTTAATTTTAAGTAATTGTTTTTGGGATCTTCGCTAAGCTATTGCTATTTGGGATAGCTCATCATCAATGCATAGTCCAATAAATCTTTGAGTCAATGACTCTGCCTAAAGTAATTTAAAATTTACAGCCCCCCACCCCCGCTGAGTCGAACGAGCTCGTAAATACATCGAAATTATTGTCACTACTCTTTAACCACGTAGAAAGTGAATTTTGGGTTTATTTTCTGCAGCCTCGTAACTCTCGCTTCCCTTATTTTGTCCTTCAGATCTCACATTGTTGTTTCTGACGGAGGAGGAAGAATTGCTGTTTTCTGGATCGAAATCCATCTATCTAACACTTATCGTTGGCTAGTTTTTGACCTTGAAGTATTATTTTTTTAGCTCCTTACATCAAGTGGCTTCATGCTTTGTCTAGAGCGATTTCTATAAAAAAGACAAAAAAAATTGAGATTGTTTTCTTGGATGCTAATTTCGTATGGATGGAGGCGGGAATTTAGAAATAGATGAGTAAAAATCTATTATGAAATCTATTTATCCAATTCGACATAGTAGATTTTTACTCATCTACTATCTAGGCTTGTTTTTATTATTTAAATTGGTGGACTATTTCATAAGTTCTACTTTACGACATTTTGAAATTCATCATCTTCTTTAAAGTATTTTTCTTAGAAATGATTCATGTTTTTGTAAGTTCAGATTACTTATTATTGTAAGTTTAGATTGTCTCTTTTTTTTCAATTTTCTTATAGTTTTGTTTTGCGAGAGATAGGGCATCCTACCGGATGCCAGACATTCACCCGCTATTTAAGACACCCCAGCCGAGATATTTTAAAGATTCTAACCGTCCCTTTTATGTGCAATTGTTTGAATCTCACTTGCACTTGATTCACCGCGTATATTCACCAGATAGTATTTTGAAATTTTTTTCATAAGTCTGGTTGCTCTTATAATTACTGGAATTATAAAGATCTTCCTAAGATTCCAGTTTCTTTTCATGTCGTACATAAGACCTTGGTATTTAGTTACCTTCTCCCTCTCAACTCTGTTTAAGCCAGCATCATTAAGGACACTGACTTCAACTTGGGTTGCTGTACGCGTGTGTGTGTGTATTTGTAAAGTATAAATCGTCAAAGAGATTCACTTCGATGAGCGATAAAAAAAAGTTTTCTCACCACCTGTGGCTTCTTTCTGTCAGTGGTGGTGCGTTTATAAAGATTAAAGAATGTGTCACTGTCTTCTGCCAACACTTATGTCGGGCAGTGTAAAACTATAAACATTTGGCCGTACGTTTTTTTTTTGTTTTGCTTTAAGAGGAATTCCGGTAAATGTAGAATAAAGAAGAAAATGTTTTTATAATACAAACCAGTCAAGATTGAGAAGGCTGAATAAGACTGAAATAAATTTATTATCTGGTATGTTTGAAGTTTGTTATTAACACTCACACACACACATTATATATATATATATATATATATATATATATATATATATATATATATATATATATATTATACATATATTATATATATATATATATATTATACACACACACACAGACATATATATATATATTATACACATTATATATATATATATATATATATATATGAAATAAAGTATAATAACATGAAATTACATAATCATCGCTGCAATAATTTATTTCAACCTTGTGGTTTTTTCAAGCATCAGATCCAGATGATTACATTTTTGAAACTACAAGGTTGGAATAAATTATTGCATCGATGATTATGTAATTTCGTGTTATTATACTTTATTTTATTCTTGCTCTGTTTATCACATGGATTTCCTCCTGGAATTATTTCATTATAACACAAATATATATATATATATATATATATATATATATATATATATATATATATATATATATATATATATATGAATATAAAATGCACGATATATAATAAAATGAAATGCCAGGAAAGACAAGATGTGTTAAAAAGACAAACGGAAAAACAAATTTAAATGCAAGAAAAAATCATCAAAAAACCCGAGAGATTTTACCAGTATTGTTCGGATCAACGAACGTCTTCAGAAAAAGTGAAGATTTTAAATTTATTTGATAACGGTAAAAACATAGGAAAAAGCGAACGCAGAACGGGATGTTATTGGCACGTGTTAAATTATTTGATAAAAGAAAAAGAATAATGAGACGCATGCGGCAGAAAACATTAAAATTGGAAAAGGCGGGGAGAAAGAAAATAAGAGAAGAAAAAGGAAAAGAAATGGAAATATGGATGAAATGTAGTAAAAATGTAAAGTTACTTTAACCGAGATCGCAGTTATTTAAGCATTGATATTTAATGATGAGAATAAAAATGGGATAAAATACAATATTTATTAAATCATCAGTTTATTCAAACAAAGGATATAAAAAAGCTTATTTTCTTTCCTTAATTTATGATGATAAGAGCAAACATTTTTCTTTCCTTAATCCTGATGATAAGAGCATACCTTTTGAATATCCATAGATTAAGGAAAGAAAAATGTTTTGTATATCCTTT
The DNA here is from genome assembly GCA_963556195.1 of Sepiola atlantica. Taxonomy (NCBI): domain Eukaryota; kingdom Metazoa; phylum Mollusca; class Cephalopoda; order Sepiida; family Sepiolidae; genus Sepiola; species Sepiola atlantica. Next base: position 111,106,423 of record OY744516.1, on the reverse strand, counting down.
ATTTGAACTAACTGATTATTTAATAAATATTGTATTTTATCTCATTTGTATTCTCACCATTCATTCTCTTATATTACTGCTCTATATTGTATATCGAGCATTTACTTATCAAGATAGGATAAAATTAAAAAATATAATTCTATATCTTTAAATTACATTCTATCTTGATAAGTAAATGCACGAGTCCGGCAACCAGGATGAATAATCTTCTCTACACTGACGATTCCCAAAAGGATGAAACGTATACGTATGTAGATAAAACAATTATTTATAATTATTTGTCGCCCCAAAATCTAGGCTGGGCTCTGTAGTGAATAGTATTTACACAGCCGTTATCGTGGCTTTAATGCATGCTCCTTTCAGTGGTCGAACACTTTGACGACGGCTGCTTTTAAATAGGATCAATCCCTGATAGGATCAATCGCTGATATACCGGGTTGTTTATAACGGCCGTGTGGGCTAAGACGTCGAAATTTGAGTTTTAATTTCCCATACAGAACAGTTTTGCACCACTTTTATGCCCTCTCACGAAGATTAAATCAAGATATAATGCTACTAAACGCTATGTCTAGAATCTTTATTCTAATTGTGATCGAAATCCATAACATAGTTTTGAATCTAGAAAATGTATTAACTTTAAGGCTTCAGCTTAAGGGCGTTAATAAATTTAAAATCAGGGAATCATGCTTAATTGACTTCTACTGACAATCGATCAAATTCAGTGCAAGTTTGAAATTTCTGAATTCTCAAATCTGGGCTTGTGTGTATATTATGACCACTAAAATCACTGAAAATACCCTAAAGAAACTGAAATTTAGCCAATATTTATTAACTGATGTCTAATATTGCTAAAATTGCAGACAAATAGTAGGTATCTGAAATTCCAGCACGGTTCTCCACCGACGATAAAACAAAGACTGCTGGCCATTCCTAATTGAATCTTAGTGGACAAGCTACACATAGGCTGAAGTTTATTTGTACCAAATATGATTGGATTTCAGAAAGTATTGTGAATGTTATTAACCATTCGATGGATGCCATTTATTAGGGGTAGTGACCCTGCACAATAGATCTCATTGTAATTCTACATGTTGTTACGGCTCTGATATCACATTTGCACTTTATTGACAAGAGACGTTAAAACCATTAAAACTAGAAATGGAATATTTGATTTATTACACAATAAACATATTTGCACGATCTTCTGGCATTCTCAATTATGTGACCACGGGAACAGATCGTACTCAAAGTGTACGCAGTTAAAACAAAATCCATTCAACAAATATAGACATACGTCATATAAACACTCAGCAGTTAAAACATCGGCAAATAATGGCTTCACGTTAGCAAGTTTCCCAGGATGCACTGCAGAAGCAACACAGTATTTTTTTTATAAGCTTAATACTTTTTCCAGACTAGACATTCAGTCGAGCCAGAAGAGTCACATACGGTCAATTTAAACCGGAACTTAAATTTTTTTTCGGGTGATCCGATTTACAAAACCTGGGAACCTCAACGAACGCATATATGTATAGTATATACATTTAAAAAATACATATTCTTTTTTTCTGTTGAACTTTTGCTGCTGATATGAGATACATGCTGTATATATATATATATATATATATATATATATATATATATATAATATGAATGTAGTGTGTTTAATATAATTATTTAAATGTATGCTTATATATATATATATATATATATATATATATATATATATATATATATATATATAAAGTTAATTCAACAAAAGATATAAGAGGCAACTAATATCTTTAATTAGTGAACATCCGGATAAAACTGAAGCTCAATATACTGGATAGAGCATTAATAGCATTATATAAAGTGAAACAATAAAATAAGGTGCGAATCAAATTTTATTAGAATTCAATGTTCAGGCAAAGTACTTTAAAGATCTTAACTCCTGAGTTTTCAAAGAAAATTCTTCTCCTCAGAGGACCATTACCGCAATGACATTACTGCAGGTAATAAAATTAAACTTTGAAAATATATAAAAATATATATAAAAATACATAAAAGAATATAAAACATCAAATACATCAGCCCAAAACATACTTTTTTGTTAAAGCTATACAGTTCATCCAAGTCATAAAATTTAAAACAAATTCAGGAAAGATATCAAGGAAGTTGATGTAAGAGTGATCCAGGTGGTGAGAGGTAGTCCAAAAGCGAAAAAGTTATCCAGGCGGGAAATTTGTTTGCAATCGATGCAGTAAATGACAGTGAAAAATGTATCCAAGGTGTATGCAAATTAATAAAACGATAGAAAAAACCAAATCATATGAAAAGTTCAGAAAACTCACTTGGTGTTGAATATTATAATGTTCAAAATTCAGGGTTCTTATAAGAACCCTGAATTTTGAACATTATAATATATATATATATATATATATATATATATATATATATATATATATATATATATATATATATATGTGTGTGAAAACATTGTTAAACATAAGAGAATTCGTCTGTTTAATTATAACCATTTATATTTTTTCAACTTTTCTAATGACTTTTTTGTATTAAAATCAAAATAATTAATAAATGTCCCATAGGTATCACGAACGTTTTCGATGGTGTATACAAAAACTTGGGAATGCTTGTCGTTGCAGAAAATCGCTTGCACAGACAAGAGCACTGATTGCAAGATATGTAACATTCTTTTATCACTAATTAAGATAATTACATTTAGGAAAAATGTAATCATATCTTACTCTTTGGTTTGCGTTCTGAAGGGAATCAGACGTATTGTTCAGAGCTCTATCTCTGACTCATCGCCCTCGCCAGGTAAACGTGAGGAGAAGCTTATGTAATACTAATGTAACTGTATGTTGTATACGATTGTATCTGTAATGTAACTGTATGTCGTATACGATTGTATCTGTAATGTAAATGTATGCCGTATACGATTGTGTCTGCAATGTAACTGCATGCTGTATACTGTATGTAATACGGTTGTATTTGTAAAATGAAAATAAATATGAACAAAGAACATAGAAGCTGCAGGCAAAACTAATGGTGTTGTCTTTTTTTTTATTACGGCTGTCGACAACAACGAAAAAGAAAGGAAATAAATAAAAAGACAAATAAAATCTACACACTACCACAATCATCACTGCTTCCACCACTAGAGCAAGACGCCACAACAGATTGAGCTAAGTACTTACAATGTTCTAACAACACTTCAGCTGATTCGTGATCGTTCATCTTTGACGCTATCTTGAAAATAATATATTTCCTGTTATGTTTAAAGAAAGAAAACGCCTAAAAGCGGAAATATTTTTTTAAAAAAAAGAAAAAAAAGAAAAAACGTAGCAAACAGTATGGACAGAAGAAAGGAAATAAGAGAGAAAACGTCTCATTATGGAAATAGAGTGAAGTATTTCTTTCCAAATTCATGTTAGACGGTGGGTGGTTGTCGGAGTTGCTAATTGAATTCTCCCTTCTCTTAAACACGTGAAATTGTTTCGTCCAAAAAAAGGCACGTTGTTTACTCGTCAACTTTTGTGTGACGGCACGGATTTACATTTATTAAGATACGAATAAATACACATTGGTCCTTATTATAGAGTGGAGGGTTTGCAATTAAGACACCATGATTAGCGTTAACTGATGACTAGCACTATTATTTTTGTTTAAAAATACTTTGAGGTTTCATATCTCGATCCATCGTCTATATAATTTAGTAAACTAATTTACCATACAAATTTACCAAACTAATTTATCAAAGTAATTTACTAAACTAATTTATCAAACTAATTTCCCAAACTAATTTACCATACAAATTAACCAAACTAATTTACCATACTGATTTACCATACTAATTTATCATACTAATTAACTAAACTAATTTATCAAACTAATTTACTAAACTAATTTATCAAACTAATTTACCAAACTAATTTACCATACAAATTAACCAAACTAATTTACCATACTGATTTACCATACTAATTTATCATACTAATTAACTAAACTAATTTATCAAACTAATTTACCAAACTAATTTATCAAACTAATTTACCAAACTAATTTACTATACAAATTTACCATACAAATGTACCAAACGAATTTACCATACTGATTTACCAAACTAATTTACCATACTAATTAACTTAACTAATTTACAAAACTAATTCACCAAACTAATTTACCATACGTATTTACTAAACTAATTTTCCATACAAATTTACCAAACTAATTTACCATACACATTTACCAAACTAATTTACCATACACATTTACCAAACTAATTTACCATACACATTTACCAAACTAATTTACCATACTAATTTACACAAACTAATTTACCATACTAATTTACACAAACTAATTTACCAAACTAATTTATCTTGCTACTTGATGGATATTGAAATCTCCCGACGCCCGTTTAATTGATTGGGTAGCCATATTAGGCGCCATATTGGTAAAGCACACGGTGGAAATTTCAGGACGTTTATTATGTTATTTCTCACAATATAATTGAACCATTCTGAACAAAGTAACCCGTTAGATTTTTTAAATACATTAAAAGTAGCGAATGAAAATTTTAGAAATATGTGGTAAGCGCCCTTTTTGAAAAAAATACTCCTTATTCTGGTGTGGCGATCACATTCGGTGCGTTGCGCCGGTTTAAATCCACAAGCGTGATGCTACACATTTTGATCAATTTTTCGTATGTTATCAATCACATATAATCGTTTATTATACTAAAGATGAGTGAATCAACGTTTGTTTCCCTAGAGTTGTTTTCCTTCACACAAAATACACACTAAAGTATTCCTCAGTTTTGGGCTTGAGTTATGTTAGAAACAAACTTCCATTTTAATTATTATAATTAGCCGTGACCTGCAATTAACTCACCGCGTGACCATCTCTTACTAAGTTTCTATATATACTTATCACCCTTTCTCATTATATGCTGTCTGACCCCGCTCTTATTTTATACGGTGTTAATTACTCTTCATTTCCGTATATCTCTCTCTTTCTCTCTCCATGTATTTATTAACAGTCGAAGGTAATGGAGAAAGAACAGAATAAAACGTTAATTAGTAATATTATTTAATCTGAAGTTGCTGAGAGAGAAAAAAACGAGAGAGAGAGAGAGAGAGTGGGAGAGAGAGAAAACGAGCAGAAAGAGTCACATTTCTTCTAGTCTATCTAAATAAATAAATTAAAAAGATTTTTATTTATTTATCACACCTATATTACCATGAAAACGGCTGACTGTTGTTTGAATCAAGGACAGAGTCTTTTGAAATATTGTATGTATAGTAGAGAGCAAAGACCCAAACTAAATTGCATAACTATTTCTAAAACAGTTTATAATAAATTAATATTTAGTGTTAGTCATTTGTAATTTTATTGTCGTATTATCTTATCTATCTATCTATCTATCTATCTATCTATCTATCTATCTATCTATCTATCTATCTATCTATCTCTCTCTCTCTCTCTCTCTCTCTCTATATATATATATATATATATATATATATATATATATATATATATATATAAAGTGAAGACGTTTTTCCTCTGTAACTTCGACGAGAGTAAGAAACTAACCACATACATCATAGGCTACTAAACTCACCATTTTATTCAGCTTATTCACTCGAGCATGTTTGAAGAAATTTATGATTATTTTATCCATCTAACAATAAATACTACTGGTAGACTACTATCACAGACTCTCCCCAAAACATACTCTATAGAGATGGTAGCACAAACTTTTCCCTCTAATATTTTCATACTAACACTCTACCCTTCATCACCGGAAAGTAATACACAACGGATACTTTAGAAAAACGTAACCGCTATTATTTTCTATTCATCTTCCATTAATTTAATACATCATACGATACATTCCTCACAAATTTAATAGATGCTCCCTCATATTCCACTGATTTTCGAGAATATCGGATTACGCTATTTCTAACTATTACGTATAGACTTCATCTCATTCCGGAATTTACGGAATACATTTTACGAACTTAATCATTTATACAAAATTCAAAATGGCGACTACAATCTCTTAATCAGATCGACTTTAGACATTTCCCTTAGCAATCTTCGTTTGCTTCAGGTATAATTTCAATTTTTAACTTAAACATTTAGACAATTGTGATACATAACACCTTTAAGGCTTAACATCTTTTTCAAAATACTTACAGCGTAAAACGAACTGCAGTGTACATTGCGACAACATTCAATTGTTGATACCGATTCCATGGAAGCACGTAATATCAGTATCTCTACGAACCTTCCGCTACTAATTAACAGACAACAGAAGTTCATTGTTTCACTTTTGACAATCCATACATACCTAACATTAATCAAACATTCGTGTTTTCATTTTCACGTTAAGTATTCTACTGTTTTTATTTGGGGGGGTATTTAAGTAAGACGTTTTCTTTTCTTCTTTAGATTTACCTATTAATACCGTCCATACTCTCTCTCACTCTACCACTCTCTCTCTCTATTTATTCTTCTGTTGATGCTTGGGTGATCGTTCCGGTTAGAAGTGGCTGATCTTTGGATTGTGTCCGTGGACTTTTCTTTGAGTTGTGTCCGTGTTTTTTTTTTGGGGGGGGGTTGTGTCCGTGGGTTTTTCGAGTTTTGTCCATAGTAACCCTGGGTCTTATCCTAGTCATGGCACCAAATGTGATCTGACCGTTTGCCGGGGGGTGTGACTTAGTGTGTGAGCCTTGAAGACGTCTTTGGAAGGGCTGTTACGTCTTGGGCACGGCATAACACCAGCTCCCCGAACCAAACGATCGTTACATGCCCTTTAACATAAAGGGGTTCATACCCGGTTAGGTATTTGGTCGGCTGGCATGCTGCGTTAATCGACGTCAGTAATTCTTTCCAGAGAATTAATTATCTGCTGGCTGAGACCGGCGTGCTGCAATTGAAAGTTATGTAATAATGGAACAACCATATTACTTTATATATAAAAAATATATTTATTTTTGCCGAAGAATTAACATATTTAAAAACCCGAATTTGAGTTGAGTTCGGCGATCATGTTAAAACATGCGTCTCGTCCCGTGCTGATTCGAAAGCCGATTGTTCTCAATCACTTCGAGAGATAGAGAAAGATAGATAGATTAAGAGAGAGAGAGAGAGAGAGAGAGAGAGAGAGAGAAAGAGAGAGAGAGAGAGAGAGAGAGAGAGAGAGAGAAAGCACAACACAAAACATACACGCTGTTCCGAGCCTCGAAAAATGTCTTGCTGATAGGTCAACTCGTTGACCCTCGAATCGGCGGTCCCGGAGCACAATGTTTATACTTAAAATCGTCCAGCTGTTAGCCCAAAGTCAAACCGACGGATACTCCCCTCCGTAGCCACACTCTAGGTGTGAAAACACAACCGCCGACCGACATTTTTCTCTTCGAAAAAAAAAAACTGACGGCAAGTCTGGCACGGTGACTGCTGAACGCAGGGAGCGCATCAGCTTTCCCGAAAAGATCCCTCACCGACTGTGCCACATATATTTGTGTTTACAATACAAGCATGTACTAATGAAAGCAAAGTAACAAGTCGAAAAAAATATAATTCAATAAAACATTTATTGTATGCGTAACCAACTATGAAATAGTGTTCATTAAAACATATTCAAAGTAAGTGTACGTGGAATGATGTATGCGTGTGTACGTGCGTACGTATCTGTGTACGTATAGAGGAAAAGCTTATGTACTGAATAGTACGTGCGTGTGTGTGTGTGTGCGCACATTGAGACAAAGTGTATGAAGGGAATGTCTATAGTAGAAAGTCTGAGTATTGTGTACGTATGCATGTGAGTGGAGAAAAGTTCTTTCATATCAGGTTAGTGTCATTGCGTGTGTGGGTGTGTGTGTGAGCGAACATATGGTGATGGCAAGAGAGAGAGAGAGAGAGACAGTCTGACTGATGTTATCTGTAGCAGGTCGCGAGAGAGAAAGAGAGGCAGCGAGTCTGTGCATCCCTTTTCATAAGGCAGATATTGACGCCCTCTGGCGTCACGAAAAGGGGAGATAAATCGAGTTTGGCACCACCTGGTGGTATGTGTGTGTAATTGTGTTGGAGAAGAGAGTTAATGCTACAGGATTTTAGATGTTCATTCAACAAGCCGAGTAGAATACAACCGATGTTGTATAGTGTAAAACAGACATACCAAAATGTTTATATGGCTTAAAATAGACACGACACTTACCTACCTTGGTACGGCGTAAAATACACATGTCAAAAAGTGGAGATGTCGCAAAACAAATAATCCAAACCGAACCTTGCGTCTCGTTCTCCTGACCATTTAGCCTTCAAGTGAGTCATGGTTTCATAATGATTTTTTGAGCGTCCCAAAATATTGCCAAGCGCTACCGAATGAAGTAAACATCGACAAAAATCGATCGTTTATTTTTCGTCTACTCTATTTTTTCTTCTTCTCTTCGTACACATTTTTTCAATCGCTTCGTTTTTGGTTTCACTTTCACATATGCACGAAAGTTTACTTCCGCGTTCGCTTCTTTCTTTACAGATGTGCGTCCTCGCATCACTGTGACCGGCTTTGTCAGTCAGTTGCTCCGTTGATCACGCTTCAGCTTCGGATAGAATTGGCATCGTCAGACACGCAGAGTAAAAAAAACATCTTATTTTCGACGCATCGGGGCATTCCTACGAGAGGGACTGTCCGTCGATTTATCTGCGACGTTTCCGGTTGAAAAAAAGCGTTTACATCGTTAAACGCGCAGATTGGATGGACGCATCTTATCATAAGTCTGTGCGGAGGATAGAAAGATTCGTGTTTAAAAGGAGAATGATTGATAAGCTTCTGGGACTGACCGTCACTTCAGACTTGAAATGAAAGACTTACATCAAATCCGTTGCTAAGGTTGCTGGAAAAATAGTTGGACCATTCTACCGCTCCAGAAAGTATCTCAGACCTGACGCAATCCTCTACTTGTATAAAAGTCGAATACATCATTCAATGAAGTACTGTTGCCACATCTTGGGAGGTGCCGCTCAGAGCATCCTTTTCTGCATTGACAGAGTACAAAACTGACTTCAAAATTTAGTGGGAGATGTCTTCTTCTCTTCCCTACGACTCCTTTCTCACAGAAGAGATGTTGCTTGTCTCTTTCTGCTCTATCGTTATTTTCATGGTAGGTGATCGAATTAGTTCCAATCTATAGTACCCCCCACCCCCCAAAAAAAATTCACAACAAAAACTCGTCTAGTTACAACCACTGTAAATAATTTCCCTTTCTCACTTAGTGTACCTAAAACTAAACGAAACTTCCATGAGCAATAGAACTACTCGTCTGTGGAACACAATATCGCGAGGCTGCTTCCCAGCTGGCTAGAACATAGTCGTTTTCAAGTCCAATTCAAACTTATTGAGCCGTCTTCTTAGATAATGAAATTCTGCCCAATTTCAACCATCATTACCGATCATCACGGTGTTGTCTCACCATCCACCTGAAAAACTCAATTTTCGTCGGTCTGTCACGCTTTAGTATGTAAAAGCATTTCTGTCGCTACCCGCGCAAATTGAATGGATGCAACTAAAAAAAATATACCCCCTTAGCTTGTTTATTCCACGGTTTTCCCAAAGTGAACACAAAGTAACAAGATGAAACGAAATTTCGGTTGCGATAGAGCCAATGAAACGGAAGTTTTAGAAGTCGAAATAATTAATTACGCATCAAATCAACCCACCGTGCACAAAATGGTGCGCATCAAAGTAAATCGGCGTGGCATCTCCGGGACGCTGGCAGCTAACCGTAGAACCGTCTTCATCCCCCCCTCTGCTCTCCTCGTAACCCGATGTTAGCGACCAGACGTGAAAATGCGACTCTATTTTAACGATTTAACCGAACGAAGCGTGAAACCTAGTTATCTGGTTGATCTGGCCAGGTCGCTCCTTTTCGGATTTCTTCAAGGGAGCGGATGACGCAGGCGTTGGAATGCGTTATTCAGCGAGACTCGTTGTCTATTTTATGAGAGACAGACAGAAGATAAACATAGACCCAGTGTCGATGTCGATGTGGCAAGACAAGAAGCTGGTGTGTAAAAATAATTTTACAAACGGAAACTTCTATAAGGTTAGGCTAAGCAAACAAGTGTAAATTTCCATTAAAAGTTAAAAAATTAGAATTAGGGTTGTAAACATGTGCACTGCTGCATGTTTAGAGGGGTGTATAGTTGAAATGACTGCGGACGACAGGCCTGCAATGGGAGAATATTTAGCCAAAGGAAGAGAAATAGTCTGACCGTTGAAATACTAATGTCTTTTTGAATGCTGTGATTATGAGCCACTTGAGTATTTTCAAAAATTAATGCCACTCTAGACACAAGATCTCCTGGGCAGTAAGTATTTTATGTCCATAAAAAATCTAGCCCATGATTTTAAAGTATGTGACTGGGTGGTCTACCAAAAATGGCACAAAAATATCTCTTTATATATTTCAACAGGATTGGCAAAGCGGGCAGTTGATTTTCTGTGGTTCTCATAGACATATGGCCCTTTAAGCATTAAGCTGATGGCGTCTTCGTTTAGCCATGTTTTGATTCGGTCGGGCTCAGAGTTCTCATTGCAAGTCTGTCGTTCGGTGGAGAAGTGTCATTGTAACGTTTAAAAATAAAATAGCGTTGCTTGTTTTACAGTGTAGTTATGGTTTTGTTTACTATATATATATATATATATATATATATATATATATATATATATATATATATATATATATATATATATATATATATATATATACATACACACAAGGGTTGGACAAAATAATAGAAACACATTTAACCCCTCCCATGAAATCTAGCCTCGTGAAGCTCTCGGCGAACGGTTTTTGTTGAAACGGGATTATCCAGACGATTTTTAAGTTCTACTGTAGTTTTGAGTGCCGTGGTTTTGCGCTCTTTCTTCACAATCCTAACAAGGGCTCTACGATATGTTTCAGACAGCTTCGGCTTTCTTCCAGAATTTTGTTTGGAGGATGATGTTTACTCTTCTTTTTCATAGGCTGTCATCACCTTTCGAGACAGTTCCTTTCGATACGGCCACCATCTCAGTCACTTACATTAGCGCTTGCTGTACGGGCACCAACAATTTGCTCTCTTTAGAAATCTGATAAATGTCATTTAATTTTTTCTTACTAATATGCACTATCTGAAATAAAACAATAAATTTAACCAATTAATTCAGGACAATAATTTTATATAAATAGGGATTTTCTCTGTCTGTCTGTCCGTCACAATTTTTTAAACGTAATAAATACATTGTGAAATAATGAAGAGTACTGAATTTTGCTAAACTAATATTCCACCCTAATCTTCCAATCTAATCTAAATATAAATAAATGCGAATCTTTACTAAATGTGCTAACATCAAAACGTTTATATAATAATCTCTAAGCTCCATCAAACACAGACGGCTTTTGTACATTTACATATTTTTTAAAAAAAGTTTCTGATAAATTAATATTCTGTAATATACATTTATAATTAATGTTGTCAAATTGTATCATATATTTCTATTTTCCTTGAGAGTAATATTATATAATTATTAATACAATTAATTAAAGAGATTTTATCAAAAAACGACAGCTTAAAAAAAACATTTTAACAATTTCAGTTTCAAAAGAGATAATTACATGAAAAATTCTGGTGTGATGGTGGTGTTAAGAGAACAGATACTACACTTTGATCTTAGCCAAAAGGCCAAGGAGCACTAAAAAAATTATTTTGTGACTAGACATTTTTAAATGAATGGAAAAAACTCGATTCAATCGGAATTTATAAGTGTAGTATTGGTTCTGTTGTCATAAGACCGTCCTCCCGGGAATTACTTCCTCCTTACCGACGATGCCTTAATCGCTGGTAACCATGTTGTAATTTCCTATTATTTTCTTTCGCGCTTGACATCAATAAAAAGGAAATACGTTTGACTTAATTTTATTTATAAAAAATTGTGATGTTTGCGTTGATTTTCACATCTATAAAAGAGAAATAAGTTTTTAAAAAATGTATTTATTAAAATATTGTGGGGTCTGCATTCGCACTTGACATCCATAAATAAGATACTTTATTATAATTTTATTTATAACAATAATATTTTAATATTTATTTTGCTTATTTACGTATTCTATGTAGTTCTGTCACAACTATATAATACTTCCAGCCTAGCAAAATTTACTAGTAACCATGAATTAAAAAAAAATGAAACCAACATTTTGATAATTTTAACATTTATGGGGTGCATATATATATATATCCTAAAATGAAAAAGGAAAAACCAAAAAGATGTTTTTTTATGTATACATCAACGTTCTCGGTCCTGTGCTCCCAGTAGTGGCTACTAATTCTTCTCATTAACCCATCATGTCAACCCAATATTTTCATGTACTTGTATGACATCTTTCTTAAAATTATCATCCTGAAGAAGTCTTACAAATAAAGACGAAACGTTGATGAATACATAAAAAAAACATCTTTTTGGTTTTTCCTTTTTCATTTCCCATTACGTCGGATTACCTTCATCCTCCCTTTCTCATATATATATATATATATATATATATATATATATATATATATATATATATATATATATATATATATATATATATATATATATATATCGTTGTACAGAATAAACTCCTAAATTTATGAACCGATCATTATAAATTTTGGAATATATATTCTCGGCAACACGGCGAGTAATATAGGGGGTGCGCCCACTCAAACTCGGGTATATATCATTTCCGAAAACGGGGGCCGCCATTTTGTGTGTTATATTATCAAATGAAACAGACAATAGCAAAGAAACAGTTGGATTCACATATTCCTCTTATTATTATTATTATTATTATTATTATTATTATTATTATTATTATTGGGTCGTCCATCAATTGATAGTGAAACATTCACGAAGTTTGCGTGTCATGATTCTCTCTTACTCATTGCAGCCAGAAGATCCAATCCAGAGAGGCCAGTGTCCTTCTCCAGAAGAGTCTTGATTGTAATATGAGGCATCTCAGCCCATGGCTTGACCTCTAGGGTTCACGAGAGCACTTCCGGCTGTTCATCGTGCTGAGATACATGTCCAGTCAATGCCAAAAGTCGGCGTTGAACAACTACAGATATTTGTGGAAAGCAAACATACAGCCTTTTGTTTGTTAGATGGTCTCGCCACCATATGTTGTAGACGACGCCTAGCATCTTGGTGTATGATTCAAGTTGTAATAGAATACCTTTAACCCCTTTTTTCTATGCGGCCATTCCCATGTATGACTATATATTCAGTAGCACTGCACTAAACTTTGACTTTAGTAATTCCGTACTAAGGTCGGTCTCTCCTTTATTGTACCCTCTCTAAAAATAAACCTTTCCTTCTTTCATTATAAAATCGCGTTGGCTATTCCTTTTATAGCTGGGTTACCATCTTGTTAATTGTACTCTTTTCAAAGGGTACAACAGTGCCGACGAGGATTCGAAGATTACAACACACTCAAAGGAAATAACTTATCTATCATCTGACATTAACCCTCTTCTTCTCTACTCTTGAGTCATCAATCAATTGATGGAAAAACATTCATGATGCTCACCACTCATTGTGGCCAGAATCTCCGATACAGAGAGACTAGTGTCCTTCTCCAGAAGTGTCTTAATTGTAATATGAGGCATACGAGCCCAATCGCTTGACTTCTGGGAACCACAGAAGCACTTTTCCAATAGATTCATCGTGTCTAAATACATATCCAGTCAGCGCCAAAAGTCGGCGTTGAACAACTGCAGATATGCGTAGAAAGCAAACATAGAGCCTTTTGTTTGTTCTCGCTACGATAAGTTGTAGACAACACCCAGCACTTTGGTGTATGATTCGTTAAATTTCTTAGATCGAGTAACATTTAATGTCCAAGAGTCAGATCTGTTGGGTAGCATGGATTCGACCGAAAACTTTGAGTTTTGTCTCATTCTTGATAGCAGATTTCCAGCTTTTGTTGAGAGAGTTCATTGCGCTCCACGCCTCGCCCATACGAAGATAAACACAAAAACAAAATGAAGTTCAAAATGGACTGACATACATACCCATTTATACTCACGTAAACAGTTGGTTAAAACGAAGCTTAAAATGTGTATACGAAACACGTAAGACGGTACTTAATATGATATACAAATGAGGTAAAACACGGGCATAGTTGCTAAAGAATACACCAATGCCTCAATACAATAAGAAATCCATGCGTTTCCAGGGTCGTAGATAGAGAATATGCATGAACAATGTATAAGCAATTATGACTTACATTTGTGTTGTTTGTGGTGTTCTTGGAGTCTATGCGACTTCTACTAGAAAGGAAGCCTATACGGCTGCTGCTACCAGGGGTTTTGAAGGTCATGTGAATATGGCCAGCCGGTTGTACAGCCTCTGAATGCTTTGGAAGCCTATCCAGAAAGAGATAGGCTAGTTTTGAATTTTCGCACATGCGTAGGGCGAATTTACTTACTTCCGAACAGGAGAGCACATCTTTCTAACATTGGCCAGAATAATTCAAGGAAGATTACTCAGATAATTTTGATAATAACTCTTTTTTGCGTGAATTATTTGATGCCGGAACACATTACTTATTAAAAGATGTAGATGATCCATCGAACGCAAGTAGTTATTTAAATTATAGCCAATAGGGAGGGTCTATAGCTTTTATCAATGGGATTGCGGTGTAAGTTAATTTGTTATGAGAGGTTAATGGGTACATACTTGCTTTGCTTCAAGTTTTTATTGGCGTATTATTGCTAACTGTAGACACGTTAAAACTGTTGAGAGAGTATTGCAATTAAAGATAAGACCGTTAAATTTAAGAATTTATGATTAAGTCTTTCCTAATTACTCTATTTAGTAAGTATGGATTGCTAGCTTGAAACGGTAAAAAGTACATACATTTAGATACTAGTCTGATTATGCAACCTATTCGGCTCTCAGGAATAAAGTTTGGAAAGTTAGCAAGTATTTCTTTTTTACTTTTTGTTCACCCAAACAAGACATATTGCCACTGCGATTAGTGGCCATATATATAAGAGGAATCCTAAGTGAGGAATTGTGTAGTAAGATGTTTGTTCATATTGCATTTAAATTTCTACATGTTGGTACAGTGTGGGAAACAAGAAGCAGGGAAAGGAATTCCAAAGGCAAGCGGTCCGATGAAAGAAGCTATTGGAGTAAATAGTTTTCCAGCATCTGGAGTGAAAAGGAGTGTGATTTTGCTTCTAGTCGGATTGATCGGGAATATTTACGTTTAGAGGGTACAAGTGCATGAAGTTCGGCAAAGCACATCTCGTGAAAGTACTTCTAAAACAAGCACATGCAGATGCAACATTGCGGCGATGGGACAGGGTCTGGAGCTTAGTGGAAAATGCGGGGCTATTAGGTTAGAGACTCGTTTTTTCCCATCCTATTCAAGATGGAGAGACTAGTGGTTGGTTACCCAGATGTGGCAACAATATTCCATGCATAGGCAAATGGTGGCTTTATAGTAATAGGATACTGGCAAGTGTGAGAAATTTTCTAGTCCGCTAGAAAGAGCCCACCTTATTTGCAGCAGACTTGGCAGTTTCTTCTATGTATTTATTCCAATTCATATTGCCTGTGAATGTTAGACCGAGTAGTTTAAATCTTCGACTTTCGGGAAGAGTGCTATCAACCAAGGTTTCTTATAATTGTTAAAGGAAACTGAGCTTTGTCTTGGTAATATTAAATATTACGATCCATTTTGGCCACATATGTGTGATTACGGGGCTTGACCTCGGTATGTGATGGCCCCGATGTGCGAGTGGAGATATTGGCTTGGTTGATTTAGTCAGGTGAGATATTTGAAAGAACTAAACTTTACCTATTTCAGCTCGCACACTGGACCACCTCACACATGATTTATCTGGTCAAGAATGAGTTGCTGCTTAAAAAATGGAGAGACTAAACGTTATGTAAATTACGGATAAGTAGAGGCCTCTTCATCTGTACTATCTATCGTGTGTTTGCTGCACCTGGGCATTTGACTGACAAGTAGTGATTATAGAGTTCAAGCGATTACTCTTTGAAAAGTTAAAGGAATCTATTTTGTGATGATGATGATGATTTCAGAATAATTACGTGATCAGATTTACAGTTAAGATTTGAAATTGATCATTTCACAAGCACATTTAGGCGTAACGCGTAATTGTGTTTGGCTTCTTGTTTTCATCTCTCGGTTCGCCATTTTTATCTTTGCTCTCTAACACTTTGCATAAAACTCTCTAACACTTTCCATAAAACTCTCTAACACTTTGCATAAAACTCCCTAGCACTTGCATAAAACCCGTAAACAAGAAAACAGGTTTATCTACATATATTTCAGAGTGGTTTCGTGTTTGGCATGTAATCTTTTTTTTATGTAAAACACCATTTGATATTGCAAACACGTGCGCAAATTATCCACTAGATCAGTGATAAATATCAATTATCAACTGCAGTTAGGACTCTTTAAGGTTTGGTTGTTTTGTTTTATGGCATATCAACCCCTTTCGGGTTATTTAATGCCGAATCTGGTCATTTTGGTAAAAGTTTTTATGCTTCAAGTATTTATTCATGGTGTATGGTTTGGTTGTTTTGTAGAGGAAAAAATGTTGTTTTTGTTCTTAGCTTTGCAGAACATGATTGAGTTTTGCAAAGGGAAAGAAAAAAACAATAACATCAATGTTTGGTGCATTTTTGATCAGTAAGCTGGTGACCCTTTAAGGACGCTTAAACCGCTAAGAAATTAAAAAAAAATGACATCACGCAGTAAATATTAATAAATAGTTATAAAAGTAAAAAAAATATAAACATAAATTAACTAATCAATTAAAGTAAGCAATATTACTTGATTTGTTTGCGAGTAATTGAAATTAGATACGAGGATACTTAAGAAAGAAAAACTAAAAGAGGAGAAAAAACCTAAGGTAAAAAGCGTAAATTTTCATTTTTCTACGCTTTTAATAAGTTATAACAGGGTTTCATATATATATATATATATATATATATATATATATATATATATATATATATATATATATATATACAAACTCAACAATGAAAAGAAAAAAAAAGAAAAACTTGTCTGTAATCGCTGAAGATGACATGTTATGTCGAAATATATTTGATTATTATACATAAAAAAGTTTCATTTATTGATAAAATCTTGCATCTCTTGATCTGGTTTTTATTATATTCCATATTAATTCTCACTTGAAGATGCTTTAAAGTAGCGCCATTGATTTACTATATATATATATATATATATATATATATATATATATATATATATATATATATATATATATATATATATATATATATATATATTATTTAAGTTAACCCTGAACATGGTACAATGCCACGTAGACGTAGGGGGGCTACTGTGAATTAGGGGAATCCTATATGGGGAGTTATGCAGCGATATGCTTGTTCACATTACATTTAAATGTCTGTATATTAGTACGGTTAAGGAAACAGGAAACAAGAATGGAATTCTAAAGGCTAGCAGTACGAGGAAAAAAGTTATTAGAGTAGAAAGCTCTCCGGCATCTGGGGACCTCCACAGTGAAAGGGTGGGATCTTGCTGACTCACTGGTTCATCGTGGGTATTTATGTAGCACATTCGTTTGAGCATAATCCATTAAAGTATTTGTAAAACAAGCACATGAATGCAACATTGCGGCGATGAGACAGAAGCTGAAGCATGCTTGATAGTGAGGGGCCTAGTAGATTAGAGACTCTGGTTTGGGAGCCTGATTGCATAACGGTCAAAGCGTTACAAATGGAAACCACCAATAATGATGATGATGATGATGATGATGATGATCATCATCATCATCATCGATCATCATCATCGATCATCATCATCGATCATCATCATCATCATTAGTGGTTTCACTTTTGTAACCCTTTTTTGTAACCATTTGTAACCATTTTTCATCATCATCATCATCATCATCATCATCATCATCATCATCATCATCATCATCATCATCGGTTTTACGTCCCTTTAACATGCTGGCATGTGGTTGGACAGCTTTTAGAAATTGACTTCCAGACTAACCTATCTCTGACCAGGTCTTTAGTTGTCCCCCTTTCTCTCAAATCGATCCATATCAATTCCTACCATGTTTTTTTTGCCTGACCCTGCCAACTGACCCTGCTATCTCAACTGTTCTACATATAGTAACCTAAACAGCTCAGCCACTCTTTCAATGTGACCAAACCAACAAAATGTTCTGTTTTTCGAAACAAATGGAAAAACATGAATTGTAGCGCGTACTCACTGAGAATAGTGCTTAATTTTTATCGACTGGGTACGCTGACCAAAAGGGTATGATGTAAAAAAACAAAAACAACAGATACTTCATGACGTCAGCATAACACAACTGGAGACTCATATTGATGCATGTAAAGAATAGCGGACTGGATAAAAAAAAAAACAACAACAACATTGGTTACCCTGAGATAAAGGAGCCCCACCAGCAATTACAATTCTATAATTTAATTTCCATGATTAATAAATAAAATTAAAAAATACATATGAACAAAAAAGGTTATGATTGAACTGTTCGTGGGAAACATACGTATTTCTTAGTAATTACAGTGTACATGTATTATGCATATGTATTGTACATGTATTGTCCATATGTATTGTACATGTATTATGCATATGTATTGTACATGTATTGTCCATATGTATTGTACATGTATTATGCATATGTATTGTACATGTATTGTCCATATGTATTGTACATGTATTGTCCATATGTATTGTACATGTATTATGCATATGTATTGTACATGTATTATGCATATGTATTGTACATGTATTGTCCATATGTATTGTACATGTATTATGCATATGTATTGTACATGTATTATGCATATGTATTGTACATGTATTATGCATATGTATTGTACATGTATTGTCCATATGTATTGTACATGTATTATGCATATGTATTGTACATGTATTGTCCATATGTATTGTACATGTATTATGCATATGTATTGTACATGTATTGTCCATATGTATTGTACATGTATTATGCATATGTATTGTACATGTATTGTCCATATGTATTGTACATGTATTATGCATATGTATTGTACATGTATTATGCATATGTATTGTACATGTATTGTCCATATGTATTGTACATGTATTATGCATATGTATTGTACATGTATTATGCATATGTATTGTACATGTATTGTCCATATGTATTGTACATGTATTATGCATATGTATTGTACATGTATTATGCATATGTATTGTACATGTATTATGCATATGTATTGTACATGTATTGTCCATATGTATTGTACATGTATTATGCATATGTATTGTACATGTATTGTCCATATGTATTGTACATGTATTATGCATATGTATTGTACATGTATTGTCCATATGTATTGTACATGTATTATGCATATGTATTGTACATGTATTGTCCATATGTATTGTACATGTATTATGCATATGTATTGTACATGTATTATGCATATGTATTGTACATGTATTGTCCATATGTATTGTACATGTATTATGCATATGTATTGTACATGTATTGTCCATATGTATTGTACATGTATTATGCATATGTATTGTACATGTATTATGCATATGTATTGTACATGTATTGTCCATATGTATTGTACATGTATTATGCATATGTATTGTACATGTATTGTCCATATGTATTGTACATGTATTATGCATATGTATTGTACATGTATTGTCCATATGTATTGTACATGTATTATGCATATGTATTGTACATGTATTGTCCATATGTATTGTACATGTATTATGCATATGTATTGTACATGTATTGTCCATATGTATTGTACATGTATTATGCATATGTATTGTACATGTATTATGCATATGTATTGTACATGTATTATGCATATGTATTGTACATGTATTGTCCATATGTATTGTACATGTATTATGCATATGTATTGTACATGTATTGTCCATATGTATTGTACATGTATTGTCCATATGTATTGTACATGTATTATGCATATGTATTGTACATGTATTATGCATATGTATTGTACATGTATTATGCATATGTATTGTACATGTATTATGCATATGTATTGTACATGTATTGTCCATATGTATTGTACATGTATTGTCCATATGTATTGTACATGTATTATGCATATGTATTGTACATGTATTATGCATATGTATTGTACATGTATTGTCCATATGTATTGTACATGTATTATGCATATGTATTGTACATGTATTGTCCATATGTATTGTACATGTATTATGCATATGTATTGTACATGTATTGTCCATATGTATTGTACATGTATTATGCATATGTATTGTACATGTATTGTCCATATGTATTGTACATGTATTGTCCATATGTATTGTACATGTATTATGCATATGTATTGTACATGTATTATGCATATGTATTGTACATGTATTGTCCATATGTATTGTACATGTATTATGCATATGTATTGTACATGTATTATGCATATGTATTGTACATGTATTATGCATATGTATTGTACATGTATTGTCCATATGTATTGTACATGTATTATGCATATGTATTGTACATGTATTGTCCATATGTATTGTACATGTATTATACATATGTATTGTACATGTATTATGCATATGTATTGTACATGTATTGTCCATATGTATTGTACATGTATTATGCATATGTATTGTACATGTATTGTCCATATGTATTGTACATGTATTATGCATATGTATTGTACATGTATTGTCCATATGTATTGTACATGTATTATGCATATGTATTGTACATGTATTGTCCATATGTATTGTACATGTATTGTCCATATGTATTGTACATGTATTATGCATATGTATTGTACATGTATTATGCATATGTATTGTACATGTATTGTCCATATGTATTGTACATGTATTATGCATATGTATTGTACATGTATTATGCATATGTATTGTACATGTATTATGCATATGTATTGTACATGTATTGTCCATATGTATTGTACATGTATTATGCATATGTATTGTACATGTATTGTCCATATGTATTGTACATGTATTATGCATATGTATTGTACATGTATTGTCCATATGTATTGTACATGTATTATGCATATGTATTGTACATGTATTGTCCATATGTATTGTACATGTATTATGCATATGTATTGTACATGTATTATGCATATGTATTGTACATGTATTGTCCATATGTATTGTACATGTATTATGCATATGTATTGTACATGTATTATGCATATGTATTGTACATGTATTGTCCATATGTATTGTACATGTATTATGCATATGTATTGTACATGTATTATGCATATGTATTGTACATGTATTATGCATATGTATTGTACATGTATTGTCCATATGTATTGTACATGTATTATGCATATGTATTGTACATGTATTGTCCATATGTATTGTACATGTATTATGCATATGTATTGTACATGTATTGTCCATATGTATTGTACATGTATTATGCATATGTATTGTACATGTATTGTCCATATGTATTGTACATGTATTATGCATATGTATTGTACATGTATTATGCATATGTATTGTACATGTATTGTCCATATGTATTGTACATGTATTATGCATATGTATTGTACATGTATTGTCCATATGTATTGTACATGTATTATGCATATGTATTGTACATGTATTATGCATATGTATTGTACATGTATTGTCCATATGTATTGTACATGTATTATGCATATGTATTGTACATGTATTGTCCATATGTATTGTACATGTATTATGCATATGTATTGTACATGTATTGTCCATATGTATTGTACATGTATTATGCATATGTATTGTACATGTATTGTCCATATGTATTGTACATGTATTATGCATATGTATTGTACATGTATTGTCCATATGTATTGTACATGTATTATGCATATGTATTGTACATGTATTATGCATATGTATTGTACATGTATTATGCATATGTATTGTACATGTATTGTCCATATGTATTGTACATGTATTATGCATATGTATTGTACATGTATTGTCCATATGTATTGTACATGTATTGTCCATATGTATTGTACATGTATTATGCATATGTATTGTACATGTATTATGCATATGTATTGTACATGTATTATGCATATGTATTGTACATGTATTATGCATATGTATTGTACATGTATTGTCCATATGTATTGTACATGTATTGTCCATATGTATTGTACATGTATTATGCATATGTATTGTACATGTATTATGCATATGTATTGTACATGTATTGTCCATATGTATTGTACATGTATTATGCATATGTATTGTACATGTATTGTCCATATGTATTGTACATGTATTATGCATATGTATTGTACATGTATTGTCCATATGTATTGTACATGTATTATGCATATGTATTGTACATGTATTGTCCATATGTATTGTACATGTATTGTCCATATGTATTGTACATGTATTATGCATATGTATTGTACATGTATTATGCATATGTATTGTACATGTATTGTCCATATGTATTGTACATGTATTATGCATATGTATTGTACATGTATTATGCATATGTATTGTACATGTATTATGCATATGTATTGTACATGTATTGTCCATATGTATTGTACATGTATTATGCATATGTATTGTACATGTATTGTCCATATGTATTGTACATGTATTATACATATGTATTGTACATGTATTATGCATATGTATTGTACATGTATTGTCCATATGTATTGTACATGTATTATGCATATGTATTGTACATGTATTATGCATATGTATTGTACATGTATTATGCATATGTATTGTACATGTATTGTCCATATGTATTGTACATGTATTATGCATATGTATTGTACATGTATTGTCCATATGTATTGTACATGTATTATGCATATGTATTGTACATGTATTGTCCATATTCACCACTCCCAGTTGTTTGTGGCGTGTATAAACAACTTTCAGTTGTCCGTGTTTTTTTATCGTCTGTGGATGCAATCACTCGGACGCCGATGTTTAGTTTTTAATAAAAGTTTATTAATAAGAAAAGAACAGTCAAGGAGAGAAAGACAGACAGATAGATAGACAGCTAGACAGCTTGTCTTGTTAGACCTAACTATATTTACTTTTACGCTTTCGCTTTGCTTGAAATGTCGCCAGGAAGATGGAGAATCTCTCTCCCCTCGGAAGTCACGTGACTTCTGTTTTACTGAGGTTACCTCTCACCCCTAGGTGTTACTCAAACTTTTCTATTCAAATAACGGCTTTCGTTGTGTTACTCAAAATACGAAGAGTAAATGCAAAATGTGTATACAGAATCTTGTAATAAAAATGAATAAATAAATAAATAAATGGATCTACCGAAGGCGACCAAGGGGCCTCCGTAGGGGAGGGCGCCACCCCTTTCCCTGGATTGCTCCACTTACCCTTCATCCTCATGATGAGTGTTTAACAAGGAGACATGTACCTACTCCCCTTAACAAATGTATTTAGTCTTTAGTATAACTCGACCGATGATTGAATCTCAGTCTCCCGGCCGAGGCCTACGTAAACTACGGCCTGTTAACTGAAAAATGACGTCATGATGTATAGTTACAAACGAGAGCTGTCGAACAGTCAGACTATCGACATTTTTTACCCCTTCCCTTCACTTAAAAATTCATAAAAACTAAGGAAATTAACCAATTTTAATGAAATTTTCAGTATTTATTGATTAACGATCACGGAATATGATTAACCCATTAGTTTATTAAAAATGCAAGTGCAAATGTATTATTTCATGTAAACAAAAACACCTTTACTAAAGTTATATCACAGAGGACTAAAAAACGTATGAATATATTTTTTAATGAAAATAAAGCATCGTAGATGTTAACAATAAAAAAGTATTTTAAAATATAGTTCTCATTTATTACGAAAAAGAAAAACCCTAAATTCCGTATTAATAAAATCAATATAACTCGAAGAAAACTTAAATTCTCGAATTAAATAATAACATTGCAGAAATAATAAAACAAGGTTTTCTAATATTTGCACATATTTTATAATATCAATGATTCAACATAATGCATTTATGTGTTTTTGTTTTTGTTTTTTAAATAATTTGCTCTCATTTCTAAACAAATAATAAATGATGTTATTTTAAAAAATTGTTTTAACTTAAAAATAAATCAAACACGAAAGATTACGAATTCATTGAAGTAATGCAAAATCAATAATTTAAAATAATTAATTAATAGAACATTTATTGAAATAAATTAAAATGTGTGTGTTTTTTTTTGCAAAACGAATTTTTTTTTACAGTATAGTAAAAGATGTGTATGAAATTAAAACAGTCATGTATTTTGGGGGGGAGGGGGGGGAACGTATTGATTAGTCTAAAATTGTATTTTTATCTCGAGATAAAATTCTGATTTATTTTTTTAAAACTTTAAATTCGAACTTTAATCACGTTCATCGTAATATAATGCAATGCTTTAATCTTTGAACGCCATGTTGGATTTTTGAAAAAATACTCTTTCGCGCTTGACATTAAAAAAGGAAAAGTTAACAATAGTTTCCAAGTGAATGAATACTCCTGAGGAGGGTAGCCGTGTTCTTGGCAGTGGACTAAAGTCACAATCGCAGGAACAACTTAAATATGGTTTCCAAGTGAATGAATAATCCGATGGAGTTGAGTCTCTGATTAAAGTTACGGCTCACTCGAGGTCTACATAAACTAGTTTACGAAGGCCTCGGCTCACTTCCGGTCATGATTAATAGTGGGGGTAAGAACCAATATCAATGACATCACCAGAAAATCTCGACTCAGTTGAAAGACCTTTGTTTACGTAGGTCTCGTCCCATCCCATTAACGAACATGCTAATCATTATGACAAATAAGCCAGTTAATGTCAAAATTGGATTCTTGCTGAAAACATGGAATTTCCGTAATAAACGCATAGAAAGCTATAACCTAAATACTCTTCCACTCTCACTGTGACGTGTTCATTTCCATGTTTAATGTTATGTATATTATCATTGTAACAATACGTTATTAGTGTTATGGCCTTGTGTAATGTTATGATTATTATCATAGTAACACAACCCCATATTCTCAGTACTCGACTTTTAATAATTGGACTTACAAATATAGTTAGCTTTATATCGTGAGTATCGCATTACCAGATAAATTTGCTTCGGAAATTAGTAACATCTGTGTATCCCTTATTGTACTATTTATTGTAATAAGGCGTTTTACTTTCATTATACAGGGTGGGCAAAAATAAGGGTCCTATTTTTAAAAATTCATAACTTTTTTATTTATTGATTTAAAAAAATTTTTTTTTTTAGAATAAGTAAAGGACCCCTTCCGAAGCAAGCATGAGCCGTATTAGCCCTAAGGAACGTACCCTCATTTAGAAAACATTATTTTTGCTTAAAAAACTCAAAACAGTGTAAAAAACAATACTTTAGTTTTTGTAAGTTTTAAGAAGTGTTTTTCGGCTAAAATTTGTTTTGTTTATTTCAAAAAATCTCGGAAGGGTCAGTCTACACACACATAAAGTTTGGTAAGTTTAACTTTTATTTTGTGGAAGTTATTCAAATTCAAGTTATTCAAATTTAAAGATAGGACCCTTATTTTGGCCCACCCTATCGTGTTGGTTTTTCCTTCCACTCGAGTAACCACCTTGTATATTGCAACCCCTTTTCAAGAATACAATAAATGTTATTACCATAGTAACAAAACGTTATTAATGTTATAGTCTTGTTTAATGTTCTGACTATTACGATAGTAATCAAACGTTATTAGTGTAATTGCCTTGTTTAATGTTATGTTTATTATTATAGTAACAAAACTTTATTAGTGTAATTGCCTTGTTTAATGATATGCCTATTATCATAGTAACCGAACGTTATTAGTGTAATTGCCTCGTTTAATGTTATGCCTATTATTATAGTAACAACACGTTATTAGTGTAATGGCCTTGTTTAATGTAATGCCTATTATCATAGTAACTGAACGTTATTAGTGTAATTGCCTTGTTTATTGTTATGCCTATTATCATAGTAACCGAACGTTATTAGTGTTATGACCTTATTTAATGTTATGTCTATTATCATAGTAACACAACGTTATTAGTATCATGGCCTGGTTTAATGTTATGTCTATTATTATAGTAACAACATGTTATTAGTGTAATGGCCTTGTTTAATGTAATGTCCATTATCATAGTAACACAACGTTATTAGTATCATGGCCTGGTTTAATTTTAGGCCTATTATTATAGTAACAACATGTTATTAGTGTAATGGCCTTGTTTAATGTAATGTCTATTATCATAGTAACACAACGTTATTAGTATCATGGCCTGGTTTAATGTTATGCCTATTATTATAGTAACAACATGTTATTAGTGTAATGGCCTTGTTTAATGTAATATCTATTATCATAGTAACACAACGTTATTAGTATCTGGCCTGGTTTAATGTTATGCCTATTATTATAGTAACAACACGTTATTAGTGTAATGGCATTGTTTAATGTAATGTCTATTATCATAGTAACTAAACGTTGTTGAGTGTTATGTCCTTATTTAATGCTGTCAACAAAATCTCGAGTACCCCTAAAAAGTAAAGACTGATCATGTCGATCAGAGAAGCAATAGCACATAGCTTTTAAGTTGCGAAATAAATTGCCCTTCCACGACGTAGTTTCCCCGCCTAAAAACCTTTACAATGGTGCTTGTCGTGTGACTTCGTCAATCCTATCATAACCTTACGGGCACTGGTAACAAAATTGCTCGCAGATCACCCAGGTTAACAGACACACATCCAGCCAAAGAAAGCGTTAAAAGAAGAAAGAGAAAGAGCGAAGAATTATCTCTCTCTTATAACAACAGCCAGTGATCATGTGGTACAGGTCACATGACTTCAATAATGGTAAGTGTTAGTAAAAAAAATATTACCTTTGATTAATTAAGAATTGAACAACCCAAGGTAAGTACATTGTTCCTGTCCCACCTTACCACAGTCAATTCTTAACAATACTAGCAAGGCTATTCGGCGTTGCTAGGGGAAATAACAAGTAATTTATTCTTATCAATAACAATTGATTTTTCACTGTTCTCACACGCGAGGTAAATCTTACTGTCAAAACCGAAACAAATAATCGAAGTACCCCCCCCCCCCAAAAAAAAAATGCGAGTTAAATCTTACTTGAACAAAAGTACGCAAGTAAAGTTGGTAAGACTGCATAACACTGGCCGCCGTGGCTGTGCGCATGCGCCAACAAACGGAAGCGTAAAAATTAAAAGTCTATCGATAAGAATAAAAAAAAAACACAGACCTAAATTTAAACTGGATACAAATTGTGGACTTTATTTACTAATGCAGTAAACACCTTTGTGTTCTTTTCTAAGCAAATATTCACAAATATAATATGAGGAATTTTATTAGCGCTTCCGTTTATTGACGCATGTCTTACCGTAAAGTTTACAAAAAAAAGCGAGATAAATTTATTAAAAAAAAAAAATTAACTAATACGCCGTCTTTCCTGAATCTGTAAATAAAGCATTTGTGGCCGTAGATTGATTCCTATTTTTATCATAAAAATATTAAGAGCAAGGGAATATTTTTTCTGTCTATTAAGCGTTAAAGAAATTATTAAGATTGCGCCACCTTTTTTTTTTGCTCATAAAAATCAAGTTTGCATACGTGATCATTTCTTTATTATTATCAGTTATTATTAAGATTAAGGTTAAGTCTTCGGTTCTTTGCTCATAAAAATAAATTTTCATACGTGATCATTGGAGTGAGCCAGACATATTTATGTTCAGTTTTATTATTATGTCTATTATCATAGTAAGAAAACTTTATTACTATTAAATTCTTGTTAAATATTATGTCGCTTATCATAGCAACAAAACGTTATTAGTGTTATTGCCTTGTTTAATGTTATGTCTATTATCATAGCAACAAAACGTTATTAGTGTTATTGCCTTGTTTAATGTTATGTCGATTATCATAGCAACAAAACGTTATTAGTGTTATTGTCTTGTTTAATGTTATGTCGATTATCATAGCAACAAAACGTTATTAGTGTTATTGCCTTGTTTAATGTTATGTCGATTATCATAGCAACAAAACGTTATTAGTGTTATTGTCTTGTTTAATGTTATGTCTATTATCATAGCAACAAAACGTTATTAGTGTTATTGCCTTGTTTAATGTTATGTCGATTATCATAGCAACAAAACGTTATTAGTGTTATTGTCTTGTTTAATGTTATGTCGATTATCATAGCAACTAAACGTTATTAGTGTTATTGCCTTGTTTAATGTTATGTCTATTATTATTGTAAAAAAAACGTTATTAGTGTTATTGCCTAAAACGTTATCGATTCATCTAATGTTATGTCTATTAGTATCGTAGGAAAACGTCATTAGTGTTATGGCCTTGTTTTATGTTATGTCTATTATCGTGGTAACAAAACATTATTTGTGATATGGATTTCTTTAATGTTATGTCTATTATCATAGTAACAACACGTTATTTTTGTCAAGGTCTTGTGTGATGTTATGTCCATTATCATAGTAACAAAACATTATTAGTGTTATGGTCTTGTTTAACACTATGTATATTATCATAGTAACAAAACGTTCTTTGTGTTAGTGCCTCGGCAAATGTTATGTTTATTATCATAGTAATAACATGTTATTAGAGTTATAGATATCTTTGATGTTATGTCCATTATCACAGTAACAGAACATTATTAGTATTATTGTCTTGTTTAATATAATGTCTTTTATCATAATAACAAAATTTTATCAGTGCTATGGCCCTTTTTAATGTAATGTCTACTATCATGGTCACAAAACATTATTAGTGTTATTGCCTTGTTTCATGTTCTCTCTATTGTTATAATAACAAAACATTATTAGTGTTATTGCCTTGTTTCATGTTATGTCTATTATCATAGTAACAAAACGTTATGGTTTTGTGTTTCTTTTAATCGAATGTCTTTCAAACAATGAGGGCGGCCGTTTATTTGGTCTGAGAAGCCTTGGGTGTTGATCAACGGAAATTGCTAATAGTTTTTTTTCTATTCTTTTTTTTGTATTTTTTTCTGTGGGGACGGAGAATCACAATTCTGTCGGTTATATTCCTGCAATGGAGTTGCACCTTTTTTCCTTTTTTTTTTCAAATGCGTCCTCGTATCTCTGTGAGGCACACTGTCTGTCGGTAGTTCGATCTTCAGTCAGTCAAACATTAGCTTGAAATAGCACATCTATATTGAGTGTATGTTGTCTTTATGTCCGTCGGTCGACTGGGCTGTCAAACTTTAGTTTGACATTGTTGGTCTATCACGTTTATTTTTTTAATATCATTTTTGTAGATCTCGAACCCTTAATTCTTCGCAGAAACACTTTCATCAAAACCCACACCTGACCTTGTGTCTAACCTCCTGGAGACTAGGTAAATACAATACCAAAGTTTTAAATAGCATTTTCGTTGGTCTGCCACGATTAAGACAGAAATAACATATTCGTTAGTCTGTCAGGTGTAAGCTTTAAATAGCATTTCATTGGTCTGCCATAGTTAAGGTGGAAATAACACATTCGTCGGTCTGTTACGCTTAAGTATTAAATATAATTTTCCTTGGTGTGTCATGATTACATTCGGAATAACATATTAGTTGGTCTATCACGTTTAAGTTTTAAATAGAATTTATGTTGGTCTGTCACGATTAAGTCCGAAACAACAAATTCGTCAGTCTGTCACGTTTGAAATAGCATTTCCATCGGGTAGATTGAATGGACGCATCTAAAGAATGCCCGCTTCTGTTTTACTATGATTCTCACGTTGGTTACCCTGACAGCAAGCAACATATACGTTTGATCTTTCTCCGACAAATATTTTGCTTGGCTGGCCTGGGGCCAGTATTGTTTCCGGATTATTATGCCAGAAATCTTTTCTCTGTTAATTACGGGTGCCAATAACGAGCTAAAGAAACGGTCAAGATGTCTCACCGTACAATTCAGGGGCTCATTACTACTACTACTACTACTACTACTACTACTACTACTACTACTACTACTACTACTACTACTACTCTCTCTCTCTCTCTCTCTCTCTATATATATATATATATATATATATATATATATATATATATATATATTTATAAAATAAGGAGAAGTAGTTTGTTTGAAGCATTGTGTGTAATACGTATATAGAGGAGTATTAGAAGGCTATAACAATGCAAGAAATGGAAAAATTTCGACGTTCAGAAGTAAGAAAAAACAAGTGATTTTATATATATATATATATATATATATATATATATATATATATATATATATATATATATATATATTGTAGCAAATCTTACTTTATTAGGCAAGACTTTAATACATTTATGTAATATGTGTGACCGTGTTCCATAATATATTTCGAGGAAAGACCTCTTTATCAAATGGTCGATGTTTCAAATCGCTAAAACACGTGCGGAATGATGATATTGTTATATGCTTATAACGCAGTAAATCTTAATGTCTGCGGCCAATGGAGTTACACTATAACTAAATGTCTTTATTTTTATTTTATATTCTTAATTTTTAATTTTTATTAAGTTTTTTATTTCAAAATTTCATATTTGACTTAACTAATGAAGTGTTATATTTGTTCAAATTAAATTAACTATTTAAATATATATATATATATATATATATATATTTATTCTGGTACAGAAAAATTAGTACAACATTCGTACCGTCGGTTTCAAGCACGGAAGGTCTTACCCATCCGGCTCTCTTCAGCTTCTGTTGTCATCTGTTTGGAAATGTGAGGTCACATGACACTCTTGTTGGGACGCGTTATTTGCTCAGTGTGTTGTGTGTGTTTGTTTAAATTTGAATTTAGTGTCATAAGACCGTTGAGATTTAAAACACGGGAGAAGAAAGAGAATTCAAGATTAAAGGGAATAAAAAGGGGAATAAAAAAGGGGGGTAAAAAATAAAAAAATATAAAAAAATATATATATGAAAAAAAAATATATATATATATATAAATAAATATAAAAAAAACCTATATATATATAAAAACATTTTAATACTAAGAATAAAGGAATAAAAAAAGAAGAAAAAGAGTATAAAAAGTGGGTTAAAAAATATATATATAGAGAGAGAATAAATTGTAGAGAATAAAAAAGAGCGAGAGAGAAAGAAAGAATAAAAATAGAAAGAATAAAAAGAATAAAAATATATAAATAAAATATATAAATAAAAATAATAATAATAAAAAAATAAATAAAAATTAAAAATTAAAAATTAAAGATTAAAAACAAAAATAATAAAAATAAAGAAAGGGTTTCTCTGAAATTCCCGTGAGCCAAATTATGAATTTGTATCATTAGCCGTTATATTTTTGAAGGTATGCGTTCTAAAAATCGTTGATGTGTAAGAATCTTTAGATTGGAGTGATTTTTAATGAAGGGATTCGGATCTAAGGGAGGTAACTAAGATGGAAATATGAAATATTTGAGTTTGTTAAAGTGGGTTTGAAAATTAATCTGGTGGTTGATAAAAGATAAAAAAATTAAAAATTAAATATTTTTGCATTTTGGTGAAAGTCGAAGTTTTTGCTCTTGGAATTTATGTGGATATAATTTTTTGAGTAATCTAGTGATTGATAATTAAATTAAATATTTTTGTATTTTTGTGAAGGTCGGAGTTTTTGCTCTTGAAGTTTAAGTGGATATAGGTTGATGAGGTGTTTGTTCGTTTTTATTGTGTTTATATTAGTAGAGGGGGGGTAGTTAGACATTATGTGAATCGGTCAGACCAGTTTATAAGCAATGCTTGCCTCTTGTGTGCACATCCCTTGAATATTTCATCGCGGACATTTAAACAGGCTGTATTCGGATCGATGATGGCTTTTGAAATGTGGTATTTTTCAGCGTCACATAGAGGACATCTGTTTATGGCTGGAGAGAAGGATGGTTTTCTCTCAATTATTTTCCATTTGATGGTGAAGGGTGTGTTTTCTTCTTTAAGCTGCCATATTCGGGTCGCGAGTGCCGTATTAGCCTTGTTTTTGTATCTGAAGGAGTTTCTGTGTGCATATAGCCTTTGTTTGAAATTTCCCTTCGTCATCCCAATATATTTTTCTGCATTACTGGTATTCTGGTCTGTGACGGTTGCTTCATAAATGATTGAATTGATTTTGCAATTTCCCTCCAGGGGGCAGTTGTTTTTGTCTTGGCATGAGCAGCCTGCGTTTGTAATTGTTTTGGGTTCTGCAGACACCTCATCAACCTATATCCACTTAAACTTCAAGAGCAAAAACTCCGACCTTCACAAAAATACAAAAATATTTAATTTAATTATCAATCACTAGATTACTCAAAAAATTATATCCACATAAATTCCAAGAGCAAAAACTTCGACTTTCACCAAAATGCAAAAATATTTAATTTTTAATTTTTTTATCTTTTATCAACCACCAGATTAATTTTCAAACCCACTTTAACAAACTCAAATATTTCATATTTCCATCTTAGTTACCTCCCTTAGATCCGAATCCCTTCATTAAAAATCACTCCAATCTAAAGATTCTTACACATCAACGATTTTTAGAACGCATACCTTCAAAAATATAACGGCTAATGATACAAATTCATAATTTGGCTCACGGGAATTTCAGAGAAACCCTTTCTTTATTTTTATTATTTTTGTTTTTAATCTTTAATTTTTAATTTTTAATTTTTATTTATTTTTTTATTATTATTATTTTTATTTATATATTTTATTTATATATTTTTATTCTTTTTATTCTTTCTATTTTTATTCTTTCTTTCTCTCTCGCTCTTTTTTATTCTCTACAATTTATTCTCTCTCTATATATATATTTTTTAACCCACTTTTTATACTCTTTTTCTTCTTTTTTTATTCCTTTATTCTTAGTATTAAAATGTTTTTATATATATATAGGTTTTTTTTTATATTTATTTATATATATATATATATTTTTTTTTTTCATATATATATTTTTTTATATTTTTTTATTTTTTACCCCCCTTTTTTATTCCCCTTTTTATTCCCTTTAATCTTGAATTCTCTTTCTTCTCCCGTGTTTTAAATCTCAACGGTCTTATGACACTAAATTCAAATTTAAACAAACACACACAACACACTGAGCAAATAACGCGTCCCAACAAGAGTGTCATGTGACCTCACATTTCCAAACAGATGACAACAGAAGCTGAAGAGAGCCGGATGGGTAAGACCTTCCGTGCTTGAAACCGACGGTACGAATGTTGTACTAATTTTTCTGTACCAGAATAAATAAATATTATGCTCTTAATTTTTAACTTTGATTCTTAATTAATCGAGCACTCTGCTGGGATTTTTCCTACCATTCTACAAAGAATTTATATATATATATATATATATATATATATATAATATTTTATAAATAAATATTAATTATTATATATATAATTTTTGTGGAGGGGGTAATAACTAAGAGCGGTATTCAATTAATTTTTATTTTATTTTTTTAATATTATCTATTTAATAGTTATTTATTTTTTATATGGAGGGGTGTAGTCGAAAATTATATACTATTATTATTACACATGTAAATGTGTGTGTATGTATAGTTTTGTGTACGTTTGTGTACATATAAACATATGTATATTGTTGGAATTACACACTTATATAAGGGTGATAAGTCACTATAAAAAGTTTCAAGTGATTTTATCCCCTTGTTAAAACTGAATTTTTGATTAAGAAAGGGGGAAAAACAAAACAAGACAAAAAAGAATAAAATAAAAATAATCAGTTAGATATTGGATTCTGATTACAATGTACTAAAACAGAATTAAGACACTAGAAAATAAATATCTAAATATCTAAAAGTAAGGAAATAGACTTTAGAGTTTCAAATAAGTGTAAAGATCCTTTTCACCATTTAAAAGAATTATATATTAAAATTAAAAAAAATAATATTGTATATATCTGTATCTATTAATACATGCATGTATATGCACATTGTTATAAGGGAGATTATTCACAACAATGTTATGAGAGTTGATTCCCTATTTTGAAAAAAATCGTTAATAAATCAAATTTGGAATTTTAATAATACCACTTGATTAAAATCATAACAACACATTAGATATATTAAGAGTAAGTAGATAATAATAACATTTACAAAATAATTCATTTTGTTTGTTGCATTTGCTGCGGGCTACAAACAATCTGGCCATAATATCAATCAAAACATAGTTACCCGTTAATTCTAAAAAATAAATTTATATTAAAAAATATTAGAAAAAAAACAAATAAATAAATACTGTTAGAATAAAATAAAATAATAATAGTATATAATTTTCGACTACACCCTAATATAAAAAAATAAATAATAAATAGATAATATTAAAAAACAAAATAAAAAATGAATTAAATACCGCTCTTTGCTATTACCCCCTTACATACACACACACACACACACACACATATATATATATATATATATATATATATATATATATATATAGTTAATTTAATTTAAACAAATATAAAACTCCATCAGTTTAATCAAATATCAAAATTTGAAAAAAAAAGAGAACATAAAAACTAAGTGCAGATACTATACAGATACTACATTTTGTTCTCCTACTCAAAAGGCCAAGGCGTTAACATGTTGGTAGTGATGATGATGATGATGATGATGATGATGATGATGCTGATGATGATGATGATGATGATCATCATCATCATCATCATCATCATCATCATCATCATCATCATCATCATTTGTCATAGAAAAGAAATAAATCTCCTCTAATCTTTCTAAATAACAAAAAAGTATTTTTCTCTAATATTCTTTACGTATTTTTCTTTCTTTTATAATAAAGGTGAAAAGTACAAAATACCCATTTCGAATTACTCAGTAATATAAAAGTGGAGTATTTGACCAATCGACGTCCCACCCTTATGTTTATTCATTACATTATATAACCAGTTTTAATGGGAAATTAATTTTAATCTTTATGCTGAAACAAAATAAAATTTATCGACGTTGAATATCTGAAAGACAATATAAATTGACCTTTTTGTTGTTTTTTCCTAAAAAACAAAATTTGACGATGTTCATGCACAATATATTTCCCCCACACTGGAATATATCAAATAACACTACGACAATCATCATTTTTTAAAGATTCCTCTAAATTACCAAAATGTCCAATGAAAATTACTTCTTTGGTTTCTGTAAAGAAGACTATAACGTCAGTAATTGCCAACCGGAGGGCGGGTAGTTTTTGCTAGTATATATATATATATATATTTCTGCAGCAAGTCATTTATTATACACGCGTCGTTGAAGACCACGGAGTTTTCTTTTTTCGCTATTTTTCTTGTTAATTTATCGACGCGGCGAGCGATTCGTCAGTTTTCTGGTGTTAATTGGTGAAGTATGGCACCTAACGTTGTATCGAAAGCGCTGGAGGAATTGCTCACGATACAACGTTAGGTGCCATACTTCACCAATTGACATCAGAAAACCGACGAATCGCCTGCCGCGTCGAGAAATTAACAAGAAAGACAGCGAAGAAAGAAAACTCTGTGTTCTTCAACGACGCGTACCCCCCCCCCGGTGGCACCGGGGTAGGGGCAGGGGGGGGGGGGGGGCTGAAGCCCCCTCCCCTTTTTGACTAGTATTTAATAAAAACTTTAAAAACGAAATTCAAGGACAGGAGCCAGCAACGACGAAACCTGGGTATATAACCAACGATAAACAACGATGTAACATCTTGCGATTTGGTACTACAGTGACCAAACTATTTCAACAAAATAGTCGTCGAGAAATAGGTAGATGTGCCGCGAAAATAAGGGTTCAAGTCGAGCGAGAGACGGTAATCGAGCCTTGGAGAGAGAGTGAGAGAGAGGGGCAAGGGAAAAACGATCGAGAAAGTCACAGACAGAACACCGTAGTCTGTAAGCAAAACTTTTGTTTTTATCATTGTCGTAAGGATAGACAAAGGAAATGTGAAAGAAAAGGAAAAAGAAAGAAAAGGAAAAAGAAAGAAAGAACTTAGTTTTTTAACTGTTACAAACAGGAACTGGAGGAAAAGAAAAACAGAAATACGATAGTAAAAGTTCTCTTTAAATTTAATAAAATAAAAATAAAGGCAAAGAAAAAGGGGAGAGAAAATGAGAAGTTTGAAAAAGAAGTAAATTGTAACAGTGAACACACGCTCAAAGGTGACAATTTTTATGTTGATTTGTATTTTATCGATTTTTGTTGACCGACAAAAGCGAATTTACTTAAGTTTAGAAAGAAAAAAATGTATAGGATAAAAAAGTAAAAGAAGAGAAATAATACCACTAAGTTACACACATTATAAAAGGGAATTTTTTCTTGTTTTTTGGTGATGAGCAATCAATGTGTGTCCCAGTCGGGTTTTTTTTGTTTGTTTTTTGTTCTTTTCAGTTTTATTGAACGTTAGAGAGGTTACAATGTTTTTTTCTTGTTGGTCAGTCTGTTACAATTTTGTTAACTTACAAAGGTGTTCATTTTTTGATTCACATATTTTTTCTTTGTGGATTCCATCACTTATTTTCTGAATTTATTGCTCTATCCAAGATATTGAGCTTTCTATTATTACGCGATGGATTCATATTTAAGGATACATAATTTATCTTTAAATTCTTATTAAACGTTATATATATATATATATATATATATATATATATATATATATATATATATATATATATATATATATATATATATATAAGTATAAATTTTTATTTATACAAACATTATTGGTTACATATGTGCATACATGTTTCGGTTGCACTTTTCCCAGAAAGTCAACCTCATCAGACCAAGAATTTCTCTATATATATAAACACCACTGAATAAGTATCTGGCCTAACTAATGAAACAACCGAAAAATGTGGTACGATTGTGACGTGAAAAGAATGTTTCTGTTCTTTTTACGAACAGACCATAGCCGTTAGAATTAAACATTCGATTTTATTCATCAACATACACTTCCATAACAGTTAGATGCCTTTATTGGCCTCAAAGTACGCCCAAGTTTCTGATGTCTTCATTGGAGCCCAATTTTTTTTCTTTGGACATTCTTTTAGGTCTTCAAACAGTCAGTAGTCGCTGAAGAGGGCAAGATCTCAAGATTACATCAGGGTCGTCTTCAAATCCAATGTCAACCTGCCGAGCTCTTAAGTATTTATTGAATACCGTTGTCATATTTGGGCTGATGAATCGCTGCTCCATTTGAGGGTTTATGATAAAGTGCAGAAACTTATTCTCTGCGTCCTCTCTCTCTTACTGACGTGATGTTGCTAGTCTCGGTCTTTTCTGTATATACTATTATGGCATGTGTTCTTCGAAATTGTCAGGTCTGTTCCCTGCATCCTTTGTTCCGGCTCGTTTGGCTCGTTGGTCTAGTGGTCTCCATACGTTCGCTGTTTTGATACCTCATTGTAATACAGCTTCCTGTTCCAGTAGCTTTCCGGGGGCTGCGAGCTCCTTTTCTGCTGACTGTTTTCCTCCTGCCTATGGCCTTGGTCTTTTCATGACTAGGGCCAGTGCGCATTAATTGTCTTTCCGGTGGTCATCTTTAATTCTTGTTAACTCCCTACATCAAGTGGCTTCATACCTTGTCTGGAGCGTTTTCCATAAAAAATGTAACCAAATGTTGTTCATTCGATCCATCATTTCCAATCCCCTCATAGTATTGTTCATCATCCAATCGACAATCTCATTAACCCTTATCCTCAAGTAGCTTTTTAATCAACGCCATTTTTCTTGATGAAATGGTCCTAATAGAATCAGTAGAGATATTTGTTTATTTTTCAAATTTATGTTTCACCATCTATCAAAGTTACTCAGAGATAATGATTGTCAGTTGAGAGATGGAAAACCTGACGTGAGGATTGGGAATGATTGATGGAATGGTACGGTTTGAATATTTATGGGGACAGTTCACGACAGGAATCTGTTTACATGGATTTGAAGACGACCATGTTCCACAGATGAGAAGTCTTTGCGAAGAAGATCTGCTCATGGGAATTCTGCAAGCATAAAAAAATAAACACTCGAAGATAAGATTTTATTAGATGGAATGATTGTCAGTTAAGAGATGGAGAACATGACGTGAGAATTGAGAATGGTTAATGGAGAGGACAAGTTTGAATATTTATGGGGTCATTTCACGACAGGAATCTGTTAACATGGATTTGAAGACGACCGTGTTGTAATTTGCAAGGAAGCAGTCCTGGTGAGGAACGAACTTTCTGTTCTGACACAAGTCTTCGCTCAAACTTTTGACAAATAATCATCTACCGTAGTAAACTCTTTCGATTCTCACATTACTGACACATCTATGTCACTAAGTGCTGCACCTGACATCCTCCTTTTACTGGTTAGGCCACCTGTCATCGTTACACAAAATAGATTGAAAAGAAAAGAAAGAATTAACATTTTATGGCATTTTTGCTTTACCAAAAATTTCTGGATATCTCTTTAATTGTAGATTGTAAGAATGAGCAAAAGGGCGAAGCACATTTTTTATCAAAGTCGCCCATTTTTGCATCACTTCACAAATATAATGATGTCTTGCACTTGCGAATATCACTCTTCAAGGTTGGATATTGCAGTGGCAAACTTGTGGATTAATGGACATTCAGAAAGAGAGAGAGAGAGAAAGAGAGAGACAAACAGAGAGACAAACAGACAGACAGACAGACAGACAGACAGAGAGCTAAGCAAATATAACATCATTTTTACAAAAGAAAAACAAAGAATGCACAAAAATATAAATACACCAAAAAATAAAAAAACATTAACGCACTAAAAACAATAGAGATGCAACTGCATCAAGAAACAAAAACAAAAAACTAAAAAAATATCAAAGCACAAAAACATCAACACACTAAAAACATTAAAGATGCAAATCCATGAAGAAACAAAAAAAATAAAAATATCAAAGTACAAAAAACACTAACACACTAAAGCAATAA
Organism: Sepiola atlantica; assembly: GCA_963556195.1. Classification (NCBI taxonomy): domain Eukaryota; kingdom Metazoa; phylum Mollusca; class Cephalopoda; order Sepiida; family Sepiolidae; genus Sepiola; species Sepiola atlantica. Next base: position 111,067,275 of record OY744516.1, on the reverse strand, counting down.
AGATGCAAATGCATCAAAAACAAAAAATAAAAATATCAAATTACAAAAAAACATCAACGTCCTAAAAACAATAAAGATGCAAATGCCTAAAGAAACAAAAAAAAACAAAAAAATATATCGAGCACAAAAAAAACATTAACGCACTAAAACACTAAAGATACAAATCCATCAAGAAACAAAAAAACAACAAAATAGCAAAGCACAAAAAACAACAACACACTAAAAACAAGAAAGATGCAAATGCACGAAGAAACAAAAAAATGTAAATCTACCAAAAAGAAAAAAAATATTTAAAAAGTTATCGCTACACCAACAAAAATGTCAACCCATCTAAAAACGCCCCAGTTGAAATGGATGGCGCCTCCCTTGAGAAGGCCTCATGTTTTGATAAGCTTCTAAAACTGACTTTCACTCCAAACCTAAAGTTGAAGACTTACATCAGATCTTCTGCTAAGGTCGCTGGAAACACAGTTCGATCTTTATACCGTTCTAGAAAGTTTCTCACTTCTGACGCAATCATATTCCTGTGTTAGATAGCAAAGGGGTGCTCGGATGATGAGCGCTCTAAAAGGAGGAGGAGGAATACAAGTGAAATTCAAGAAATATCGTGACTTCCGCCTAGAAATGCGGTACTATCTCTCAGCCTACCGACACCGACCAGAACGGACGTGAGAGGCCGCAATCCCGGCCAGTCCGGAAGGGGTGGGGTGTCAGTATATGTAAATGGTATATCTTCCCTAATACATTTCTTCTAAATCGCGCGCGCTCTCTCTCTCTCTCTTGATTTATGTCTCTTTCATCTGTTAAAAATAAAACTCTTTAAAACCAAACCGGCGTCCACGAGATTTTCAATCAATAGCCGAATTCAACAGCGCAAGCATCGATGAAACCTGGGTTACAACGAAAATGCACGGGTGTATGATGTTATACACTCGCGACGGTAATACGCAACATCTTCGATTTCGTGCTTCAGTGACTGAACAATATCAACGAAATAGTCGTCGGAAAATGGGTGCCCAGGGATGGGCGCCCTAAAAGGAGAGAGAGAGGAGCTTAAAAACGGAAGTCAAGAAATCACGTGACTTTCGCCCAGAAGAGCGGTTATGTCTCTCTGCCTACCGACACCGACCAGAACGGACGCGAGAAACCGTGGTTCCGGGTGCCCGACAAGGGGGGAGACGGTAGCCAAAGGTGGCTAAAAGTCGTCCTGTCAGTATATGTAAATGGTATTTTCCCCTCTAATTCATGTATCTCTCTCTTTCTATCTCCCTCTCTTTCTCTCTCGTGCACACACATTTGATTACTATCTCTTTGTTCTGTTAAAAATAAAACTCTTCCAAAACCAAACCGGCATCCACGAGGTTTTTAAGCAACAGCTGAATTCAACAGCACGAGCATCGACGAAACCTGGGTAACAACAGAAGATGAACGGGTGTATAATGCTTCTACATCCGTGACGGTAATACGCAACACCTGTATAAGAACCTAAGATCGAGTACTGTTGCCACATCTGGAGAGGTGCCGCTCAGAGCACTCTCTCCTGTCTTGACAGAGTACAAAATCACCTTCGAAATATCTATTCTCGTCCATACAGCCTCTTTCGCACAGAAGATACTTTGCTAGTCTCTCTCTACTCTAGCAAAAACCTGTTTAGCTACAATCACTGGAAATAATTTTCTGTTCTTCCTTTGTGTATCTGAAGCTAAGCAAAACTTCCATGAACAGAGTTCATTTCCAAAAATTGCCCATCTATGGAACACAATACCGCGCGGTTGCTTCCCAGCTGACTACAGCATGGTCGTTTTCAAGTCTAATTTAAACAAGTTTTTGTTGAGCCGTCTTCTAAGCAATAAAATTCTGCCCGGATCCAATCCATCGTCTACAATCCTCATGGCGTTTTTTTTCACTATCTATTTGACACAAACCATTAACCTTTGTCCTCGAGTGGCCTTTGGGCCTTGATGACCAGTAACTTGTTAGTAAAAAAAATGTCAACGTACCCCCAAAATTTAAATGTGAATACACCACAAAAAACAACACACACACTGACACCTAGGGACTGACTTGCTCTGGGACTAGACCCATTTTGCCTACACGGGGTATGATTCAGTTCATTACATCCTCCTTTTATACGGAGGATTATTTACATATCTGATGATTTGAATTCGCAGAGAGCGTTAACACGTAAACAGAAATCAAAGACAGTGAGTAAGCTTATGCACTCAAATGTCACCTCGACCTTATGTATGCTAGAAACGGATGCGACGTCACATAGCTCAAAGAGAGAGAGAGAGAGAGAGAGAGGGGGGGGAGCGAGAGAAGTAGGGGTTTCTTTGGGAATTTGATGATGGAACAGTACTATAAAACGATTGAGAACTATGATTAATGCACAGGACAATATGACAGATATTTGTTGACATTGGTCTTAAAAACGACCATGTTGTAATCTGTAGGGAAACATTCCAGTGGTAACGTGTTCCAAAGGTTGGAACTTCGTGGAAATAAACTTTGTTCATAGAAGTTTCGTTTGATTTTAGGTACACAGAGGAAGAAAGGTAAGATCCTTGCAACGTTGGTAGATAAGATTTTGATATTTGAAAAGCCTGGCTTAAGGAAAGAAAAAATAAACATAATTTTATTGAATGCACCTTGCATTGAACAACTGAAGATGAAATAGATTTGTCATTTTTACATTTTTTATTTCTCTTTTTTCATTTATATATATCTTTATGAGTCTGTTTTTTTGGCTTATTTGATATGTGCATACCCAAGGGAGCTTCGCTACATTATTGAGAACGACATTTCGCTAATATCACAGTCTTAGGTTAGTGTTTCAGCTGCTAGGAGCAGCATACCAATGTCAACCCTAATCTGTTCGACCCATCTCTTTAGTGGTTGTATTCTTTAACTTTCTTCAATTACATCTTTTTTATATGATTTCTTTACATAGCTGGAGTCTGATAGTGTTCAAGAGACATTAATCTTTTTTTTTCCGAATTTTTGACGAATTGAACCCCACCAATTACGATAGGGCGTTTTTAACAATCAAGAATATAAGTAAAAGGGGGGGGGGTAATTTTTCTGCATGAAAATTGAGGTCATACGGCAACTAAGGCAGTGAGTCAACACCATCCCTGTTTAAACGTAATGTACGGTGCAAATTCCTTCTATGGTTGAAATGACACGGTCGAAAGCGCTCGATGAAACCCGATTTGTTTTTCTTTTTTTTTCTTCATTTTTTTCCGGCCTAACCACGCGTTTTATTGTGCGCAACCAGGAAGGAATTCAAACAAATATTCATCCATTCTTTTCTATGCTGTATTGTGGGTTTGTATGTGTTTGTGTGCGTGTATGTATGGAGCGTCTATGTTGTTTGCGGTGCACGTGTTTTCCTATGTGTGTGAATACGTGTATGTGCATGTATGTGCGTATGTATGTGTGTGCACGTATGATCAGTTATACACACCTTCAATAAAGACGTTTGTTTATTTTTTCTATTTTTCTTTTATTTCTTAATCTCATTCTCGACCCTCTTCTTCCTTTAATTCTCTCTCTTTCCTTCTTTTTCCTTCATCCTTTTCTCTTTTTATTTCATTCACAGGCTCCCTCCTTTACTTGGTTTTATTTTCATCCCATTCTTTCTTTTCGTTTCTTTTTTATCATATTTTTTCTCCGTTGATTTCTTCCTCTTTCTTTCTTTGTAAGTATCTTTCTTTTTTCTTTCTTTCTTTCTTTCTTTCTTTCTTTCTCTCCGTCTTTCTTTCTTTCCTTCTTCACCACGTTCTCTCTCCGTTTATTTATTTATCCCCGCGCCATACTTTCTTTCTTTATTTATTTTCCCTCTTTCTTTTTTCCTTTTACTTTCTTTCTTTCCCTCTTTTCTTGAACCATTTCTTTTTGTTCTTGCCGATTACTTTATACAAAAATAAAATAAAAATAAAGAAAACGGCTCAACCGCACAAATCGATCCTCTGACTCCCAATACGGATTTATCTATCGATTTTTATTTCGCTCATTAGCGATAAGAATATTTAAGAGGAACGAAGGCGGAAAAATACTACGCGGTCATTGGCCGAGCATATCATGTGATAGCGAAACTAAATTTAGAAACAGTGAGTCAGTTAAGTTAAAGCTGGTTGCAAGGCACGAACCTATGGTTACTGGGAGTCGCATAGAGTTCTATTTGACGCCGCCGCATAGAAAAGGGAATACAAATCTAAATTCCTATGAATGTATGACGCAACGAACCGGCCGGTTATTGTTTGCTGAATTGAATTAATAAATTAACATACGCAATATTCTACATCGTTCGTGGTCATGAATTCATCCTAATGTGGATCCAAATTGTTACATATTAGAAAGTAGAAATACGCTTTAGCGGTTAAGTGTAGATGTAATAGATTAATAGGTATGATTGACGGGGCTTGACTTGAGGTTCACCTTAGCCCCACCCCCATAATACACAGAAAGCGAACTTTTTTCCACCCCAAACAAGGCATACTGAGACGTAAGAGCCTACTGTGAATTAGTGGACAGATTTATAGGGGCTTCCTAAGTGGAGAGTTGTGCAGCTAGATATTTGTTCACATTACATTTAAATTTCTGTGTAATGATACAGTCGGGAAAACAGGGAGCAGCGAGGGAATTCCAAATGATAATGCTGTCTGTCGGGTTGGTCGGGGGTATGTACATTGAGGGACACAAGTACAGCAAGTTCGTCGGGGCACATTCCGTTGAAGTACTTGTAAAACAAGCACAGGGATGCAACTTTGTGACGATGAGACAGAGGATGGGGTTTGGTAGACAGTGTTGGACTTATTAACGTAGAGGCTCTTTTTTGGACTCTATCTAAAGGGGAGACACTAATGTTTGGTGCACCAGCCCAGATGTGGCAACAATACTCCATGCATGGGCGAATGGTGGCTTTGTATAAATATAGGATACTGGCAGGTGTGAGAAGTTTATCAGCCCAGTAGAGGGATCCCACCTTCTTTGCAGCAGACTTGGCAATATCTGTTATGTATTTGTTTCAATTCATGTTATATTTTAATGTTATACTGAGGAATGTGAATGTTGGACACTCGGGTAGGGTGCTATCAGTCATCGCAATCGGTAGTTGGAAATGTTTCTTATAATAGTTAAAGGAAGGGAGCTTTGTCTTAGTAGTATTAAATATAGCCATCCAGTTTTGGCCACATTTCACTACAGACGAGTGGTAATCTTTTAACGATTCATCTATTGCCTTAGAAATGTGTGCATTCGATTTTCCCACATGTCGAGAATAAAACGTTGTGCCATCACCAAATATACCCATCTTGAACACAATTGCATCATGGAGATCGTTTATTAAAATCAGGAATAATAAATGTTCAAGGATCGATCCCTATGGAACACTTGCATTAATGTGATGTTGTTTAGATGTCTGGCAATCGAGGACGACCTGGATCTTTCTATTAGCTAAGAAAGATATGATTATATTAAAAATTCGTCTAGTAATAGCGTACGAATTAGTTTTCATGCGAAGACCTTCATATATCAAGCGCTATCGCCCTAGCTTCACCTGCCTTATCCAGTGTATGGTATATGCGTTCAGAAATGGCCGTTAGGATATCCACAATAAAAAGGGATTACCTAAATCTATACTGTTGGTCAGAAAGCAGTTTAGCTTTTTTCGATTGGTTAGTTTGATCACGTGGCAAAGAAAACCATGGTAGTTAGATTTCAATTGCTTGGTAAACTTTTATAAAGAAACATGGTTGGTAGTTGGTAGTTTTGTTTTACGGCATATCAACCCTTTTTGGGTTATTTAATGCCGAATCTGGTCATTATAGTGAAAGTTTTTATGCTTCAAGTTCTTTATATCTTCAAATGTTTAATCAGGGTTTTTGGTTTGGTAGTTTTGTTTTACGGCATATCAACCCTTTTTGGGTTATTTAATGCCGAATCTGGTCTTGTTTTCTTCTCTTTTTTGTTTCTTTCCTCTTTTAATATCTGTTTCTATTTAACCCATAGTTGGGACCCTAACAGGTACTACCACTCCGGGTCAGGGTGGACCTGGGAGCAATGGTAATTAAGAGGAGGCTCCACATTCCCCAAAGTCCGTAAGCCGGATCTCACCATCGGATGTAGTTTAAGGTCATATCCAGGACCGGGAGTAGGGTAGGAAAAATAAAAATAAAGAAGGGGAGGGAGAAAGGGAGAGGGGCTGTTGTTTTTGTTTTTGGTTTTGTAGAACATAATTAAGTTTTACAAACAAAAAAAAAACAAAAAAAAACGTCAATGTAGGTGAATTTCGTCTCAGGGAGCCACAGGGCAGCCTGATCTGGTATCACCAGTAAAGAAACATGTAATGTGTTGAGAGTTATGAGCCCTAAAGAACAGCCATATTGTTATAGTTAACATAAATAAAATGCTGTTAAAATTTCAATCATATGCATACCGTTCTCGTTAGATCCCCAAAGATAAGTGACCATTTGACTGCTAAGTTCAAGGTGAGTGACCATTTGGGAATACTAGGCGCCGTTTCTGGTCATTTTCCTTGACATTCTCGAGAAACTTCCTGGAAGCTGTGAAGTGAGATGCTTGTTCACATTAGTTTTAAATTTCTGCATGTCGGTAAAGTCGGAGAAACAGGGAGCAGGGAGGGAGTTCTAAAGGCCAGCAGCATGAGTAAAGAAGCTATTGGAGTAGAAGGCTCTCCGGCATCTGGGGATCTCCACATGTATGGGATTTAGCTGATTGTTGGGTTGGTCGATTGTATTTACGTCGAGGGGGCACCAGGGCATCAAGTTTATCGGAGCACATTCTCTTGAAGTACTTGTAAAACAAGTATGCAACATTGTGGCCATGGGACAGTAGCTGGAGCTTGGTAGATAGTGAAGGACCTATAAAATTAGCGACTCTTTTTTTAACCTTGTCTAAGAGGAAGAGACTAGTGGATGGTGCACCAGCCCAGATGTGACAACAATACTCCATGCATGGGCAAGTGGTGGTTTTGTAGAAATGTAGGATACTGTCAGGTTTGAGAAGTTTTCTAGCATAGTAGAAGGATCCCACTTTCTTTGCAGCAGCCTTGGCAATGTCTTCTATATATTTGTTCCAATTCATGTTACCTGTGAATGTGAGGCCGAGGAGTTTGAATGTTGGACTCTCAGGTATGGTGTTATTTGCCATGGCAATCAGTGGTTGAAGAGGCTTCTTGTAGTTGTTGAAGGAAAGGAGCTTTGTCTTAGCAGCATTAAATGTTACCATCCATTTATGACCCCATTCCACTACAGACTGGAGGTCACTTTCTAAGGATTCAGCCATTGCTTCGGATATGTGCGCGTCGGTTTTGCCCACATGACGAGAGTAGAGCGTGGTGTCATCAACAAATATGCCCATCTCAGACACAATGTCATCAGGGAGGTCGTTTATGAAAATCAGGAACAGTAAAGGTCCAAGGATCGATCCCTGGAGTACACCTGCATTTGTCATGTTGTTTGGATGAGCACAACATGGATATTTCTTTTGATAAGAAGGATCTAATTATATTCAATCAGCAATGAGACATTTGGGAGGGAGTGATTTGCAGAGTCCAAAATGGAGTTTAAGGTGAAACGTTGGGCAAGTAGTCCAGCCTTATCAGTTGCCGTGCAAATGACATCATTATGTTGGATAGCGGGGGAATTGTTGATTGCTCTTTGTTCACCATACTATTGAAGATTTTCCAGAAATCACGAGTACCTCGTTTGTGTGACTCAATGCGTTTTCTGGTCATCTTTTCTTTGCTTCATCTATTACAGTCGTACAATGATTTCTTATCGCTATTTGTAGTTGACTTATGGTGGTTAAATTGTCGGAATGTTTGCTGCTTCTGAGCAATAGCAGCTGCACAGTTCAAGGTGAACCATTGTAGAGAGTGGGGCTTGCTGTCAAATTTTCGCATGGGAACATGTGCTTCAATGCCTGCTTTGACCCATTCAGTTAACTCATTTGTACATGGATCAGCAAGGAGAGAAAAAGTTTCACTCCATGAGGCGTCTCTTATGTGGTCTCTAACGGAATCCCAATCAGCCTGCTTGTAGTATCTCGTCGTTTTGAGCTACGGTTCATCAGTTTGGGACGAGATTCTAGGGTGATATCAATCATTACCACAAGGTGATCAGCATTTCAGAGCGGGCCAGGGGCATTTGTCGCACAAGAATCGGGAAATGAGGTCAAGAACAGGTCGAGAAGTGAGGCTTGCTGGTCACCACAATCAGGAAGGCAAGTCGGGAATGTGATAGTCTGTGAGAGGGAGTGTGCTATAGAGAAACTATACGTGGAGTTACCAGCTGTGTCTGTATAGTTGGCGAATCAAGCCAGTCACGGTGATGTACATTGAAATCCTCAAATACATGTATTTGGGCACTTGAGTCAAGTGAGAGTACTATGTCCATGCTTTCAGAGAAAATATTAAGCAGGATACAGTCCTGAGTAGATGGAAAACGGTATAAGAAATATAAGTAACTAATGCTGTGCTGTAAAGTTAATCTAAAGCATATGTAGGCTTGATAATCTGATTCTAGCCTATGTTCTTTAGGCAAGGAAAGGCTGTTCTGAACATAAACTCTTAGTCCGTTCATATGTTTATCAGAGTCTTTATAGTAGAGTGGGAGGTATTCAGTCGTGTCAAGATGGAGAGAGTAGATTAGGGCTTTTAGGTTTGTTTCACTTAGTACTAGGATATCCGGGGAATTTACTAGGAGAAAGGTTTCTACGTCATTGATGTTGGTTCTAATCCCTCCGGACATTTGTGAATGCTAGTCTCAAGGGCTGAGGCGAAGATGTTTTTTGGTAGGTGTCTGGTTTAGGTTTTTTTTTCTTTGTATTGTCATTTTGGTTTTAGAGTGGGGAGGGAAAAGTGGGTGCTTGTTTAGTGCCAATAAGCGCACACATTCAGACGATTAGTCGAGACTTGATCCACGGCGGTTGTGACCTCGGGAAAGCCCACCAGAGATAACTGTAGGGTCCCTTTCCATGCGCGACATAGTACGTACAGTTACCCACGATATTATACAACTGTTGATGGAGCAGCCTCTCTTAGCACTACCTAAGAGTTAGGGCTCCTGCACTACCAGCCGGAAACAGCAGCCAGACAAGCGGTCTAACCTGTACCCTCACCCTGTCCAAACAAGAGCGACCTAGACTAGTCATGTGAGACTTAGTGACACAATTTTTTTCTCCAAGTTACCCAGATATAGAGACAGCGAGACGGTGTTCATTGACATAGTTAGGAAACAAGATCAAATACTGGGTGTCTTTGAGATGTCCCTGCGCTAGTACCAATGCGCCTGGCTAATAGACAGATAAGGAGTGCGAAGGCCGGGCGATAGGCAGAGCCAATCTACTCCTTAAGTAATTTTAGGTTTGCAAACCGGATATTTTGTTCGAGACTCCAGCTCTAGGAATGTTGTTGATCAGGACTACTACGAAATAAGCAAAAAAAAGCGAAAGACAAAAAAGAAAAAAAGAAGCATTCTAAGATATTACACATGAGAAAAATGTGAAGTAAAAAGAAGAATGTAGATAAATAGATAAAACATAGCTGCTTATCAATTTTAGGGGTTAGGAGGACCAGATTCTACCCTGTAACTTGTTCACTGACCATCATCATCATCATCATCATCTGCACCCTGTGGAAAGTCTACCGTGCTTTTTACATGAATCTGCATAAATTACTATTAATAAAAATATTTCTTTTGAAATAATAAATATATGTCAGGGTCAAAACTATTAAGAAAAAATTATTTGTTTTTTTTTATCCCTTTTTACTGTTGAATTCGGTAAATAATAACTGTTCATTCTTTTAAACATCTATGAAATACAATTAAATGTTTCATACTTGCTAAATTTTTGCTACTGCTTTTCAAGAAAATATTCCAGTTACCCGACCCGAGGAAGGAATCAACTGAGAATAATTGAAATGCTATCTCACAAGAAAGAGAAACGAACAAGATGCATATCTCTCTCACTGAACACTTGGGAGTTCAATTAAAGCCACTAAGATGATCCTGAAAACAAATATATAAAAAAAAAGAAGTACGCACCGTCTTCTTTCGAGTCTCGATCCTAGCGTTCATACCAGCCGAAGTTGGTCTTTGAATCATTCGGCATCTAAGGTGTTTTTTATACTAATGGGTCACCGTATATCAAGGTCTGGTGGCCACTCAAGGATAAGGATCAATGAGATTGTCAGTTGGACGAATGAACGAATGAACAACATAATGCGAGGATTGCAAACGATGTGTTGAATGGAAAGAATTTCATTATTTGAGAGAACGGCGCGACAGGTATTTGTTGATATTGGACTTGAAAACGACTATGTTGTAGTCAGCGGGAAAGCAGCCCCGTGGTATTATGTTCCACAGACGTTAAATTCTATGAAAGAAACTTTGTTATGAAAGTTCCGTTCGATTCTAGGTACACAGAGGGAGAAAGGAAAGTTTTTTGCAGTGGTTGTAACTAGACAAGTTTTGCTCTGAATTTTTTACAGGGATGAACTAGAGATGAGAGCTCAGTCGAGCACCTTTCATGAAAATAACTATAGCATAACTAACGATGACTAACGATGTCTCTTCTGTAAGAAAGCGGCTGTAGGGAACAGAAGAGATAATCATCCACTAGATTGTGAAGTCGATTTTGTACTCTGTCAATACAGGAAAGAGTGCTCTCCGAGCGGCGCGTCCCCAAATATAGCAGCAGTACTCCATCCAACACTTCTTTATTGGAATGAAGTAGGGGCCGACTCTGTCCTAGGAGTGACACCGTCTCAGGCATTACCCCCCCCCCCCATTCATTTATTAAGGGTCGTCTGAGGCACTCCTTCCAGGGAATACCAACGGATCCGTTTTCGGCTATTTTTGTACCCGACCAAAGTGCCCCTTCTGGGGAGCTCCGTGTACCACATTTTGCTGTAGTGGAAAACAATGAAGTCGGGTCTTATCAGGTGCCCAATCAATCTACGCGTTTAGCGATGGGAATTACATTCCTAACTTAAATGTGACAGACCTACAAAAAATGTTGTTTTAAACTTAATCGTTACAGACTAACGAAAGTTCTACTTCAAATTTAAGCGTGACAGATTGACGAAAGTGCTGTTTCAAACTTAAGGTACGAACTTACTACACTGTGCCCCTCCCCCTCGACGTAAATACCCCCAACCAATTCGTCAATAAGCCAAATCTCACCCTTTCACTATAAGAGGTCCTCAGATGCCGAGAGGTTTTCTACTTTAATAGCTTTTTTCATCGAACTGCTAGCCTTTGGAATTCCCTCCCTGCTCCCTGTTTCTCCAACTCTAGTAACATGCAGAAATTTAAATGTAATGTGAACAAAAATTTCGCTGCATAACTCCTCACTTAGGATGCCCCTGTAGGTATAACCCCCAATTCACAGTAGCCCCTTACGTCTCAGTGGCAACGTGCCTTGTTTAGAAAAAAAAAAAAAAACTAAAGTAGCATTTCAAACTTAAAAATGACAGACCAACGAAAATGCCATTTCAAACTTAAATATGATAGATCAACAAAAATGCTATTTCATACAAGCGTGTAAGTCTGAATAAACATTCTTCTAAACTTAAGCGTGACAGACAAACGAAAATGCTATTTTTAACTTAAACATGATAGCAGAACAACAATTGGATTTCTTTTTCAAACTTAAACATATCCAACCGTCGAAACGTTGACCTGCTGTTTACCTTTCACTGAACTCTTGTAGAACGGTAATAGACATATACAAAGTTTAACAAAGAATCATTCTACCATACCCAGTCCATCCAAGCTTCAGTTCCAAAAATCTTAGACAATTAAAGTAAAAACAAAAGTAATTTAGTAACACCACCTTTACTTAATTAATATGTTGTTTTGTGATAAAAATAAGGTTGGGTTACTGGTGGAGATAGTATGATGTTACAAAGCTTGAAACAAGCGATGAGGCCAACACACCTTGAAGCATCATAGAGATGTATTTTTTCAATCGTGTAGGACAATAGTTTAGTTAATAATAATAATAATAATAATAATAGTCAACAATAATAATAATAGTTAATAATAATAAACAACACGAAACAAGCAATGAAACCAATTAATCACTGAGCTTCTGTTTGTACCCCTCCCACACCCCCCTTCATTCAAATTTTAGTTTTGAAATCTATATGTTAACTGCCGTCTCACCTTGAAGCATCATAGAGATGTATTTTTTCACTCGTGTAGGTACAGTAGTTTAGTTAATAATAATAATAATAATAATAATAATAATAATAATAATAATAATAATACACAGATCTTGCCAGAGAACTGAAAAGGGATATGGAGCATGAATAAAGTCAATATAATACCAATAATCGTACGAGCACTAGGAACAGTCCCCAAAAACCTGGAGAAAAGACTGAGAGAAATTGGAATCAAAAGGGATCACTAAAAACATACAAAGGGCGGCAATGATCCAAACAGCTGCAATCTTAAGAGAAAATCCTCGAATGCGGAAACCAACCCACATAAGCCGTCACATGGTAACTAGTCACATAGAAGTTTAATAAGAAAAAAGCAAAACCACAGGAAGAACACCACTGTACGAACCAAGGAGAAGAAACTGCAAGAAATTTCATAAACTGCCCTCCCCCCCCCCCAAAAAAAAAGAATGATTGCACCAGCCTTGGCTGATACCACAGACAATAGTTGTGAAGGGTCAATGAGGATTGGAAGACCGGGGGGGGGGGGGGGAGAGCACTTACCAGACCTCTACTGGAAGAGTGCGGGGAGTACTGGGAAATTAGGGGGGATTATTGGCATCCAAATCCCAGAGAAGACCAATGGTCGTTACCAGCGAAAAATCAATGGTTAGCGGCTGTTGTAATACTGAAAAGTCATTTACAATGGTTATCGAAAATAAGCGGAGAGTACTGGAAATCTAGGGAGGCTTATTGTCACTCAGACTCCAGAGAACACCACCGGTTATTATCAGTGAGCAATCACTGACGATGACTTATATGTGAACTCCTAGTGAATACAAATAATGATAATAACTAGCGAGACCCCATGGAAATTCAACATTGGCTGTCTTCATCTATCTACATAATTTACTGTTTATGATATTCCGTTTGAAATGTGAAAAACTTAAAGCGTGACAGACCTACCGACAGGCAGAACCTTTTATATAGATTCTTAGACGCATCTAAAATAAGATGCGTCAATTCAATCTACCCGTTTACCGATTAAAATGTATGTTTTGGTTTTCAACTGAAGCGTGGCGGACAAGCGAGGACGCATCGGACAGCTTTTCAAGACTTTTGTGGAAGTCTTCATTTGCGTCATAGTTTGTAAATTCTTTTAAAACAATAATTTACCCGAGTTCCTCGGCCTCGGGTCGATTATAAAGCTTTTAATCGGTCATTCCGTCGCGCATGTGTTCTTATAAATTTCAAAACGTCAGCAGAGATTCCAAAACATTCAAATATGTTTTTAAACCCACTTTCTGAAAACAATTTGATTCGTGTGTGATTTTGGTTCACGGTCTGCCATTTTGAAGAGAGAAGACAGGGAAGAGTGCGGATGGCTGCTTCAGAAGATGTGTCTGCAGAATTGTCCGGGAAAATTCCAGTATCACACTCGCTGTCGAGTAACGAGGGCAGAGGAGGGGGACACTCATTTTAACAAAGAGAAACACAAAAGTTGTAATGATATTATTTTCTCAAAGTAAAAAACCTTTTGATATTTTTGTAACTGTCTGTTATTTCCTTATTCTCTTATGTCAGTCAGTTAGTCTTCTGATGTCCCAAAATATTTTCATAGCGGTTTTAATTTAGACAAAGTTACCAAACATACACTAGCTATAATAATACCAAAGACTAAAGAAAACAAGAAAAATCTGCTATAGAACTATTCTTACCAGGTAATAGACTGGTTTTTATAAACGAACAAAGAATAATAACATTAAATTTATAGCCTTTGATAGTAACGCTTACTTCACACCAATATCACCAAACTTACTTAATAGAGCTATATCTAGAATTAAAATTAGACATTACATCTACAGAAATAGAATTAGTTATTTTAGCAAAAAAAACTAATGGATTTTGATAGTTAATACTGGAAACGAAGACACCAGATAATTTTGATATATTAATGGGATGAACAGAGTCTGCTTAAGTTACAGAGATTATTCATATTGAATGAAATCAAAACATATTTTACTTTTCTAACATGAGAGCTTCCATGTGTGCGTATGAAAAACCAAAACAATATTGCCTAAATTCTTTAAACAATATTCTCTAAAGATTATTATTTATATTAACTATAGAATTATAATTATTCTAGATATAACACCAAATCTTTATAACAATACATACTTACCCTTACATAATCCAAATCAAACCTTATATTATGTCCATAATAAATAAAATCACCCCAAATCTATTATTAAATCAATAATCCTAAACAAATACTAATTAAACAGAAGCTGCAAATAAGCAATGCCAGTTCCTAAAATCATGCTCGTCTAAATTCTGGATATAAGGATAAAATTACATCAGTGTTTCTGAATATATATATATATATATATATATATATATATATATATATATATATATATATATATATATATATATGCATCTACCATATATATATATATATATATATATATATATATATATATATATATATATATATATATATATATATATATACTATGTATAATATATACGTGTATAATATATATATAACATGGCAGATCAGAGTTGGATGTATGGTCCTTGTCATGATACGTCTTGTAAAGGAGCTCAATGTCGGTATAGAACAACAATACGTTTGAATTAAAAAAGAAAGGTCAAAACACCATATTAGTAAATATTCGACACGAAATAACAGATGACTTTGATATTTTAATAGGATCCACAGATTCTTCCTAGTTATGGATTTTGTTGGGTTATTTTTATTGAATTCAATCTTTGTCTAATAGAAGGTCTTTATAGCGATGATACACATTTCTATATAAATGTTTACATGCATATCTATGATAAAGAAACATATTCATAAGTTATTTAAACAAGTTCTTTAAGAATTACTGTTCATATTTACCATAAAATCACAAATATTATACATATAACATTACATCTCGACAACAATACCTACCTACCATTCCATAGACAAAATCAAACGCTGTACTATATCCATCGTAAATCAAATCAACTGAAATCTATTATTAAATTAACATATCGATGTTGTCTTCAAATAAACAATCTTTTTAAACCAATGCTAGTTAATATAATAATTCTCTTCTAAATTATCGATTTAAAATTACATTTTAGCAGGATGAAAATGATTTCCCGAAAAATGTTAACATTTTATCCTTTAACATGGTTATGGAAAACAAAATATATAAACAAGATACTACTAATAATAAATAGGTTAAATTTCCTGACAATATAAATAAATATAAAGTTTAAAAAAACATACTACATTAATACAAAATAAACTAACAAAGCAACAAAAATGGTTTCAGATTAAAAAACCAATTAGAAAATAGTGATATTAAAAAGAAAAATAGGAGAGACTTTACACTGTAACCTTGCGGAAAACAAACGTATCGTTATATATGATAGGGTTGACCGGGAAGCTAAAGTTTGTGATTATGCGAAATAGTTAAAATAGAATACTCGAAAGTATTCGTTAGGTTAAATTCGTACATATACGTTCTACACTACATTGTATAAGTCAACACTGTTTGTTTTTTTCCGTTTCGCCTTTTCACTTTGGACTTTTTTGCAACGATAATCAGCCTCTGAATTCTGTTTTTTTTTTTAAATTTATTCTGTCATTTTATAACATCGTTCACGTAATTTTTAATACTTAACAGTCCTCTTCCCTCTTCTTTCCTTTTTACATAGTCGGTTGCTAGTTCTTGTTTTATCCAGTGTAGGAAAGGTTCAGAGTACCTTACTACGGATACTGCCAAATAATTTATTCCTTTTATTAGGTTTCTAGTATATAATTTACTTTCCATGAGGTTTTTTGTTTCTCTCGGGTAATCTTTTTTTAACCATCTCTTTCACCTCTGTTCGGTTGGTAATGTCTATTTCAAGAATGCCTAGATATTTATTGGCATCTCGTTCATCAAGTGCTCTCATCACCTATCGATTGGGTAGTTCTATTATTATTATTATTATTATTATTATTATTATTATTATTATTATTATTATTATTATTATTATTATTTACACATTAGGAGTTTTCACACGAGTCAAAATCAGTGATTGCTCACTGGCAATAACAAGTAACATTCACTGGAGACTGAGCGAAAACAAGTCTCCTCAAATTTCCAGTACCTCCGCCTCTTTTGATAACCATTGCCGATCATTTTGCGTTCTCACAACAGCCGTTTACGATCCATTTCTCGCTTCGACGACAGTTGGCTTTTCTGGAACTTGAGTGGTGATAAGTCTCCCTAAGGTTCCAGGAGTCTCCGCAGCCTTCCAGTAGAGTTCTGGTTGGTGCCATTCCTTCTCGGTGTTTCCATCCTCTTTGAACTTTTACGACCATTTTGTGTCTTACCAGCCTAGGGTGGTGAGTGCGTGTCTTTTTATGTTTTGTGTGTCTTTGTGTGTGTGTGTTTGTGTGATTATGGAGTTTCTGGAAATGTTATTAGTATGACTAGCGTATATCCTCCGTCAAAAATAAGGAGAAAAATTATCCTTCGCCAATGTTTGCACTCGCTATCACGATATATTACTAAAATATTCATATAACATCATAGACATACGTCAGTAATTTAATCTTTCATATATAAATTACTATTATCATTCTGAAATAAAAAATACACACATAGTTGACTTTTTATTATAGAATGGAGGAGTTATTTCCAAATTCATTTTAGGCTGCAGAATAAGTTCGAGGTGGTTGTCTGACATACTATTTGCTTTCTCCCCCCCCTCAACACTTTAAATAGTTTCGTCTTGCGGGAGGAGGCTAAAAAACGCACGTGTTTTACTCGCTAACTTTTCCGTGACGAGATGGAAGTACATATATTTATTTATATATAAATACACATTGGTATTTATTACGGAGTTAAGAAGTGTTATTATTATTATTATTATTATTATTATTATTATTATTATTATTATTATTATTATTATTATTATTATTATTATTATTATTATTATTATTATTATTATTATTATTATTATTGGGACCCTGTGGAAATTCCATGGTGCTTACTCCATCAATCTATATAATTTAGTGCTATCAATAATATTTCTTTTGAAATAATAAATGTCTGTCAGGGTACACACTATTAAGAAAAAAATGACTTTTTCTTCTGCTGTGAAAATAATTCTTATTATCAGTTAAATATTTCTTAAATGAAACGAATATGTTTCTTCTTTCTTTCTTTAAAATTGTAGCAATTTAATTGTGTTTAAAACAATAAATATTCTCTGTCTTCTTACCGTAAAGATAATTGTCAGCTAAATATTCTTTAAATAAATAAAACTAATGTCACTTTTTGAAATGTATTTATTTAAAATTGCACTGTTTTAGTCGATGGGACGACATAATTTGATTTTGCAATATTTAATTTAAAAATGGGTAAAGTCGGATGTTGACTTATTTACAATGTTTTTATATTAATGTGTGTGTGTGTATGTGTGTGTGTGTGTTTATCAAGCTGCTGCTGTTGATTGCTGATTATTGAATTTGGACAGTGTCAAGAGAAGCTATTTCCGCCCACTGTATATTTTGTTATTCCCGCCAATATTGTTTTTTTTGTATTAAGTTCCAGTAATAAATTTGATAATCGCACACGTGTATATTTTTATGCCCTCCATTTGTATAACTTCTCGTTTCATTTCTCGCTTTCCAATCATTCTAAAATGAATGAAGCAGCGGGTTATTCAACTAACTCAACAGGTTATGGCCCTATAGCAACATACTTTATTTCAATGGAGATAAAGAGAATTTCCTACTTTGGGAAATTAAATTTTTATTCTACCCACGTCTGCAGAAACTCTCATACATCATAGAGTCAGACATATATGTTGACGAAGACGCCTCGTACCAAGAGAAGAACGCCGGTGTATTTGCGTTTATCGTGCAGTTTTTAGACGACAAAAGCTTGTCATTGATAATCCGAGACGCAAGAAATGACGACAAACAAGCGATGGGAATATTAAGAG
Organism: Sepiola atlantica; assembly: GCA_963556195.1. Classification (NCBI taxonomy): domain Eukaryota; kingdom Metazoa; phylum Mollusca; class Cephalopoda; order Sepiida; family Sepiolidae; genus Sepiola; species Sepiola atlantica. The sequence goes on along the minus strand of OY744516.1, from coordinate 111,049,088 downwards.
ACCATTACGTTGGAAATAGTAAACCCATAATTATCGCGTTATACACAGAGCTGACAACATTGAAAATGAAGTCACATTAAACCGTCACAGATTACATAAGGGCTGAGAATGCAACATCACCACTCAAAACAGCCGGAGAAATAATAACGGACAGCTTATTGATCGCAATGATTTTAAAGGGGTTACCAGAAGACTTTAGAGCTTTTTCCACGGTTTGTACCCAACGGAAAGAAGAGTTAACATTCAGCGATTTAAAATCTTCACTTAGACACAGATTATCCCAGAAAACAAACAACTCTACCAGAAGAATATAATACAAAAGCAACAACAAGACCAGATGGAAAATATGATACATCAAATCCAGATGAAAAATATGAAGCATCAAATCCAGATGAAAATGAAACTGAGAAAAGATGTTCTCAACGAAAAATTAATAAACCTAAATATCTAAATGATTACGTGTTAGATCCTGACAATTCGGACATAACAAATAGTTTTTATCGACTATTGTTATAGAATGAAAGACGTTCTTGAAACTTATGAAGAAGCAGTGACATCTACCGAAAAATTAAAATGGGAAAGAGCCATGAGTGAGAAAATAGATGCTCTTGAGGAAAGCAATACTTACGAACTTATCCCTGTTCCTAAAGACAAAGAAATGATGGGAGGCAGATGGGTCTATGCAGTGAAGTTGGGACCGAACAATGGGGAACAATTTAAAGCTAGATTATGTTTTCCCAAATACAAAATACAGATTATCAAGAAAGATTTACTCCTACAGCTAAGATCACATCTATCAGAATGTTGATGCAAAGAGCAGTACAAAATGATTTAATTGTACATCAGATGGACTTTAAAACAGATTACATTTATGCTAATATTGACTGTGAACTATATACTGAACAGCTAAAAGGTCTTCTAAAAACAAACAAAAATGGTGAGAAGCTTGTTTGTAAATTAAAAAGATCTTTATATGGACTGAAACAAAGTGGAAGAAATTGGAACAATTTGTTGCATAAAGTTTTATCAGACCAAAATTTCAAACAGTCATTAAATGATTATTGTGTGTATAGGAAAGATTTTAATCATTCAAAAATAATTATAATAACTTGGGTGGATGATCTAATCATCGCAGCTCCGGATTTAAGAAGTATAAAAGATATAAAAAGTAACCTATCCCAACATTTTAAAATTAAAGACCTTGGTCAATTATCTTATTTCTTGGGAATATAATTTGAATTTAATAATGGCACTATTAAAATAAGTCAAACAAAATACTTACAAAGAGTTTTAAACTGATTTGGAATGAACGATTGTAACCCAAAAGCTATACCATGTGACCTAAGTGCTAATTAGAGTAGTACAGATTCAAAAGAATTATCAAATAACAGATTATTCATGGAAATAATTGGCAGTTTAATTTACACAATGACTTGCACGAGACCTGATTTATGTTATGTAGTTACCATGTTGTCTCAGTATTTGTCAAAACCCACAGATGCACATTTGCATCTAAGTAGATTTGTTTTAAAGTATACTAAAAGAACTCTTAGTTATGGCCTAACCTTTAAGAAATCTGAAAATAATTTGAATTTAATTGTTTTTTGCGATTCTGATTGGGCAAATTCAGAAGATAAAATAAGTATTTCTGGATATTGCTACCAATTAAATAATTATGGTCCATTGATAATCTAGAAAGCAAACGACTGTCGTTTTGTCAACATGTGAAGCTGAATATATGGCTATGTGTAATATAATGCAGGAAGCAAATTTTCTACAGCAATTGTATCAAGATATGAGTGGTATTGAAATTGAAATAAATATATATCCAGACAATTAAGGCGCTATAGCATTAGCAACCCCCCCCCCAAAAAAAAAACAGTTCATCATCAAATATCTAAGCATATTGATGTAAAATATCATTATATAAAGTCTCAAATTCAAAATAATAATGTATATCTACATAATATACGATATAATGTATATCTACATAATGACGATATTGCTGACATATTCACAAAACTGGTAAAAAAATTAAACTTAAGAAGTTTTATTAGAAAAGAAGAAGGAAAGGGATAAAAAAAGTTATCTACTCTTTGAACATATTTTACAATGATGCAACTATAACGATGTGCTGCAGCTTGAGAGGGGGTGTTGACATATTGACATTAATGTGTGTGTGTGTGTGTGTGTGTTTATCAAGCTGCTGCTGTTGATTGCTGATTATTGAACTTGAACATTATCAGGAGAAGCTATTTCCGCCCACTGTATATTTTGTTATTCCGCCAATATTGTTTTTTTGTATTCAGTTCCAATAATAAATTTTATAATCTCACACGTGTATATTTTATGCCCTCGATTTGTATAACTTCTCGTTTCATTTCTCGCTTTCCAATCATTCTAAAATGAATGAAGCAACAGCTGATTCAACTAACCTCAACTCAACATCGGAATTTGCGACATTAGATTAATCACCAATCTTCCTCTTTGCTGATCAGACGATGTCATTTTTTAAATGTGTGTGAAAGGTGATAACGTATGTACGAACAAGAAATACCTTAGCGTATATTATATAGATTATTATTTATTATTTACTCACTCGGAGTTTTCACACCGGCCATCATTAGTGATTGGTGTTCCCTGGAGTCTGAGTGACAACAAGTCTCAACTTTTTTGATAAACATTTCAAATGATTTTGTGTTATCATAATACTCGCTTACCATTTATCTTCTCTGGAATTTAGGTAGCAATAAGCCCCCCCCCCCAATGTCCCAGTACTCTTCGCACCCTTCCATTGCAGGTCTGGTTAATGCGCTCCCTTTTCATCCTTTCCATCCTCCTTGACCTTTCACTACCATATTGTGCGACATCAGCCGAGGCTGGTGCCATCACATTGTGTTTTTCTTTGGGGAGAGGGTAGTTTATGCTATATTTTGCTGTTTTTGTTTCCTGGGGGGGGGGGGCACTTGGTGTTCCTTCCATGTTTTTGTTTCATTTCTGTTGCAACTTCGATGGGGCTGGTTAACGTTCGTAATTTATGTTCGTCGGTTTCCGCATTCAAGGATTTTCCTTAAGATTTCAGCTGTTTTCACCATTGCCGTCCATTGTATAGTCTCAGTTTTTCCTTTGATTCCAATTTCCCAATGTCTTTTTTTCTCATGTTTTTCAGAACTGTTCCTAGTGCTCCTACGATTATTGGTATTATATTGACTTTCTTCATGTTCATTATTCTTTACAATTCTCTCGCAAGTTCCGGGTATTTAATTTGTTTTTTTCGTCTACTGCTTCTCATTATTATTATTGTTAGTAGTAGTAGTAGTAGTAGTAGTAGTAGTAGTAGTAGTAGTAGTAGTAGTGTTATAAAAACTTCCTATCATCAATGTGTGGTTGTATCAGTGGTAGATTATTGTATACACCTCAATATCTAAACATCTACATGTGTCTAATCTTTTGCTGTGTGTTGTTTGTCCTTGTCTAATTCCCGGCTGGCTAATCCAGCCAAGAATGTTGGCTAGTTGGTACCTCATATCCTAACACACATCTCTTAACGTATCAGATTATGCAGTGAAACAGGCAACCCTCCTCCCGGTGGCGGAATGTTCAAAGTGGCATGAATCCAACCTTAAGAATCCTTAATTTGTATCAACAGATGAAACAGAAAACGTTTTTCTCATTCACGGACGTTTTTTTTTGTGTGTACGTGTTTTTTTCATTCGCGCCTTTTTGTAATCAGCCTTTTACTCAAGTTTCTCCTGCGAGAGACAACTTGCACAACATACCAGGAATTCTTTTGCACATTCTTTCATCAGACAACCATTGCTTCTTCTTTATGAATGACTTCGTTTTTTATATATGAACAGACCGAGAAAGAAAGTTATATAGATATATATATATATATATATATATATATATATATATATATATATATATATATATATATATATATATATATATATATATATATATATATATTAAGTTATCTTTAGGTTTTTATAAGGAATGTATATTTAAAATTTATACTCCTTACAGTATTCGACAATTTCCAATTACAAGCTCAATGAAGTTGTATTACAACATCCAGAGCATATATATCATACTGATTCATTTTAATGATCATACAAAAATCAACCCCAAATCATAATTTTCATAAGTTGCTTCAATTTTTTATTTTTTATTTTTTATTTATTTCAACACATTTCAATTTTTATTATTATATAAAAGAACAACAACATTTTTAATCTTTAATCTTTTGTATTCTTACACGTGTTTCTTGGCAGAATGTATATATATATATATATATATATATATATATATATATATATATATGTAAAAATAAAAATGGAATAAAGAATAAGCAATTCAACAACTAACAAAAGTAAACTAAAAAACTCGTGACATTTTCTTCCAATCGCATTCTTTGTATAAATTTGAAAACTTTTCCGTTTTGAAATAAAGTTTACCAACCGAACGAAAATGGTCGTATCTTAACGACCGAAATATCTCGGCAGAACTTTACAACATGAGTTTTTGAGTTTATTTTTGTTAGTTGTTGAATTGCTTATTCTTTATTCAATTTTTATTTTTACATATTGTCTAAAACATTGTTTCTTTTTTCTCATATATATATATATATATATATATATATATATATATATATATATATATATATATATATATATATATATATAATAGAGAATGGTAGTTTGCTTGAAGCATTGCTGGGAATAGTAGTAGTATGTTTATAAAAGGCTGAGGGCAATGCAAAGTCCCGGGTAGGATGTAAGCTGGAAGGAACAAAAATAATAAATCGAAATCGAAACGTGACTTACTATTTATTTTTCCTTAAAATCTTACATAACAGCAAGTGTGGTGTTAGCTGTTTGTGTGTTGTCCGGGTGATTATTAAAAATCATTTATTTAATATTTCGGGAAAAAAGAAACTCCCCTTTGTCAAAAATAATAAACACGAGAGGAAAACTCCGTCTGTGCAGAGAATCTTCCAAAATCTTGGTAGATTCTCTGCATATATATATATATATATATATATATATATATATATATATATATATATATATATATATATATATATATATATATATATTGCCCCCTGAGCCTTGATAAGCTGTGACTTATTTGTAAAAGAAAATGAAATTGGTTAGTAATGTTTATTTTTTTACGTTTTTTAAATTTATTTTTAACTTAGTTCACTCCAAATAAGGCAAATTTCCACTGTAGATGTATGGGGCTACTGAGAATTAGGGTGAAAGTTTGGGGGTCATCCTAAATTGGGAGCTGTGCAGCGAGATGCTTGTTCACATTAGTTTTAAATTTATGTAAGTCAGTACAGTCGAGGAAACAGGGAGCGGTTGCGTTTAGAATTATTTTTGCGTGTGGATGAAAACTCCCTGATGCTAAACTTACGGTATAAATATTTTTTAGCATTACCAACAAAATTGACAAAGAAGTATTAATTTGTCCTAAAGCCAGTTATTCAAAATATACAGGGTGATTCATAAGTCACTTCACTTAGCTATTTAAAATGATTACCATATGAAGCACAAACATACTATGAACTTTTGATGATTGTTATCTTACTCTCTAATTACTGCTATTTGTTATTTTTAATTTGTTCGTTTATATATTTGTTTCTATATATATTTATTTCATAATCAATCAAATATGCTACAAAGAGTCGTAAATTCCTTGCAAAAAAGAATGGAACTATGCATGCAGAACGAAGGTGGAATTTTTGAAAATTTGCTGTAATTTTAAACTCCCATAAATGAATTTGTTGAATAAACTTTCTGTTTTGTATTACCGTATTTTTTAACTTTAGAATTTCAAAAATAAATAGCTAAGTGACTTATGAATCACCCTGTATACCATGATATTTACGACGTGAATTACGATGAAAATGAAATGGAAAAGATATGGTATAAAATGTTTATTTTGTACAAGGGTTCCTTGAGACGTGCAATTCAAAATTAGAAACCCCCTTAGGTTTTCTAATTTTGTCTTGAGTCATTCATCAATTGACAATGACACATACACAAAATTCGTGAACCATGATGCTCGCTCACTCATTGCGGCCAGAAGTTCCGATCTCGAAATGCAAAGAAAGCTGTCTCATTTCTCACGCTTATCGTACCAGTCGAGGATACGTCCTTAACAATTAGTCCGACAGGGACTGGGTCATTGTGACAGCGGTGGCCTCTTTTTTTCTGTCGGACTCTGGTATTCGTTCTGTTTAGATCTAGGAGATCCACCCATCCATGCCTTGCGTACTTGTTTTGAGAAGGAGTTAGTTCATAACTAATGGTCTGAGGCGTCCTCACTGGGCAATACCGACTTGGCTGCTCAGGTAAATTTTAAGGGCCCAGAGTTCACCACCTTTTGTACGCTGGCTTATTCTCCCCAATTTCCGGCTTGTGCCACGTCTTCCCGCAGTGAGAGAAGAGAGTAAATACCGAAGGGACTCAGAATTTTTTTTCAGATAATTTGATGATCGAGGCCCGTATAAGGGTTACACAAAGGTAAAAATGTTAAGAAACGCTACTCTATAGATATGCGTGTACGCATGAAAAAAACCCCCAGAAAAGATGCTATGTCAATCTGTTGTGTGTGACAAAGGGATTGCCCGACGGACAGAGTGCTTTATCGAAACGGTTAGCCGCATCTAAACAGTCACGAAGCGAGGGGGAGGCTGCGAAAGACAAGGGCGGTTTCTGATGACAGCTAAGAACGAGCGCACTCAATCTGTGACGAAGTAAGATTCGTCTCACAGTTCAGCTGGATTTTTTCCCTAAAGAAAGGCGGGGGCGGAACTAGGGTGAGCGGGGACGGCAGGGATTCGGAACAGACACGCTCATAGACGCGCTCAATTGAAACCAATAAATACAAAGGTGGAATAGAATTCGATCTGATGATAAAGAAATCCACTCAGCAACTTCCTCATATATATATATATATATATATATATATATATATATATATATATATATATATATATATATATGTATATAAAATGGAGATTAAGTATCTGTCTGTCTGTCTGAAGCCGAAACTATATTATTAGTTTTGATCGCTCTCGTTTTACATCTAATTATCAGCTTCTATATATACCCATTCCAAAGTTTCCCTAAACATCACGCGTTTTTCAAATTTACATAATTAATTTGTTTTAAAGCTTCTAATAAATTAATATTCGCAAATACACACTCATGATTGTTTTTTTTCAGATTTCCAGATGTATTTAAAATATTTTATTCGATAATAATAATCTAAATAAAAAATATAAATAGAATTAATTAAAGACATTGTTCTTTTTTAAATCTATATAATGTAGTTATGTAATTAAATTAGATTGTAATAGAACATGATGGAACAGCCAGCGGCCATTCCAACATTTGGTACCCGACCTCTGATTATTCGAACGACAGAAAGTTCTATTTCAAGAAAGAGATAGAGAAAGAGAGAGAGAGAGAGAAAAAAAGAGAGAAAGAGAGAAAGAGAGAGAGAGAGAGGGAGAAGATAGAGAGAGATGTACAAGCGTTATTTTATTAATAACATGTAAACAACACATTCTCTGAGATTTAGGGTACGAGTCGCTCAAAAATGATATATTTACTTTGATTTTTTTTATTAAAACGTTTTTTTTTTAATCTTATTAAAAATTATGTTTTAAAGCACACATTTATTGAATCAAGTAGTAGTAGTAGTAGTAGTAGTAGTAGTAGTAGTAGTAGTAGTAGTAGTGGTCGTGGCGATGATGTCTGCTTCCAGAACTCCCAAATACTTTTAGCTTTCCTATCTACCTAGCACCCTCATTTCTTCTTGGTTGGGGAGTTACATCCTCTGTCGTCTCCAGTTTTCCTTTTTATCATTTCTAGTGGTGCACATTTTTCCATTCCAAATTCCATTTGAATGTCCTGACTGAATATTCTGGTCGTATTTATCAGCTTTTCCAGTTCATTTTTGCTTTTTGCACATAACTTCAGGTCGTCCATGTACATCAGGTTCTTTATTCTTTGTTCTGTGTCTGTAGCTGAGTGGCAGCATGGCTATTATAAATAGTAGTGGTGATAGGGAGTCTCCTTGGAAAATGCCTCTCTGTATTTTTTTTATCTTAGTCAGGTATTGTCCTCCGGCTGTCAGTTCTAGTATTTATGTTTCCATTGCTTTCTTACTGAAATTAATAATCTTGCAGTGTATTTTTTACATTTTTAAACATTCAATTATCCATGCTTGAGGGATTCTATCGTAAGCTTTTTTGCAGTCAATCCATGCCATGGGTATGTTCTTTTTCTGCTTTTTATCTTCTTCATGATCTTTTGATCGATGTATAACAGATATGCGTCCCTCTTTTTACTTTTCGGCATCCTTTTGTTCTTCGGGGAGTAGTCTACGATTGTTCAGGGTACATTTGTTCTGAGTTGTGCCGTCAGGATTTTCCACATTGTTGATAAACAGGTTATTGGTCTATGGTTGCTTGGGGTCGTTCCTAATTTGGCATATATTTGTATTAGAGTTGTCCTTCCGTTGGGCATCCACTCTGGTACGTTTATTTTGTGGATACATCCTCTCAGTTTCTGCGCTAGCCTTTTATGTAGGATCGTGAATTTTTACAAAGCAGTATGCATGTATTCTATCATGGCCTGGTGCTTTCAAATTTGCCATTTTCCTTAGGGTTGCCTTAATCGTTTCTTCATTAATTTTTGTTTTTGTTCGTTCTTCAATTTCCTGTATTTTATCTTTCATGTTTTTCAGCCACTTGGCATTTTTATTGTGTTTTTTAGTCTTTTCCCATATCTTGCTACAGAAGTGTTTTGTCTCTGTCGGATCCGGTTGTTCTGTTGTTTGTTCTCCGTTTCCGTTTTTGTAAAACTGTTTTTTATTGTTTTCAAAGGTCCTGTTCTGTTTTTGCTGTTCAGATTGGAGCTATATCGTCTCAATCTTCCTTCTATTGCTGCTATCTTTTGTTTTAATTCTTCATGTTTCTTATTCAATCTTTCCTTATGATTCAGATTTCTGCTCTCTCATTGTTTCCTATTCTCTTTCACCCTGTTTATGGTCTTAGCTTTTTTTCGAAGTTTGGTAATCTGGGTTTCCAGTCTGATTTCCCATCCAGGTTTTGTCGGTCTATTTTTGGGGCCAGTCATTTTTTCTCATTTTAGTTACATACTTACTGATTTTGCCCCCGCATATATCAAGTTGTTTAGGTCTGTGATAATGTCTGTTGGGATGTACGCGATTACTTTGTTTACTGTCTCTGTTTCAACTTGTAAATTCTTCCAATCTTCGTTCCTTAGGGATAGGAGTTTTCTTTTTCTTCGGACATGATTCGTTTGATGTTGTTCACTTCTATTGCTTCTTCCTCAGTGAGTTCTGTGGTTTTATAATCTTCGCCCTCTTCAGTTTCAATGTTTCGCCCATCTTCTTTCTGTGTGTTTTCGTCAGGTGGTGTTTCTTGATCTATCACGCTATTAATCTTTTGTTTGATTTCCGTTGATTCCATCTCCGAGAACCACCCTCTCTTGAGTATCTGCCTTGCTTGATCTGCTATCCTTAGTAGTCAGTAGAAATGTCTCATAGATCTTTCATTCGTTTTCGGTATCCTCTTT
>OY744516.1:110734468-111034468 GCA_963556195.1 Sepiola atlantica | reverse complement strand
CCGACGTATAAGAGTTTATAGAGAGAGGGGAGTATGTGATTGATCTCTCTCCCCTCACTCCTTCTCTTCCCCCACTCTCTCTCTCTCACTCCCTCTTCTTTCCCCACTCTCTCTCACTCACACACTCTCCTTCCCCCACTCTCTCTCACTCACCCACTCGCTTTCTCCCACTCTCTCTCTCTTCCTCTCTCTCTCGTAACACCAAATTTGCTATTTTATTGTTTTTAAAGAGCCCCCTCCCCTACGCATCTACGCTTAGTCGGATTTTCTTCTTCTTTCTATTTAAGAGCTAAATAAATTTGTATAATAATTACCAAATGAAAAGACCTCCTAAGATCAGAGTGTAGTATCTGTTCCGATGGATGATACACTCTGTAGACCGGTACCGTCTTGGCTTGATTCCGCCGGTCTGAGGTATTGTCCTGTACAGTTCAAGGAGGTTCACCTTCCAAAGCTTTCCCTTCTCTTTGAGAATAGGTTAATTTATTGATAATCGCCTGAGGCGCCCCTACCGGGGAATGCCGACGAGGCTGCTCATGCATTTTTGTAGGCCACAGCGCGCTAATCCTAGTTCGTATGCTAACCGCATCTGACCTTGTGTCTAGCCATCTGGAGACGAGGTAAATAAAAAAAATACTTTTACCTTGTGTCTAACATCTTGGAGGAAAATAACTTGGCCTTTTGGCTAAGATCAGAGTGTAGTATCTGTGCCGATGGATACTACACTTTGTAGACCGGTATTGTTTTGGCCTTCGGACCTTAATTCTGATGTCTGAGGTATTGTCCTGTGCAGTTCTAGGAGGTCCACCTTCACAGGCTTTGCCTTCTTACCTTTTGAGAAGGTGTTAGTTTATAGCTAATGGCGAACCTACCGGGGAATGCCGACGTCACTGCCCAGACATTTTTGTAGGCCAGAGTGCTCTTTCTTCTTAGGCGCTGGCTTTTTAATCCCATTTTTCCGACCTTGTGTCAAATCATACCGCTGTAGGAGGCAGATAAATACAAAAGAAAACTAACAAATTATTAATATTTATCTATTAATGAGAATAAATATTAATGTTTATCTATTTATATAAGTAAAGGCGAAAGTTTTTGTTCCGAGTTTTCAAGAACTTATCAATGAAATGTCTATTATTTAAAATTTTAGTTTCAAGTAGCGAACTTTGCCAAGCGATGGCGAGCTGGCAAAGCCAGTTAGTTAGTTATATATTTAGGCGTTAAAATAGCTTTGGGCATATTGCAGGTTTAATGTTAAAAAAATGAGTTCCCGCTTTTTTTGTCTGTTTTTTTTTTTAATTTTGGAATGTAGTTTATTTTCGAGTTCATTTAAGTTAATTTTAGCTAATTTCCAGATCATTAAAATGGAGTGTCGAGTTAACAAAAATGAACATTTTCGACACTTTTTTCTTTTTGTTTTAATTTAATTTTTTTTTTGCTTTTTGCTTTCTATCAACGAAATACTGAAAAATCTTGTTGAACGTAGCGAAAAGGTTGTAGCTACATTATTGCTTAATTAGCTGTTATCTATTTTATTAGGCCTTTTAAATTTAAATTTAAAAAACAGCGGGAACTTAGTTGCCAACCCAATACAAATAATCCCGGGCAACGGCGGGTCGGAATTAGAGTAAGAAAGAATCAAACAGTTTAGTATTGCGCACGTATGGAATTGGCGGAAGGTGGATCTTCGGTTGAACCTCAAGCCAGTTGTTCTGCCCAGATTAAGAATTGGCCCAGTTAAATACACACTTTAGACACCTACGCAACTTCAGGTGGCTACGCCTATGTCGTTATGTCGCCTACGCAACTTTATGTATCTACGCCTTATCCAGTATGCCGCATATGCATCTTCATGTGGCTACGCCTCTCCATGCATTTGCTTCTGCAAACTCCACTTTGCTACATCTATACTGGCATGTTGCCCACGCAACCTCGTGTGGTAACCATTATTTCAGTATCCACCTATGCATCTACATATTGCTTGTTTTCCAATTAGAAAAGCTGTGCGTGTTTGTTTATTTTTGTTTTAGCCCCGGGTGCCTGTCCTGTTTATGTTATTCCCTGTCCGATTAAGACTCAAAACTCTTCTCAGTCGATATCTAACTTTATCCATATAACTTAAACCCTAGCATACGAGAAAGAGAAGTGAATAACGCTCATGACCGTGTGTATGACATCATGATTGGTGTCATCCGGCGACTGAAAGTTGAACCTTGTTTGAAATACCTTACGATGTCAACCCCTGCATTCACACTTGTATCTAGCGAGATTGAGTGTCATAAGCAAGGTCCATGTTGAAGTGTCGGTTTAATATGTAAACTACCAAAATGGTTAAGCGGAAGTGACCCTACTTGCTTATATGTTGTTTAGTTGGTTAGGTGACATGAGGGAGGGGTGTTTTTCTGTATGATAGATTTTTCTGCTGTGGAAAAATCAATATAGGCTTGGAAATAAACACTGATTTTCGAGTTTATTTAAATTAATTTTAGCTTATTTCCAGATCATTAAATTGGAATGTCGAGTTAACAAAAATGAACATTTTCGACACGTCTTTCTTTTTGCTTTTAATGGGTCCATAGTGTTAGTTAACTATAATAAAATGTATTTTTAAAGAGTTATTCTAGCTCTCTCTCCCACAGCGTATCAGACAAAGCACAACGAAGAGGCCCCGTCCTCGGATAAGGAAAAAACTTACCCGAACCAAAGCAAAGGGGAAATTCCGAACGGCCATTGCATTAATATCAAAGTTCTGCGGATCTTTAGACACAGTGTGAAGAGAGAATGATTGACAAAACAACTAGTCGAAACCTGGCTATATTAAGTGTCGGGTTACAAAGAAGATGACACTGAGTAACTCCCCAGGCCTCGACTTTTTCACACCCTAACTTTTGGTGTGTCAACCTTGTGTCATGCATGCAGAAAACAAAGTTTCCGTAATCGTCACAAAAACATTAAACTTCACATCTGGCAACTGACAGTAGATCTTTACAGCAAATCTTTGCTTGTAATACCTTGAGATATCACTTCGTGCGCGGAGGGGCTGAGAGCTATGGCCACAATTTCATCTAGCTAGATTGAGTTGTCATAGATCGTGGTTAAGGGGCGGCTTTAATATGTGGATTTTCAAAAAGTATTTTTGTCGGAGGGAGTTTTCTGAAGTGGAAAAGTCACTACGAGTTGGAAACGAAACACTGAAGTATGCAAAATGTGAGGCTCTTAGCCTAATCTTAATTCTTAGCTAGGAAATGGACTCACAGTGTAAGTTGAGGTATAATAAAGTATATTTGTAAAGACAGTGTCATATTTGTATGCAAACATTTATTCCAGCTTGTTGGACACAGCACAACGAAGGCTCTCGTCCTTTGATTGAGACAACTGTTTTTCGAAACAAAGCAGAGGAGAATTGCTGACTGATCTTTTTTTTTACTTTGGTTCACCCCAAACAAGTCATATTGAGATGTAAACGGCTACTGTAAATTAGGGACCAGATTTAATGTTCAAAATGGAGGGACTAGTGATGGTGCACCAGCTCAGATATGGCAACAATACTCCATGCATGGGCGAACGGTGGCTCTTTAGAGATACAGTGTACTTGTAGGTGTGAGAAGTTTACCCAAGTTCAATACTAAAGTTTTGCAGATCTTTAAACACTGAACGCGCAAAATTTAGTGTCGTGCCCCTCAGAATGCAACGTTTGTTGACTCCCCGTGTAGCCCTGAGTATCTTTATAATCTCATGAATAAGAATATTGTCATAAAAACTCTCATGGTGGTGTTTGTGTAATTAATAAATTAATATAATAAATATGATGCATATTTACCGATCATTGGTTCATCTTGGAGGAATATTTCACCTAAGAAAGAATCACATTCAAGATGGCGACCCAGGCAGGGTTCACACACAGGGATCCGAATTAAGCACAAAAAACACATTTAAGTTTTATTCAGAACGAATGAAGTCAGTAAAAAAAACAAGCTTATTATTATACTAAAGGCAGGGGGATAGGATTGTTCACGACTAGGTTATGTTTTTCCGTCAAGTTTATAACTATGCTTAGTTGTGTAAACACCTAGTGTCCGCATCGCTTGTCCAATCGTCATCAAACTTAGTCAAAACATCAGTTATAGTCTAACTTAGATTTGATTTAATTTTGGCATATCTAGGTCAAAGTTCGAGGTGAAGGTCACCCTTTTGGCAATACCACCGGTTCTGTAAATAGTAGAGACTCACTATATGATCCATATTGTAGCCAATGAAGTCCCCCATCTTATATGACCGTTGCAAAGTGGCAAAGTTTGGTTATAGTCGAATTTTTTTACGGAATTGCAACTTCCGATTTTTCCAAATTTGATCTGATGCTCTTTGATAACAGTAACCATCATGACAACAGAAACCGCCATGCTAAAGCCTGATCAGATAAATAGTTTTGAGTTATCAACGTTTCCAGGGCATAACTCCGGGAATATTTATACAATATGTAGAAGTTAGGTATAGATAAGTTTTTTTTACCCATGCTTACGTTGTCGGGCAGAGATGTGCAGTTTCACGACTGTGGTATGTTCTTGTGTGTTTATATAATCTATTATTCATTATTTGTATGGAATTTCAGTTTTATGTTTAATACTAGAATACACATTTCGTCAAAAATAACGAAAATATATATAAATCAAGCATTGAAAAAAAAGCATAATTTTTTTAATTATTTCGCAATAAAATGTATTTCCTTTAGAACAATGAACAATTTGAATCATGCACATAAAAATTAGCCTTCTTATGACTAATGGTCAATCACAACCCGAAGAATAAGCTATTTCATTTATCCGCCTTCCACAGCAAAAAAAGTGAAAGAAAAGCTCAGTTTATAATGGGAATCCGGTAAGGGATTATGAGAACCCACTTATAGAGAGATAGGTGGCCATATTTGTTTTTGTTTTGTTTGGTTTTCAGGAAGGTCAAGATGTTATATACATTTTAGGGGTGGCTGTAATAATAAGTCGGCAATTTAAATAAAAAAACGTCAAATAGTAAAGAAAGAAATTATCACCTTTTGTTTACGTGTTAAAAAGTTGACTTGAAACATTCGTTTCTCTATATAAAAGATGACTATCGCAAAGACAGAAAATGTTTATTGGTCGTAGTCTTGAAAAGACAAAAACTATAGGTATGAGGAAAAAAGTCAACAGAAAGAGAGTTCTAAAAGTCTGCAGTTCTTGGAAAGAAACTACTGGAATAGGAGGATGTATTATAATTAGGTATCAAAACAGCAACTTTGTGGAGACAACTAGACCAACGAGTCAAACGAGCTGGAACAAAGGATGCAGAGAATAGATCACACAATTCCGAAGAACACATACCATAATAGTATTTATAGAAAAGACTGAGACTAGCAACATGATGTCTGTTTGTGAGAGAGGGTGCAGAGAAGAAGAAAGGGTGAGTCCAATAAAATTGCAGATACGTTTCTGCACCTTATCAAGAAACTTTAAATATGGCAGAGATTCACCAGCCCAAATATGACAACAGTATTCCATACATGGTCTGATAGTAGATTTGTAGAAATAGAGAATAGCCTCAGGTGTGAAAAAGTGTTTGAAGCGATAAGGAGAACGGACTTTACGAGAAGCAGAAAAAACAATGGATCTAATGTATGAACTCCAAGAAAGATTTGATGAGAAAGAATAACCAAGAAGTTTCAGCGTCGATTCCTCCACAAGAGCAGAGCCATCCATAAGAATCTCAGGAAGAAAAGGGACACACCTACGATTGAAAGACACGAGCTGAGTCTTAACAGGATTAAACGAAACAAGCCATTTCGTACCCCAATCAACAACTGAACTGTCATGGTACCTTACCTATACGGACTACTTGAACTCTTCCACTCACCATAAATACTGGGAGCGCATGCTTCACAGTGTTAAAACCACACTAGTCTATACTGGTAGTCAAGACTGACGTACAACCAGTCTTGTTCTCTGTTGTATTATACTTTTTTAATATACTTGTTTTCTCTAAACTCCGAGTTCGTGTATTCTTCCGGACCCTTAACAGGCCCACAACTGACGACGGGGTACAGTTACGGGATTCTTGAGAATTTTTAAAAGGACGCCACAACAACTGGCGACGAGGTACAGTTACGGAATTCCTGAGAACCTTAAAATGAACTCCACAACTGGCGACGAAGTATATTAAGGTTTTTTTTTTCTAGAACCTTGAAAAAGGACAAACGTGGAGAAATCCACGGTAAATTCATCAAACAATGTCCTAGTTACAAAAACTGGCTTTACCAGCAGACCAAAATAAAAAAACACGTAAAAAACAACTTATTTTCTCTCAAAGAAGAAAGGTCAGTGATTTTTTTTTATTGTTATTCCGGCACTGTGTTAATTTTTAACAAGAAGAGAATACATGATATTTTCTTTTCTCTCTAAAAGAGAAAATTTCTGCCGCCGAAAGAAAAATATCAAAACCTTATTTTTTTCTGTTGACTAAAATGCTGGCCGTTTAGTGAAAAGTGTACTAAAAAATGATTTTTTTGGTCGAAAAAAAAGGGTTTATACTCTCTTTCTCTTTTTACAACTAAGATTACATTTAGCAGCTTCATATAAAAGAAAGAACTTCTACAAAGCCGTATTCTATAAAGAAACATTTAAAACATGACAGGTATTAAACAACTATGTCAGAACTCGTAAAATGCCAAATGGAACATTAACAGAATGCTGAAGAAAGATAGCTAGAATAGTAACAAAAAGCGGTAGAAAGATTTCAAAAACTTTTCTGGAACAAAAAGAAGAAGCTGATCAATAGATTGAAGCATTAATGCAAACAATATCGCATAGGGTTGAAAATAACGAAAACGATAATGATTTTTCTCAGAATGCCGTTTGGAGTGCAATTGACAATTTCGCTTCATATTTCAGAAGGTATGAGGATCTATACAAAATAGATTGTGAAAATTGGACAGACTCTAAAAAGGTTCGCCTACTGCTCCGAAAATTAGGCACCACCGAACATAGTCAATTCGTGGACTTTATTTTACCTCTTAAAAACTAGCGACTTGACTTTTTCTGAAACGGTTAAACTTTTAACAGACTAATTCAGACAAAAATCGTAGAAGTGTTTGAATTTAGTAAAAAAAAAAAGATGGCGAAGACTACGCAACTTTCACATCAATCTTTAATAAACGCTGTGATGATTTCAAATTAGCTGAACTTAGCGCAGATAACTTTAAATGTTTAATTTTCTTGCAAGGAGTTGTATCATGAAAAAGACGCAGACATCAGACGTAGGGTTCTTAAGTTATAAAGTGAACCAAATTTAACATTACCGAATTCGCCGAAGACTGCTAGAGATTTGTAAGTGTTAAACAAGATTCGAAAGACATTGAAGAGTCGAGCATTGCGCACATAAGAAAGGTACATTAGAAAACACAATTCAACTCTCCTTCAAAAACAACTCAAAACAAAAAGAGGTATTATTTTCACGCTCTTACAAAAACAAGTCAACCCAATAAAAAACGGATAAATTACTGCCAAGCTTCTGTTTCCGTTGTGGATACATTCATTGGGTAACGGATTGACCATATCGTTTTAAAACACGTCTAACTTGTAATAAAGTAAGATTTAAGAGTTCATATTGGAGCACGAATAGAGGAAATAAAACTCGGGTTAAATCTACAAAAACTGACGAACATGACGGCAGAATTATACGAAAATATGTACAGGTAAAAATCCTGAATAAAAATGTAAACTTACAATAAGATTTTGGTTCAGACGTGTCGATTATCAACAGGCATACATGGAAACGGTTGGATAAACCGATCATGCTAAGAAGCAACAAAATAGTCAGAACGGTTACTGGTGAAAAAATAAATTCGAGGGTGAAATTATTGCCGACATTACTTTAAACAGAACTACTGAAAAAGTAAAAATATTCGTATGAAAAAAATACCAACAATTTATTTGGCACATACTTAATACAACGGTTGAACCTATGTGTCTTACCAACAACAAATTTTGGCCAAGAAATAAAAAATCTGACGACCTAGTCAGAAAAACGAAAGAAGGAATTTGTTTCAACCATTAAAAATCGTATGAAATGGACTAAAAATAAATTGTCGGTAGGAATTAAAGCACATAAGGACACAAAATTAACGCTGCAAATAGCCAACTCTAAACTGAAATAAATTAAGTCAAATTCTTTGGATAACCAGTTGAAGGTTAAAGAGAGTGAACTTATGATTCCAGAGCTTGAATCACTAAAGTTGCAACTCAAAGATGTCTGAGAAGAGATAAACACTATGAAAGATAAGGTGAATTATCTTCAAGTTAAATGTCGAAGCAAAAAAGACATTTTTTCAAAGTTTAAAGATGTGCTCCAAAATCAGAAGTCTAGAATTAAAAAGCTGGAGGATATCAAATCTGAATTTGATATAGACCTTTAGTTCTCTCATAAGAGACACCTAAATCAAGTTAGGGAACGACTATCGGAAGACACCGACAGCACTTCCAAAGAAGAAATTATGGTTACCAGATACGACACTTTTGACATACAGCTACCTCAAGCAGCGTCAGAAGAGCGTGAATCTAAAAAAGTAAACGATACTCTGACTCCCGAGGAGGTAAGGCTTGGGTGGGTGTGTTATGGTACCTTACCTATACGGACTACTTGAACTCTTCTACTCACCATAGATACTGGGAGCGCATGCTTATCAGTGTTAGAACCACACCAGTCTATACTGGCAGTCAAGACTGATGTACAACCACTCTTGTTCTCTGTTGTATTATATTTTTCAATATATTTGTTTTCTCTAAACTCGGAGTTCGTGTTTTCTTGCCGGACCCAGGTAAATTTCTAGATAAACTGCATATT
This sequence comes from Sepiola atlantica, assembly GCA_963556195.1. Lineage (NCBI taxonomy): Eukaryota > Metazoa > Mollusca > Cephalopoda > Sepiida > Sepiolidae > Sepiola > Sepiola atlantica. Next base: position 111,025,603 of record OY744516.1, on the reverse strand, counting down.
TCGACTCATCCAAGGGAGATGAACGAGAAGCAACACCAGAATAGAGAGTGATATCATCAGCATAGATGTTAATTCTTTAATAATATTCTCTGGAATATCATTGATATAGAGAATATACAGTGTTGGGCCTAGAATAGAGCTAAGAGGAACACCAGCATTGATAGGAAAAGATAATGAAGAGACACCATTGAAAGTTACTCGCCAGCTTCGGTCAGAAAGAAAAGACCCAATAAAGTCAAAAACTTTACCATCAATACAATAACCCTACAGTTTGTGCAGAAGACCAGAATATATTTCGGTGCAAGTTTAGAATTGGTACGCCATGGAAAACCCAAAATTAAGAATAATCTTTATGACGTACGTACCCGTGACGGAACGCATACATCGTATACCAAAAATCACGTAAATTGATCAACTAGTTTTTTTTAACAAAAGAAAATCACATTTTATCGATAAAATACCAGACTCTATTTCTCTTGTTCACAAAAGTTTGACTTACCTCCCTTGACTATGTCCAATATGGCGACGATATATCAACGATACTCGTTTACCGATAAAATTTTATTTTATAAAATAAAAAATACTTGATCAATTCATATTATTTTCTGTACGTACAGCATACAGATATTTCTTAATTTTTCTTATTTTTTCTTTTTCCATGACGTCCCAATTCTAAACTTGCACCTATATTTCTTTTGGAACGATAAAAAAGGAAGGTACAGATAAGACTTTGTCCCATTCTTTACATTGTCAGGCATGATATACAGTTTCATGACTGACTTATGTTCTCGTTTGTTTATATACGCATAATTAACTATTTGTACGGAATTTAACTCCTTTTTTAATATTAGAATACATGTTTCGTCAAAAGTGACAGAAAGAAATATGAATAAATCAAGCATCGAACACATTATTTTGCAATAAAATGTATTTCCCTTTGAACGATGAGCAATTTGAATCATGCACATCAAAATTTCATTTATCTGCCTTCCACAGCGGAAAAGATCAGTTTAGAGTGTGATTCCGGTAAGCGATAAAGAGAACCCACTTCCAGAGAGGTAGGTTGTCATACTGTTTTTTGTTTTTTGTTTTGTTTTCAGGAAGGTCAAGATGTTACAAACATTTTAGGGGGCGGCTGTAATAATAAGCGCATATTATATAAAACACGTTAAACAGTAAAAAAACAAAAACAGTAATCACTTTTTGTTTACATGTCAATAAGTTGACATAGTCTATGAGAGTTATTATTGTATTATCATCAATAATAGATCCCAAAGTATGACCTGTATGACAGACAAGTGATAAAGATGGATTTAAGAGAAAAGGGATAAAGATCTTTCCAGAGATAGTTTAGTATGGAAGTCAATGTCTAAAAGCCGTCCAACACATTTCAGCATGTAAAACAGACTTTAAAACGAATATGATGAAAAAGAATGGATGATGAGAGTGCTTGGGTTAGTAGATGTAGAACAGTTGGCGTAGCAGGTTCAGTTTAAAGGGGAAGAAAACATGGGAAATGATAAGGATGGACTTGAGAAAAATAAGGATAAGTAAAGATCTTTTGCTTATGTGTCAATAAGTTAACTCGCAACACTAATCTCTTTTAATTAAAACATAGTCTATGAGAGTTATTGTATCATCAACAATCGATCCAAAATAAGACTTGTATGACAGACATCACACATGGGAATAGAAATGATAATGATTTTGTTATGATGTTCAACGTACGTTGTTCATTTAGTGGCGCGTTTTTAAGAATGTCGGATTACTGTATGTCGGTTACTTATATGCAATAAAGCCCGGCTATACTAATTACTGTATTAGTCAAGACAACCACATTACAATCTTTTTCGCTATTCTGTAATTTACTTGGCTATGATGAAATCGAAAACATGTCCTCATTACTCTCAACACTAACTTAATCAGAGGTTGCGGTCAAGATTACCGCGAACTAGGATTAAGAGTGATGTATGAATATTGACGACAATACAATAACATGTGGTTTGGTGCTCGGTTCAGGAATTCAAATAGTTTCTCATTCATTCCCGGGCAACATCGGGTATTCTTGCCAATAAAAACATAAAGAAACAACAATCAGCATAAGCCAATTGTATCACAACTGGAAGGAAAAATAGGTTCAAATTAGCGTTTGTTGGATAGTTTGAAAGATTGTAAAAGTCCCGGTGGATTAGGTTGGCCTTTCCATCTGTTAACCATTCAACGTTCTGACGTTACCGCCTGATTCGTTCATTCAAAGAAATAAAATTAACATTGCCCGATTGCCGAGCCAGACAAAACGTTTCCAAATGACGATCATATTTCAACTGGCTCTAGTTGCTTTGTTACGGCATATCAACCTATTTGGGGCCATTTAATGCCGAATCCAGTCATTTTGGTAAAAGTGTTTCTGCTTAATATTCTTTGTATTATTTTGATTATTCGGACTTCTCACAACGTTTCGGCCGATGTAACCTCATACCTTTTTCATGTGTATCTTGTTGAACTCCTGAATTTTTTATGCCGAACTTTCAAACAGAATCCTTTATTTAATAAACGGGGGTATACTGTTCTCGTTTCGTCAGTCATGACCGTAAAAGTGTTAAGTAATTTTTATTTTATCCATTGTATTGTAACACTTTCGGTTGTCCGTGGCGTGTAGAAACCATTATATACACGTTTTGTTGTCGCCGGAAACCCAGGTTTTAGATCGTCTGTGGATACAATTACTCGGACGCCGATGTTGTTTTATAAGTTGGTTTATTAATCTAGATTATGTGAACCATTCATAAACCCAGGGTGAAAGGAGATACAACGACTTTATCATGTAGACAGCCGGATCAGAGAAAGGTAGACAGGCAGGCAGTTTGTGTCGTGTTTCACATACTGCGCGCCAGCTCTCCCCCCCCCCCCACACACACTTCGGGGACGGCGCAATTTACGTGTCCGCTCTGCTTGAAGTGTCGTCGGGAAGAGACCGAATTCTGTCTCCCACGGAAGTCACGTGATTTCGTCGACTTCCGTTAATTAAAGGTTAAATTCTGACCTCCGATCCGCCAATCACCCTTCTAGACAACCAACCGTTTCCGTTATGTAACAATATCGCCTGCAGCAAAGACTAAACTCTTAACCTCCAGAAGACTGTCACTTGGAACTTATTTTTCTCAACACTTTTATCCGTTGCGTCACGTGTCTTAATGTTCTTAATATATTTAGCTTTTCTTGTTTTACGGCATATCAGCCTTTTCCGGGTCATTTAATGCCGAATTCAATCATTTTGGAAAAAGTTTTGATGCTTAATGTTCTTAATATTTTCACATATTTATATATTACATTGTTTTGTCGGTATATATTTTGTAAATAGCCTGCAGATAATAGATTCTATTTAACCAATCACCCTAGATGTGTGTTGCTAAGGTTGCTGGAAAAATGGCTGAATCATTCTACTGTTCCAGAAAGTACCTGACTTCTGATACAATCCACTACCCATATAAGAGTCAGATACGCCCTAAGATGGGGCACTGCGGCCACATCTGGGGAGGTGCCGCACAGATTATCCTTTCGTTTCTTGACAGAGTACAAAACTGACTTCGAAACCTAGTGGAGGGATCTTTTTTCTTCCCTACAACCCCTTTCCCACAAAAGAGACTTTGCTAGTCTCTCTCTGTATCATTATATCCATGGAAGGTGCTCGACTGATCTCCAATCTCTGGTTAATCCCTGTTAGAAATTTACAGCATAAACTTGTCTTATTACCATATCGGAAAAAGACTTTCCTTTCTTCCTCTATGTGCCTAGTTTCAGGCGGAATTTTCATGGATTGGGCTTCTTTGCAAGGGCTTTCTGTCTGTGGAACACATTACCGCAGGATTAATTCCCTGCAAATCACAATAATAGTCGTCTTCAAATCTAATATCAACAAATACTTGTCATAAACTGTCTCATAACTAATCAAACTTAATTCATACCATTGAGCGTCCCTCCTCTTTCGGCTGATAACTATTTCACCTTATTAATGGTGACCAAACAGAAAATAAAAGAAACGGCGTGGTCGAAAATGTAAGACGGAGATTCAGATATATTCATATTGTATTTTGTGCTAAAAGTTGTTTTTTTACAATGATGTGGCAGAGTCATTTTGTTCTTACTATCTTATATCGATCGATTATTTAAAATCATACATCTTTTAATGTTTCTCCTTCCTGACTGAGACCAGTGTAGCTGCGTGCATCTATCTATTTGTTCTAGAAACTGAGCGCTGAAAGTCGTCGGACATTCTTTTCTTATAAATGCAGGCACTTATAATTCGACAAACATCAAACCGAAAAAAAACGATAGATTTATTGAGTCGCACTATGCCATCATGATACAATTAATTAATTTCGGCTTTTTTGTTCTCTCTCTCTCTCTCTCTCTCTCTATATATATATATATATATATATATATATATATATAGAGAGAGAGAGAGAGAGAGGGGGGGAGAGTGTGTGTGAGAGAGATAGGGTGTGTGTGTGTTTGTTTTAAGTGTATAGCTTTTAGATTACAAGTTTCGTTAGTCCATATTAACACAACCATCTTCTTAACTGCTTCCTTCGCGACTACAACAACAAGCTGTGGCTAAGTCGATTACATTTTCACTCCCTGTCGTCCTTTTATCCGTAAATGCGATTGCTCTAACGTTGGCCACGAAACATTGTATTCACATTTCAGCAAACTTAGAATCCGCTAATCGCAAACGTAACCCTACCAGCGACGCCATGTGGTTAAAAAGACACATTGGATATTTTGTAGAACATCACCGCTAAAAAATACTCCCGCGATTAAAAAAAAAAACTCGTATTGTAGTAGAAAAACGTTTTACGACTTATCCAAGAGGAAAGAATCCATTTATGTCATTGAGTATTTACATGCGTTTATTCAGTAGCGTTTGTTTTGCATTTTGTACAATAACCTGTTTTCCCCTTTAGTCCTCACATTTCATGAGCGATGTTTCTGACAAAGGGGAAATAATTGTTGTTTTCTGGTTCGGAATCTATCCATCTAACACTTATCGTTGGCTAGCTTTTGACCTTGAAATAGTATCTTTTAGCTTCTTACATTAAGTGGCTTCATGTCTTGTCTGGAGCGATTCCCCCTCCCCCAAACTAACTTTAACCTAACACTAATCTTAAACCTAATCCCTAATCAGATGAATGTTTAGACAGAACTCAAAAAAGTAAGTCACGTTTTTTTTTTTTACAAAACTTATTTTTCGATTAGTGGCTGGTCTCATCTACAACAGAGCCGATGCATTTTTTGGTACATGTAATAATAGCTTTTTAATATCAGCCTGTTGTTCGTATGCTAATGAGGCCTGTCACTATCCACATTATTACAACCAGCCAAATGGCTACTTACCCCCACGTTCAAATAAGCGACATCGTGTCGCGTGTTTCGTGTCGACTAACGCCAAAAAGGAAAGGTATGTATGGGTTCTCTTTTATAGGTTCCCGCTACGCATATTTCAGTTCCTCCTCAACTAATCGCCAACCACTTGAGTGAGCTAAAAAGCCGAATTCCACGAACAGCGAGGCATTTGATGTTTATCGTGGTATGTGAAGCCCGCGTGTTCGACCGACGGATCTGCGAACAATAAACCTGACTCTTCTTTAAAGTACCAATATGTTTGCCATCAACATAAAATAAACGGGTAAGGGTCTAGGATGGCGTCCCGCAACATAATGCGATAAAAAAAATGTGTATAGGCGATGAAAATGGTTTTATGTTGTTTTTTAAATACTATTAAATGAGGAACCATTTCGAGTAAAATCTACTTATTATTGCCCATGTAATCTGAAGAAAAACACACTTTGAAATGTGTAAATATGCTACAAGAATGGAGTCTAAACAGCTACAAAATGGGCGCCATTGTCTGTATTTTCTTAAGGGAGAATGTATTAAAACGTCTTCTTTTCTCCTATAACTATGTAATAATACATTAATTCTAACTCCAGAACGTTCCTCAGTTTATAATATTAAAAAAAACAACAACAAAAACATAAAACCATTTTCATTTTTTTTTTATCGCATTTTGTTGCGAGACGCCATCCTAGACCCTTACCAAATAACGCATATCTTTAAAAGTGTTGTGGGTCTGGATTCTAGTTTCGTTTACATTTTGAAGAAAATATAATGATTGAAATCTACAGGGTCTTCCATAAGTGACTATACAGTTACTATAGAAATTTATATGGCTTTTGCCGTTAGCGCAACACTCGAAATTAGTAGAGGTGTCCTCTTCTCTTCCTTACAGCCTCTTTCTCACAGAAAAGACGTTGCTAGTTCTTCTCTACTCTATCGTTAGTTCCATGATAGGTGCTCGACTGAGCTCTAATCTCTGCCACCCTCTCTTAAAACATCCACAACAACAATTCGTCAAGCTACAACCACTGCTAATAATCTTCTTTTCTTCCTCTGTGTACCTGGAGCTAAACGGAACTTATGAGCAGAGTTTATTTCCAAGAACTACCCGTTTGCGGAACAAAATACTTCGGGGTTGCTTCCCAGCTGACTAAAACATTGTCGTATTCAAGTCGAATGTTAACAAATTCTTGTTAAGCCGTCCTCTTAAATAATCAAATTCTGACCAGTTTCAAAACGTCGTCTTCCATCCTAAATGTATTTGTCTCATCGTCCATCAAACTCATTAACACTTGTCCTCGAGTGGCCTTTGGGTCTTAATCAGCGGTGACTCATTAGTACAAAAGAAAAAGGATATTGCAGATTCAGGGCACCCGCGCATTATGCTGCGCTTATCCGAGATTGTCTGTGCGACAACCTGCCAGGTCGCCTGATCGATAGGCGTGTACCGCTTGAAATGCTGTCTCGTTCGCAAGAATTTCCCAATCCGACCATCTCCTGTGGGATGTTCCAAAAGACAAAGTCTACTCAGCAAAGCCCCGTAGCATCGTTGAACTTAAAGAACAAATCTGAGCTGTCATTGCAAAAGTGCCGTTGGAGTTATGGACCAACCTATGCTGTTCAGTCCTAGAAAGATTAACAAAGTGCATTGAGCTTCATGAAGAGCACATGGACCTTTAATAAGTATCATGTTTTATGTTGCAAAAAAACATAAGCATATCATTTGTTAGTTTCTATATTGCAGTTGCATTTTTTTTTCGTGCTACATTTATTATGTTAAAATAAAATTATATAGTTACATAGGGCGACCCCTATATATATATATATATATATATATATATATATATATATGTGTGTGTGTGTGTGTGTGTGTGTGTGTGTGTGTGTGTGTGTGTGTGTGTGTTACATTTTAGCCCATCGATTGATGTATAAACCGTTATACACTCGTGTCGTCGTTTACTTAAAAAGCCAGTCACAGAAAAACATCAGAAAGGTAACTTGTATACGCGTGAAAGGGAGAGAGAGAGAGAGAAAGAGACAGACAGACAGAGCCAGACTGACAGATAGATAGAGACACAGACAGATAGAGACAGACAGTGTGTTCGCTGCCTCCATTGAGGACAGCACCGCAGACACGTCTCTCTCCCTTGAAATCTCGCCAGCTAAGAAACGGCCGCGAGTCACATGGTTTCCTTGACTTCTGCTCTGAGGACACTTGACCTTTAAAAGTGTTGCTGAAACCTTTCCGCTCAAGCACGGCTTTCGCTATGTAACACACACATATATACATACACACACATACACACATATGTAAAATTTGTTATGAAAATGTGGAAAAACAATGTAACATGTTAGTAAAAATAAGGACACAAACGCATCATTAGAGCTGGACCAAGATATTTCAGCCGAAGGGTTCGACCATGTTCGTTTAACGATGTGGCCACAGCATGTTATCTTGTTTGCCCATATTCCATAACCAATTTTACATTTTGTCTGAAATTTTTATTTCATACTTACTTTGAGTTGGATGCTGCGTAAGCGTCTACCAAACCCCCAAAGTGTATAAAACTAATTTTATTCTTCTTCAAATAATTATAATTTGTATAATTTGGATTATTCGAACTACTGTTTTCATCTTGGATGTTATTCTCACAAAGTTTCGGCCGATGTAACCTCCAACCTCTCCAGCTGCATCTTTTCAGTCATGACCGGGTAGAAATCTTAAGTAGTAAGGTAAGAGATTACATCGGTCGAAACGTTGTGAGAATAACATCCAAGATGAGAACAGTAGTCCAAATTTTTCTTTCTTTGCGTGTCTTTGAAGCATGTGGTCATACAACAGTTTCCCACATTTTTACGCAAGATCTTTCAAGCTGCACCGGTTAGACAGTCGAGGGCATACAAGGCAATGTTGCATCGTATGGTCATCCTCTCAACGTTCACAGATGGCTGGGTCAGTTTTGTATCCCCATATATTCATAACAACTTTTGATCGCCATTCTCGTTTTCAGGGGGTTGAGTGTTTTCCATTGGAGCCAGGGTGTCTCTGAACCGGGAGGGAGGGTCTCAGGGGGGGGGGGATTCCCATGTCAGTATAAGGGGGGGGGGGGCATTCTCTATCCGTCTGGTCCACAAATGTAGTCTGGTCTCTTCCTGAGATGTTGTTAGAGGTTCGACATGGCTGAGGAAGCTTCTCCTTGACTTCAGTCGTTGGGCTGTTAGTTCATGTCCATGAAGGAGATGGCGTTCATCACTGATAGACTTTGTTATCTCTACTCGACTGGAAACTTTTCGTCTCACAGATAAATGGGCAATGCCAGTGAAGAGATGCAGGTTGTTCAGGTTGGTAGGCTTCAGGCAGCCAGTGATCAAGCGATAGTTTTTTGGCATGCGTTGATCTCTCCCAAACAGGACAAGCATACCCCGCAGAGGAATGGCGCAGTAGTCCTCCTAATCCAAATCATCAATCCTCATCTAATAAATTCAGAAACAAATATTCATAGTTAGTATTCCGTTAAAAGTATTGCTGAAAAATATTTAAACACACTGTTGTTGCTGTTGTTTTTTTCTCACTTTATTTCCATTGTACGTTTTTCAAAATCATTTTGTTGGGGTTAAGGCAATATAAAAAATGAATGGCAAAAGTCTATTCATACATAAATATATCATATATATATATATATATATATATATATATATATATATATATATATATATATATATATATATATAACTATTTCATGTATTCCTATAAAATTTTATAAGTAGATATAATTTTTTATGTATCAATTTTCAGTATTTTAGACTGAAGATTCCCCCCCCCCGGGGATGAAACGCGGGAGCGTCTGTGTAGCTTAATTGCCATTAATATAGTTTCATAGCTTACTATATATATATATATATATATATATATATATATATAATCAACTTTATTGACAACTTGTTAAGACAACCGAAAGTAAAGAGTTCGTAGTTAATGAAAGTTCAGAGTTTCAAGAAACATTCTAATTCTTCTGCGACTCAAGTCATATAGTATCCTATCTAAAGCCACTATTCACGCATGCATGGAATATTGTTACCACATCTAATCTGATGCACAAAACCACTAGCCCCTCCCTCTTCGACAGGGTGCAAAAAAGAGTCCCCAATCTTAATAGGTTCCGCACTATTTGCCAAGCTCGAGACCGTTCCCCATCGCCGCAATATTGCATCCCTGTGCCTGTTCTGTAATGTTGCAATGTTGCATCTTTGTGTTTGTTTTACAAATACTTCCACGGAATGTGCTCCGACGAACTTACTGCACGTGTACTCCCTCAGTGTAAATACCTCCGATTAACCCAACTAGCAGCAAAATCACAACTCTTCACCGTAGAAGTTCCCAGATGCCGGAAAGCTTTCTACTCTAATAGCCTCTTTTCTCGTACCGCTTGGCTTTGGAATCCCCGCCCCCTGATCTCTGTTCCTCGACTGTATCGACATGTATAAATTTAAATGTAATGTGAACAAACATCTTGCCGTACAACTCCCCTACTTTCAGTTGCAATATGTCTTGTTTGGAGTGAATAAAAGTAACAAACAACAAAAAAAAAAAAAACAACTGTGTGTGTTAGGGGTAGAAACCGATCATACGAAACCCGTATTTATATGATGATCACTCAAACCGAAACTTGCAAGTCTATCCATACATAATTGTATCAATTTTATTGACAACTTGTTAAGACAACCGAAAGTAAAGAGTAAACATAGATAACGAGAGTTTAAAGTGTCTAAGAACGTTTTAGGCGAGGAAGGTAATGTTTTGTCTGTAAAACGAAGTTAAGTAGCCATGTTTGTTTCGGCTGGCACTGTATAAGTTTGCATATGGCAGGGTGTGTTAATTGGGCAGACATTGTAGATATGTGTATATCTTGTCTGTCTCGTACCCAACGGTATTTTCTACTAAATTGCATTGTCATAGCTTTTAAACATAACTTCTCACACACACACACACACACACACACACACACACTCATATATATATATATATATATATATATATATATATATATATATATATATATATATATATATATATATATATATATATATATATATGAAGATAAAATACACGATATATCATAAAATGAAATTCCGTGAAAGGCAAGATGTGTAAAAAAGACAAACGGAAATAAACAAATTTAAATACAGGAAAAAATTATCAAAAAACGAGAGATTTTACCGGTTTCGTTAAGATCAACGAATGTCTTCAGAAAATCCGATCGAAATTGGTAAAATCTCTCGTTTTTTGATGATTTTTTCCTACATTTAAATTTGTTTTGCCGTTTGTTCTTTCACACACACACACACGTATATATATATATATATATATATATATATATATTAGGAGAGTTTGAATTACCTTCTAGACACCATCTTCGAGTGTCTTCGGTCTCTCTGTACAAGGGTTTGTCAGGACAACCTGGCATGAGGATACTTCCCCCACAAGTAAACCCGGACCAAATATTAAAAATAACATAGTATTCAAAGCCTAAATAAGATTCCCTCGTCACGGCTATAAACTGACTTATACGAGGAATGGTGCATCTTCTTCAAGTGATGTTACCTCTAGTAACAGCACTTAGCTGGATACTCCATCAAACTAGATTAATTATTGTCCTGGAATCCGGTAAAACCAAGAGACCACAAGAAATATATACTATAACATAGTTAATTGGTCGATTGGGAAGACAAAAATTAATGTTCTTAACTTCATTACTAACCCAACGTTTGACAGGTAAAGGAAAACTTCAATGGAATATTCGAATATCTATGTATCTCATAGAGAGATCAAGTGTTAGCCTTGATTTATGAGAACTTCAACTAAAGTAAAATGAAACATATATATATATATATATATATATATATATATATATATATATATAGACACAGAGAAGGAGAGAGAGAGAGAGAGAGAGAGAGACATACAGACAGAAATGTAATACTTAGAAGGCAATACAATGTAGAGGTGTAACGGATAGACACAAATTGGAGCAAAATAAGACATATAATGGTGGAACGAGTTATATAGTTTCACCCTTAATACAATGTATACACACACACCCACACACTCTCACACACACATACATATATTTATTTTTCATGCATTTTTTTTTTTTACATACACACATATATCTGTCTATTTACACAATGTTAAAATGTTTTGTAATACCTGCATCAAAATGATCAAATGGAAAATCCGTACGATATTTTGGGAATTCTTTTCTTCTTCAGATCTGTGTTCAACTCGAGTTCAATTGTGCATATGAAGGAAGCAGTGAGGACGCAGTCCTGCACCAAATACTGGTGAAATTTGAAATCTAACCAGATTTTAAAAGTTTTATTATTTTAATTTTATCGCACTCTTTCAATTAATTTCTCTCCCAAATCTAAATATGTTTTCTTTTTGTTCTAATTTTTTCTTTTAATCTTTTTTTTTTTTAAATTTAAATCTAAATTATAATTTAAAGCAAGTTTATTGTTCGTTTAAATTAATGTGTCGGTTTATTAAACATTGCATTATCTGCTGTCTGTTTTACATTATAGTGTATATAAATATTTAATTTATTTATTGTTTATTTAATTATGTATATTTAATTAATTAATTTAATTCAAGCTAGTATTATTTGTTCATTCATCGCTCGTATCTGTCTAATGCTAATTAGAATAATGGAATGGAGGTAATTCAACTGGGTCCGTTTAATGATGCTTAAGTAGTTTTTAAAATTTAGTTATTTCTTATTATGTTAGGTTAAATATTATTATTCTTATACAACGAATGTATTTCTTTTTTTCTTTTCTTTTTTGAATTAATGTTATAGGGTGCTATTCTCGCCGTGGTGGTTTCAGTATTTTTCCCCCTTTTATTGTTGTTGTTGTTGTTGTTGTTGTAATAATAATAATAATAATAATAATAATAATAATAATAATAATAATTATTATTATTATTATTATTTTATTTTATTATTTTTTTTTCAATTCGGCATTTAATGTCGATTAACTGTTAATGTTGTAAATTGGGCGGTCTCAATATTTCTTATCATTAATTCCTTATATTGTTTTAATATTTTCTTTAGTTTTATTTATTTATTTATTTCAAATAGTCTGATCATTTGTAATAATATATTTGTTTGTTTCTCTCTTTTATATATATTCTTTATATATTCCCCAAATTGTAGATAATTTTACCATATACTTAATCCTTTAATTTATCTTTCAATTTTCTTTTTCTACCACTTCAAGTGTAGTAGTAATATTTGATAACTAGGCTTCTTACTTTAACATTTTTTGACCAATTGCTCTTTATAACTTTTTTCTCATTGTAAGATCATATTTGTAGATTCTTTTTTCCTCTTAATAACTTTTATATTTTGTGTAATATGATGAATGTTTTGCTGTTTCTTTTGGTGCGTTACTCCCTACATGTAATATTTCATCCATTTTATTTATCTTTGAACCCCTAGATACATCCCTAAACAATATTTGAGCCGGGTCTGCTATAATTTTACGCTTACATAAGCAACTTCACTTTTTGGAAAATTGTAGCAGCAGGTTCAAAAGCGGTAAACCTAGGAAAGGTTGGCGTCAAAAATGATAAAATCCGTTGAATTTAGGAGAAGTCAAACCATTAAAGATCAAAGTAATCCGGTTGGAATTACATTGCATTTTCTTCTAACCGGATTACTTGGGCCTTTAATGGTTAAACTTCTCCAAAATTCAACGGATTTTACAATTTTTAGACGCCAATCATTTTGGATTTACCGCTTTTGAACCTGCTGCTACAATTTTCATGATGCCTTCAACGCTGAACTTTTTCCTATATTTTCAACCTCTTTTCTTGCATTGGACATTTTCTATATTTATTCTTATATTATATTTATATCTTTTCAAATTATGACTTTTGGTAATTCCCCTACCAACTTATCTCTTTGTATTCCTCTGACGATAAGACGATAAGATTTCATTCTTTGAAAAGTCATGGCTTAAGGAATAAAAAAAATAAATTTCTTTTATTTGAAACCCCATGTTTTTAGCAACTGAGGATGTAATAGATATTGTATTTTTACAATCTTTATTCTCATCTTTTACTTGTCAATATAATTGCTCTATCTCGTATATCGAGCATCAATATATATATATATATATATATATATATATATATATATATATATATATATATATATATATATATATATTCTGTCAGTATGTATACCGCTACCTACTTTTAGTGTATTAGACTTACGAACTTGAAAATAGATATGAATAATCCTCTAACTATCAAAATTGTCATAAGGTGTTATTTTTTATTATTATAAATAACACCCTCAGATTCATGATCAATGAGCTTTTACCTCAAATTTTAAAGACATAAATTCATAAGATTTGAGATAAAGTATATTTTTGATTAATTTGAAGTATTTTAAGGCGTAAAAGTAGTATACGTGCATGTAAACATGTACACGGGCGTATCTTTTCTATCTTTTTTCAAAAATAATTTTCGTATTATTTTTATTAATTTACATTGACAATGGGAGCTTGTCTCCGTTGCCCTTCCTCGACTGAAAAGTCTGAGTGGATAAACATTGCTAGATCTCATCCGTGTGTAACATAAATGCCGATACGACTATACAGGTATTTTTTGTTCCCAGTCCAAATTGCCCCCTTTTGGGGGTGGGGAGGGGCTAGAGTTTCCTCACATTAAACCGATCTTATGTGTAATTTGTAAGGTGGCAAGTAAATAGAAAACTAATTCTGCTACAAAACTTTTCACTCTACCAGTATCCTATATATCTACAAGGCAACCATTCGCCAATGCATGAAATATCGTTGCCACATTTGGGCATGTGCACCAACCACTAGTCTCTCCTTCTTCGACAGGGTAAAAAAAAGAGTCTCTAACCTAATAGTCCCCGCACTGTCTACCTAGCTCCAGCCCCTGCCCCATCACATCAGTGTTACATTCCTGTGATTGTTCTACAAGTACTTTCACTGAATATGCACCGATAAACTTACTGCACCTATACCCCCAACCAACTTAAATATACCCCCAACCAACTTAAATACACCCCCAACCAACTTAAATATACTCCCGACCAACCCAACTAGTAACAAAATTTCACCCCAGTCACTGTAAATGTCCCTAGATACCGGAAAACTTTCGACGCTAATAACTTCTTTCCTAGAACGGCTTGCCTTTGGAATTCCCTCCCTGCTCCTTGTTTCCCCGACTGTATCAACATGCAGAAATTTAAATGTAATGTGAACAAACATCTCGTTGATCAACTCCCCACTTAGGATGCTCCCTATAAAGCTGGCCCCTAATCACAGTAGCCCCTTACGTCTCAGTGGCAATATGCCTTGTTTGGGGTAAATAAAAGTTTTAAAAAGTTTTTCTTATTTTAATTTTTACATTTCATTTTCAAAATCATATTGAAAAACAGATATTAATTTGGTAAAGAAATAAAATAAATGGAATATTTAAAAGCCAGTAGCAAAACAAAGTTAAAAGTAAAACGACCCTCGGGCAACGCCGAATATGAAAAGCCTGTAATGAATAGAATTCGATGTTGGAAAGAATAATTCGTGTTTTATATCGGAAAATGAAGATGACAAATTCTAAATGTGTTACGAGCCTTTTAGCACTTATATCATACTCCGACTCCCCCATCTTTCCTTTCTCCAAATCACGCACCCACTCTTGATGTGAACGAACACTCTCTTTCTCTTTCTTTGCACACATGCTCTCTCCCCACCCTCTCTCTCTCTCTCTCTCTCTCTCTCTCTCTCTCTCACACTGGCAAAACATACTGTTCTAAAACATTATTGTATACAGGGGCATTTACTCTAGTATTTAAGCGTACAAGTGGTGATGTACCCTACCATGATATCATGCCGAAAACCATCACGCTACCTCCACCAAATTTAACAGTTTTTTTGATGCAGCTAGGACCCAAACTTTCGCCTTTTCTTCTTCTTACAAATTGTTTTCCATCACTGCCAAATACATTAAATTTCGCTTCGTCACTGAAATAAACTTCTTTCCAATTTTCTTCTGACCATATAACATGCTTTTTTTCGAACGCCAATCTAGCTGCTGTGTTTGTTTGTTTTACTTATCAGCGGCTTTTTTTAGGAGATCTTTCAAAAAGACCTATTTCGTGCAACCTTCTGGACACAATTTGTCGTGAAACATTCGTGACACCTTCCATTTGTTTAGAAATTTTAAATTTTGCCAGCTGTAAGGAAACGGTCTTTTAACACTAGGCGTTGTATAACTCTGTCCTCTTTTGCCGTTGTTTTTCTTGATCTACCAGGTTTCTTTGTGTTACTTAACCTTCCAGTTTCTTTATAGAGTTTGAGAACTCGGCTTACAACACCTTTTGAACGTTTCACACGTTTTCCGATTTCTTCTATTGTCAACTTTTCCTTTCTTAATTTGACGATTTTTGCTTTGTCGTTTTAATGAGTTTAATTTCTTTTTGACATGATTGATATTGCGTGACTTGCAGCAGTGATGATAATTAAAGTTTAGAATATTTATTTTCATCCTTTTATACAAAAAAAATCCCTACTGTTTTAAACTTTAAACAATTATTTTTCCTTAATGTTCCTTAATTTTGGACACTTGAAATATGTAAAATGGTGGATAACTTTAATAATATTATTTTAATTCATCTAAAAATATCGGTAAAAGTCCAGCTACATAATTTATATATGTAGTGAAATTTTCACAAATATTAAAATATAATTTATTTGAGATTAGGAAGATTTTTTTTTTCCTTAATTTTGGACGGTACTGTATATATATATATATATATATATATATATATATATAGTATACATTTTTATTTATACAAACATTATTGGTTACATATGTGCATATAGTTTTCAGCTGCGATCTATGCACATATTTAACCAATAATGTTTGTATTAATAAAAATTTATACTAAAACAGCTCTACTTGTATTGAGCACCTTTTTTTATAAACATTGGAGTTTCATTGAATTAACATCTAGGAAACAAAAATATTACACGTACTATATATATATAGTAGTTGAACCCGGTGCCCGGGAGAAAAATAAAAGAATGAATGAAAATTTGTCAACATCCAAGAGAACGGACAATATTTACCCACGAAAAAGATTACTTCTGAGTTGAACAAAAATAGAAATTGCCACAGTGTAGAAGGATATCTCCTTCACTGACCGATTATGGAAAAGGTTACTTGTTTCGGGCCGGGCTGTTAGCTATTCTCTCGTCCGTCATTGAAAGCAAATCCTTGTAAAATGCGTAAATGTTTATTTATGTTGGTGGATTTTCGACACAGTAAGAACTTACGTTATGCCTTACTCTGCCCTCGTGGGGAGTCAAATGTGACTGAAAGTGCACCATGTATAACGAATGTACATTTTAGTTTAGGCTCCTAAGATAAATATATATTGTGTAATAATAAAAAAAAATGAAATCTATTTTGATCTGAATTGTGCAAATTAAGATGTTGATGAATTACTATTTTTTTAACCACGTGTAAAATATGTATTATTAAAATGCCGACAGAACGCAAATAGGACACATTATCAGTAGCATTTTTAGCGACGCTGGTATTTGTTCCTTTTAACTGTCGTAAAAGAATGTTATTCTTCATTATAAAAATATACTTTAAAAAATCGACGAATGCTAATTTAAATCGTATGTGAGCTCAAAGAAATGTACGTTTGTAATGTTTATTGGCTGCGAAAATGTAAACACGTTTTGTTTTGAAATTGTTGCGAACGAAATGTAAACAAAGCTCAATATAGTGGATAGAGCATTAATAATAATTGATTGAATGACAGAATAAAATAAGAAATGAATCAGACTTTATTACATATCAAAGTCCAAGAGCAATGAGTAATACTAAGTCCTTAAACCATGAATTTTCAAAGAAAATCTTCTATTCAGAGGACAATTACCGCAATTACATTACTGCGAGTTGCTACCCCCACCCTGCCCCTGCTGGTTAAGATTCTGGATGGTGAGTATTTTTTATGGAAATGTCTATGGTCGCATCATTCTCGTCAATGATTAAACACGAAGGCATTTGTAGTTCATCTACCTCCCCATGAGGGCCAGATTTGACACAAGGTCGAGTCTAATGTGATATGTGTCTATTTCCGAACCCTACAAGGGTTTCCGTAGCCATAACAATTTTTTTTACCAAAAATAGTCTCGATCGTACCCGTAGGTTATCTTCCGTTAGAGGAGTTTCATACGACCAGAAATAAACTCTTCCTCTCGAATGAGTGGTTAATGCCTGGGGGCGGAACAGAACAGATATTACCTTCTAATCTTTGCCCGAGGGTGGGTAAAGATCTACATTTGTACCCAAAATATAGTTCTTTATTCATAATATCTACTTCGAGCAGAGAAAGGGAGAGAGAATGGAACACCGACGTCAACCTCTATTAGCAGCTTTTAAAACCTCACATTCTTTTGTGTTCTCGTTGGTTCTTTAACGAAACTCTTCTCTTTCTGACTTGTTAAAAACTCTCGTTCAAGAACTCCCAGCATTGCATGCAATCACGTGGTTCCTTCCGCTTCCGGGCTCACTCACTGCTATGCATATAACATTTAGATTCTGATCCCCATAGCAGTTAAATATCGTCTCAGTTGTCTGGGTACGAGTGGAGTGTATCGACGTCACTATAATACAACATTTATCCACAGTCTACAAACTCTCGTAAATCGATGTAACTCAATGAATGCAATTAAAAGGAATGTTTTTAAAAATCAATCTTGCATGAAATTGTAACAAGGACTCAGAAAATGTCCTTCAAACAAGATAAAGCATTAGAACTTTCATTTATCGACTCGTTGATCTATATTACATTTAATGCTTCGTTTATCGACTGCTGTGACCGAGTGCATCTTGTAATGTTCCTAAGTGCACTACAAGTTTTCTGGGTTGTTCTTTTATTATATTGAAAAAATTAAACAAAAGATTAATTTATGTATTTGTCTAACCAAAGATTTTTTTTAACCAGGACTTTTCTTTTGTTGTTGTTTTTCTAACCAAGACATTTTTAGTTTGGTTTTTCTAACCAAGACGTTTTATTTTTTTTTTTGGGGGGGGGGGGGGAGGGGGATCTAACCATACTTGTTTGTTTTTTTCTAACCAAGACTTGTTTCTTGTTTGTTTTTTCTAACCTCTCATTGTGTGGATAAGAAAATGCATCGATCCGATGCTGTCTCATAGTCTTGTCTTTTAGAGAAGTCATCTATGTTTTGTTGCAACACGGGGCGCCCACATTTGGTAAATCAGGGCTACCGCATAACGCATACCACTGATAAAAACGCACGTGCGCGAACTAGCAGAAAATCTCATCAAAAAGACGCGGTACACCTTTTTTACGGTTCATAGATTTATTGGTGTTATATCTCTCTGGCTAGTATATTGCAAAACCCTACTCGTTAATCGACCGGCATTAAAGGACCTTCAACTTACCAACCCCATCACGGCTTTTGTGAGAGAGGGAAGCTCGACACTTAAATGAACGTCTGCCTCAGAGACTCGCTGGCTAGAAAAGGACCGCCCGTCACTTCAATTCTTGTTGCGACATCACTTACGAGATCTTGTCCACTCTCACTAGTTGGTATTTATCACCCTCTCACTGTTCGAAGATGTGACACATGTCGGAAGATGAGGATGGAAAAGCCAGCACACAAGAAGGTATGCACTCTGGCCGACAAAAAATGCTTGATCAATACCGTTGGTATTCCCAGTTAGGGGCTATAGTAATCAAGAAATTCTCCGCTGAGCTGACCCCTGTCATTTCCTACCTCTATAACAAATACCAAATATTGCTTCCCTGATAGCTGGAAATGTTTGCCTATGGTCCCAGTCTTCAAGAACTCTGTCGAAAGTACTGACCCGCAAAATTATCGCCCCGTAGGTCTCATCCTGCCGTTCGCCACAACATTTGAATCATTACTCAATCTAGCGATAGTCTAACACCTCGAAAATGCCAAACTTCTCTCTGAACAAAAATATGGATTTAGGCAATCCCGTTCGACGTCAAACTTCCTAACGATCATCTCTGAACGCGTATATCATACACTGGGTTATGCAAGTGGAGCTATGGCGGTAGTATTTTATATATTTTACATATATGGAGTACTGTTGTCGTATTTGGGCTGGTAAATCTTTGTCACAATTGAGGGTTTTTGATAAAGTACAGAAACGTATGTGTAATTTGATTGGCCTCATCATTTCTTCTTCTCTGCACCCTCGCTATCACAGACGTAATGTTTCTAGTCTCAGTCTTTTCTATAAATACTATTATAGCATGCGTTCTTCAGAATTGTGTTATCTATTCCCTGCTTCTTTTGTTCCAGCTCGTTTGACTCGTTGGTCTTGTGGTCTCCATCAATTCTCTGTTTTGATACCTCATTGTAACACAGCTTCCTATTCCAGTAGCTTCTTTCCGAGAACTGCAAGCTTGTCGAACTCTCTTCCTACTGACTGTTTTCCTCCTACCAATAGTCTCGGTCTTTTCAAGACTAAGGCCAATAGGCATCCCCTGTCTTTCCGACAGTCGTAGTGGCTTCATGCATTGTTTGGAGCGATTTCCATAAAAAATATATATCCAATGCCTTTTACAAGGTCTGGCATGGGGTCTTCTAAGGAAAATTAATACTGTATTACTGGACGAATATTTAATATAATCAGATCATTCGTAGCTGAAAGAAAGATTCGGGTCTTTGTCGATGACTGTGCATCCAAATAACATCACATCAATTCGGGTGTGCTTCAGGGGTCGATACTTGAACCATTATTATCACTGATCTTTATAAACGACAGCCCTGATGCAATCGCGTTCAAGATGGGTATATTTGTTGATTACACCACGCTCTATTATCGACGTGCGGGTAAATCGAACACACACATATCCAAAGCAATAGCCGATTCCGTTGAAAATGACCTCCCGCCTCACGTTAAATGGGGCAAAAAATGGATGGTTACATTCTATGTAACTAACATAAAGCTCATTTTCAATTATAAGAAACTTTTCCAACGACCGATTGCCATGGCTGATAGCACCATTCCCGAGATTCAAACGTTCAAACTTCTAGCCTCTCCCTCTTGAAAACGGTGTAAAAGAGAGTCATTAGCCCAATAGGTCCCGCACTGTCTACCAACATCCAGCCGCTGTCCCATCGCCACAATTTTTCATCTTTGTGCTTGTTTTACAAGTACTTCCACGCAATGTGCTCCGACGAACTTACTGCAACATAAATACTCAACCAACCCCACTAGCAGCAAAATCCCACCATTCACTGTAGAAGTCCCAAGATGCCGGAACCTTTCTATTCAAATACCTTCTTTCCTTGGACCGCTTTCTTTTGGAATTCTCTCCCTGTTCCCCGTGTTCCCAACTGACCATCCCTACAAAATTGCATTGTCCGGTTGTTGTCACGCAGATTATTCAGCAGGTCCATCTTATTTTTGGCAAGTCTTTATCGCCGTGGATCTTGTAGGAATATCTATACATGTAGATGACCATGCCGTGCGCTTGTACGACACGCAGAGCACGCTCTCCTTCTACAATAGCCGGTTTCAGTGACAAGCCGAAGCAAGATAACTGAGAGAAGATGTAGAGCGCAGGTGTAATATCAAAGTTTCCGTCTCCTAGATAGATGATCTAGGTCCGTCACGCCGAGTAGGGTATTTCTACGCCCCGCTAATATATATATATATATATATATATATATATATATATATATATATATATATATATATATATATATATATATATATATATATATATATGGGAATCTTTTACGACGCTCAGCAGAGTAAAATCGCTAAAAAAACAAATATACAACAAATAAAAGTAACTGTAGGCTGTAAAAGTTATTTTCAAACTTGCCTGTGGCATTGGTTTGTATTTTTAGACCGTCACAACCGCTATTTATTAGAAATCAATAGTTTTGTCACAGGAACATGGAAAAAAAATATCCGATTTTTTTTTTTTGGGGGGGGGGGGGTAAGAATGAACGTGAATACGCCATCTTGAATTTAGTGAAAACCACTGGGAAAAAAAAACAAGAAATTTTTTTTTTACATCTAATAAAAACCCATTTATAATACGTAAAAATAAAAACAAATTACATAGGTAAGTAGAAAAATATCTATTCTCGTCGTAGGTCAACTTCACTTGTTGCAAATTTATGTTTTTAAACCCTTTCTCGTTCTTTTTTTGGACCCCGTTCGCGATTTTGCTGAGCGTCGTAAAAGATTCCCATATATATATATATATATATATATATATATATATATATATATATATATATATATATATATATATATATGTGTGTGTGTGTGTGTGTGTGTTTTAATCGTTAACCATGGTTTTATCTCTTTCATTCAGAACACCCTTTTGATGAATTTAGCACTTGCTAAAAGGTGACCCATTCTCAATTATTAACAATATGAATTTTTTTCCATTATTCTCATTCGCTACTCATCTTTTTAACTGTCAGCACGGTGTTGATCTTGGTACGTTTCCAAAGACGCGACTGTCGTCTATATCCTGGTTAAGAAGGTCCTGGTGCGGCACGCATTCTAGGCAAGTTTAGTCGACTTCCTTCAAAGGAGGAAGTTTCTAGATAATATTAAATTCACAAGCGGTCCCCAGTCGCACATCTATACCACTTAGGCGTGATGATTTTAAGGACGTTTTTTTGTTTTGTTTTTTCAGAGAGGTATCACCGCCATCCTTACACATACAGAGCCTGGTATTCCCAAATGGTCATCCATCTGGTACTGGCCAGGCTCAGGCTCAACGTCGCTGAACTTCGGTGATCTAACGAGAACCAGTGTGTCAACGTGATTATGCCGTCTCTATCTAATACGATGTGTTGTTGTTGTTGTTGTTGTCTTTTTTTCTTTTTTTTTTTTTTACTTAAGTTCACCCCAAACAAGGCACAATGAGACGTAGGGGGCTACTGTGAATTAGGGGACTCCTATATGGAGGAGTTTTGCAGCGAGATATTTGTTCACATTACATTTAAATGTATGTATGTAAGTACGACCAGGGAAAAGGGAAGCAGGAAGGAAATTCCTAAGGCTAGCAGTACGAGGAAAGAAGCTATTATAGTAGAAAGCTCTCCGGCATTTGGAGACCTCAACAGTGAAGGGGTGGGATCATGCTGACTGACGGGGTGATCGCGGGTATTTACATAGAGGGGTCGCCAGTGCAGCACATTCGTTGGGGCATATTCCATTAAAGTACTTGTAAAAAAGAACAGGGATGTTTAATCTCAGACTGTAATAAACATGTCTGGTCTGGAGTACTGTTCTGATGAAACGTCAAAAATTGTCCTATGGATATTTTGTCTCTCAGCTTCTTTTTCTTCATTCTATCTGTTATTTACCTCTGGCGTTTAGTTTATTTTCTCCCAGCAATTTGCAGTAATATATATTTAAATGAACTGTAGTTTCTCACCCTAACCTCGTAGGGGTCGACGAAAACGACAAAAACACCTGCTCACTTTGACGTCGTAAACCCAAAAGAAAGCAAAATTGATCTCGCTTCTCTGCCAAGTATTTACTCTCATGAAGTAATATCCTGTGACGTAATCATAACTCTAGTCTATTAAATTCTAATGGTATTTTCTACTATTCTAACTTTGTGCTTACTCTAGCCTCGCGTGAAAACTACCGTTATCAACATTATTTTCATACATCCGTCTCTGATTTTGTTTCATATATCCTATCCAAATCAGCATCAACGCTACAGTTTCATCTTATTGAAGGAGAGACAGTCGCTTCCTCGCCAATTGGAAATCTATCTCATAAGTTTTTGTTTACCATCGTATTGTCAATAGCATGTAATATAATATTTCCCCCTTTTATTTGTATGGATGTCTAAAACGACAAACATGATTTTATTAATAGATGTTTAGTGCTTTCAAACGCGTTTATCATACGTTTCTATTATTTTATGTCGCAGATTGTACGAAATGAAACGTGTAACATTTGGCGTCGACATATTTGTTTTTCCTCGATTGTTTTATGGTTCGATTACTCACATTTTAAAAGCTGTTTCGTCAGCCGATAATAAAAAAAACAACGTTTTATTTGTAAAACTCATTAAAACCACAGCACTTTGAATGAACAGATATCCACTAAGGCTGATAAAAATGATGGACAATGTGTCTCTTGTACTATTCCACTCAGTTCTTTTCAAAAAGAGCAAACAAAATCATTTCCGGACAACGTCGAGAAGAAACAAGAAAAACAAATTCAAGTTGCAGATTCCAACAGTTCATTAATAAATGTCCAGAATGTAATGTTCGTATACTGTTGTGGCCTTGACGGGTCGATAAAAAAAAAGACACCACGGTGGTAGATTTAGAAGAGTGTTTATTCACAGAAGTAGATAATAGTATGTTACTAAACTTGGTATTTACTTCCTTTCCAACGCAGGAAGATGTGGCACAAGGCCAGAAGGTAGGAGAATCAAGCCAGCGCCCCTAAAGAAGGGGCACTCTGGCCTATTAAGAATTGCTTGGGCAGCTCCGCCGTCTTTCCTTGGTCAGGGTGCCTCGGGCAGTTAGCTATAAACTAACTCCACCCAAAAGAGAAGAGACAAGGCCTGCGAAGGCGTACCTCATAAGACTAGCCAAGACCGATACCCCAGCCCGACAGATAAAAGGCTACCAACATGGCTTAGTTCCTGCCGAACTGATTGTCGAGAACGGATCCTCGACTAGAATGTATGTCTCAGGACTCTCCAACTAGCAGAAGCTGCGTCTGAAACTGTCACGACACGTTGTCGTAAACTCTATACATAGTGTCTAGAAGAGCCCCTATCTTCCCGAAATAGGGTAGATCACCATAACACCCCCTTTTAGTCTTGCTTTGTATGGAGTCAATACTTTTTAGGGTTTATTTCAATGAAGTTCGTAATCTTATGCTTTCGTTCTTATCTTCGTTGTTCAGAAATTGTTTGCGGGACTGGTATCTCAAATCTGGAGTATTACTCTCGACAGCATCTGAATATCGTTTCCTCATTTGTTTCGTGTATCTTTGGTGGGTAAATTTGGGACCTTTTATCATCTAAAGCATATTTCCAATCCGTTTATCCACTATCCTTGTTTCCCAGTAGGAGTTATTGTTTTGAACATTCGAAAGAAAACATTTCTCCAACTTTTAAGCGTCTCTTCGTGACATTTTGTCCACGTCCTGGTTTCGTATGTGTTTGTAATAATCTATAAAACACCGTCTTAATCTTCCTCGCAAACATTGCTTCTGCTGGCATCATGGAAGATGAAACATTGTTATTCGTGGTCAATCTATATGCCTGTAATAATTCTTGAATGGCCTTCTTAAGCACTCATTCGAACGTATCCACGAACCGTTCTGCCTGACCATTGTTCTCGCATGGTACGTCGCGATTGTGATATGCTCCACTACAAATTTTGTACAGAATATTTTTAATTCACAAGACATGAATTGCGTTCCGTTGTCCGATAAATACAGTCAACGACTGGTTTCTTACATTTTAATATTTCCGGCCATTTGAGAAACTGTCCACTACTATTAGGTAATAGAAACCATCCAGCGGGTCAGCAAAATCTATGTGGATCACGGTCGATCAGTTTTCGGTCAGGGTCTGAACTTTATAGGAGGTGTCTTTGCTGCCAAAGCACAACCTTTGCATATTTTTACCCAAATTTTCAGTGTCTTTTTTCCATGCTTGTCGAATACACATAACTTCTCAGTAGACTTTTCATTCTCGAAATGTCCGGGTGACAAGCATGACATTCTTTTAGTATTATTGTCTGTAATGCTGTAGGAATAACAACTCGCCGCCGTACATGACCACTTCATCACCGATTGAATACACTTCCGAGATTTGTCGGTGTTTTTATTTTATTCCCTTTTTATGTTCTTTAAGAAATCGTCGTCTAGCGTCTTTCCTTTATTTCTTCGACTGTTACCGGAAGCTCTCTAATGACGTTACACAATGTATTTGTTACGTCTGTCTCAGTTTGTAGAGAGGCAATAACTGTGTCTTCAAGGGTTCAGAATTTTTTGGAATAAGTTTAGATAATCCCGCGGCATGGCTGATTTTTTACAATGGCATTTTATAATTGTAATTAGGAAAAATGCCCCCATCTCTGTCATCTGTTCGCAGTATGCCTCTGTAAATCTGTAAAAAAAATGATTTAATAAATATTTCATTTATTTGACAAAATCTCGCGTCATGTTGTCTGATTCTAAAATTTCAAAGTTTATCATTTCAACGGCGTTTCAAAGCTGTAGTAACTGTTATATCTCTTTGCTTCTCTTTCTCTCACATTATTGTTTAAAAAATAATATGTATTACAAGAGGCAGGTAAATTGAGGAGTAGAAAGAAGTGGTAAAAGAAACATACTTAAGCAAAAAGGAAGAGTGGAACTCAATTTTTGTCAGCTGAGAAAAATACAGCGAGTATCTTACTGCTGTCTATCGGACATTTAAAAAAAAAAACATCCGACAAAGTTTACGAGATTACCTCAGCTCGCCACATTAACAAAACTATCCGCGAAAGGACAGAATTCAGGATCTAAAATCCTATAATAATATCCTTCATCAGCTGACAACTCAACACTAAAAATACCCGAGAAAGAACGGACTTCAGAATCTAAAATCTGGTGAAAATATCATCTCATTATTGTACACACGCATTTCAGCACGCTTCACTACAGATTGGACATTAAAAAAAACAGTCTCTTCGATAACACCAGAAGATCGTCGATCTTCGGCTACGCCGTAAGAGTTCGGCCATGAAAAAGAAAAAAAGAAAAAACGGAAAATATTGTCTGTATAAAACCGAAAATTTAGATTTAAAATAATTATTTAATAAATATTACATTTATTTGACAAAATCTCGCGTCATGTCTGATTCTAACTTTTTAAAGTTTATATATATATATATATATATATATATATATATATATATATATATATATATATATATATATATCCTTATTATTGCCATTTCATCACTTTTCATTCTACCCTATTCACGTAACCGCGTGTTACACACACTGGCATATCAACATTAATCGTCGATAACATCAAGACGAATTTCAACTTGACTGCGATAAATATATGGAATTCACCTTTCAACACCAGTCGACAGGCGTTTTTCAACACCCCGCAGAAAACGCCAAAATAGGGATCATATGTTTCCGGTCACTGCCCCTGCTGATTAGGACATATATAAACGTCGTTTGCGACGGATCCGGTCTCTTGCCTCCAGAATTTCTTCAGACAGGACGATGCGACGACTACCTGTCGCGTCAAATCATTCCTGCTCCCCCTTTCTGACTGCTGGACACACATAGTAAGCTTGGCATTTTCTTTCTCTCTTTTCAATTACACACGCACACACGCACACACTCACACACGTGCGTTTTTCTCCATACAAAACTTATTTAAAGAGACATTGCTTTAAATAACAAAAAGACACTATTTCTTTCAAGCCGTCAAAGAGACATTCATCCAAAAGACGCTAAAAGACTTTCGTCAAATATGGAACATAATTTTTATGTGTAAAAATGCAAACTAAATTGTTGTTGTTCATATAAATGTTTGAATATTGGATATTTTATTTGCCCTTCATTTGTGTTGAATGTTGACGTTTTCTTGCTCGTTTTTCTTCAATATTTAAGAGGAATAGAATGCGTTAGCATCCCCCACAAAATGGTGACCCCGTTGAACATTTATTTAATAGGATTCCAGTATTCAAACAACAATGGCTTTTAGCGACCCTACAGAATGTACACTGACTGTGAATTTGCCAACATACAACCCTACAAACGTACAAACGTGGTTTTCTCAGCTGAATGCAATTTTTACGGAGAAAAAGATTACTTCGCAAAATTCAAAATACGTGTACGTGGTAGAAAAACTACCAGCAGACATAGCTACAGAAGTCGTAGAACTTTTTAGACCACATGCCGCTGGAAAAACCATACGACATTTTGAAGGAAGCCATAATAAGACGAACAGGCAAATCGAACGAAAGGCGACTCCACGACCTTTTCAACAACCTGAATTTAGGAGACATGAAACCATCTCAACTTTTAAGAAAAATGCGCACATTGTTGGGATCAAATACAATGTCCGACACGGTTCTAAAAAAGTTATGGACAGACAAGCTCCAGGCCCACACTACACAAATTTTGGCATCACTACCGGACGACTTGAATTTGGAGAAACTTGCCGAAGTAGCTGACAAAATACACGAAAGTAACAACCCAGAAAAGAACGTGTATGCGTCTTCAGTGCCGACACTAAAAACAGACACACCTGACATTGTAGCCAGGCTTGAAAAAAACATGTCAGAATTAACACTCAAGGTCCATAGTCTCCTTAACAACCAAGAACAATTTTACCGACCTCGGGGACGTTTCAGAGACAATTCCTATTCTCCACATAGGAATCGCCGGAGCCGGTCAAATTCCTCCTCCAGATGGGGACAAACGCACGATACCTGCTGGTATCATCTCAATTTTGGAAAAAAGGCGAGGAAATGCATAAAACCATGCAATTTCAATGTTGACCAGACTCAGGCGGGAAACGGACGCTCCAGCAGCGATTAAAGACGACATTAACTGCTGGAATCAAACAAATTAGTCGTCTATTTTACATCCGGGATAGCAATACCGGATATCATTTTTTAGTCGACACAGGTGCACAAATACGTGTAATACCACCAGAACCCAACAGCAAGTCTACACCATCAGAATACACGTTGCAAGCAGCAAACGAATCAAAAATCCAAACCTTCGGTGAGACATCACTAACATTAAATTTGGGACTGCGACAACCTTTTTCATGGATTTTTACACGAGCCCAAGTAAAAACACCCATTCTCGGGGCAGACTTTTTATCTCATTTTCGTCTATCGGTAAACATGTATACACACTGTCTCATCGACAATGAAACACAGTTGTCGATGAAAGGAATAACATCAGTGTACAAATCGACAGGAATCAGCTGTACTTTACCAACTAACAGTGATTTACAGGAACTG
This sequence comes from Sepiola atlantica, assembly GCA_963556195.1. Classification (NCBI taxonomy): domain Eukaryota; kingdom Metazoa; phylum Mollusca; class Cephalopoda; order Sepiida; family Sepiolidae; genus Sepiola; species Sepiola atlantica. Next base: position 110,997,097 of record OY744516.1, on the reverse strand, counting down.
TTTAAAAAATTTCCATCCATAATGACTCCTTTGAAGCACACGGATGAAATTCGCCATTCTGCTAAACACCACATTAAGACTACCGGACCACCAACTCATGCATCTCCACGCAGACTACGCCCGGATAAGTGCAAAATAGCAAAAGACGAATTTCAACACATGCTAAAGTTAGGAATCATCCGCCCATCAAGTAACCCATACTCTTCGCCACTACACATGGTACCAAAACCAGATTCAGGGGCTTGGCGGCCTTGTGGAGATTTTCGACACCTCAATGCTAAAACAGTTCCTGACAGATATCCTATTCCACACATCCACGATTTTGCCATAGGTCTGCAAGGAACTAAAATTTTTACCAAACTTGATTTGGTCAAAGCATACTATCAGATTCCAGTGGCGGAAGAAGACATAGAAAAAACAGCAATCACTACTCCTTTCGGCCTATACGAATTCACAAGGATGCCTTTTGGATTACGTAACGCAGCTCAAAGTTTCCAGAGACTAATAGACGAAGTTTTGAGAGGATTACCATTTGCTTTTGCATACATCGATGATGTTCTCATCGGTAGTCGAAGTATGCAGGAACATCACGAACACCTAGAACAGGTTTTTGAGAGACTGACACATTTTGGTTTAAAAATCAACGTGAACAAATGTGTTTTTACAGTTCCTCAACTGACATTCTTGGGTCATGTAGTCGATGAGCAAGGTATTGCGCCCATACCAGAAAAAGTGGGAGCGATACAGCAGTTTCCACAACCAACAACATTACGACAACTGAGAAGATACCTCGGTCTTATCAATTATTACCGCAGATTTATTCCAGGTTGTGCAAAGATATTAACCCCACTCACAAATTTACTGCACAAACAAAAGAAGAAAAATGCAACAATTGCAGTAGAAGGGGAAGCATTGATCGCATTTAAAAACTCGAAGAAAGCACTAGCAGATTTCACAAAGCTTTCCTACATCCGTGATGAGGACAATTCACTACTCACACTGACTACGGACGCTTCTTCAGATTCGATTGGATCAGTTCTACACCAGTTTCAAAACGGTACAGAAAGACCAATCTCTTTCTTTTCTGTGAAATTGAATAACGCACAGCAAAAATACAGCGCTTTCTTCAGGGAATTACTTGCGATCTATCTCTCGATCAAACATTTTCGGCATCTTCTCGAGGGTCGAGACTTTACAGTTTTCACAGATCACAAACCCCTCACATACGCCTTACACACAAGCATGGAAAGATATACACCACGAGATACCCGACAACTGGACTATATAGCCCAATTTACATCGGATATCCAATACATCAAGGGTACAGATAACATTGTAGCAGATACTTTGTCACGTTCCACTATTCATGCCATAAATTCGGAAACACTCAACTTCGATCTAATCGCAGTAGAACAGCGAAATGATGTGACATTAGACGAAGTAAAAAAGAACACTTCCTTAAAATTAAAGGCACAACCAGTCCCTTTCGGATCAGAAACATTTCTATGCGACACGAGCACAGGTTATTCCAGACCATACATACCACCTTCACTAAGACAAAAAGTTTTCCAACATTTTCACAACTTGTCACACCCAGGCAGACGAGCTACAAAAAAATTAATTAGTGATCGTTTTGTATGGCCTAAAATGCATAGAGACATAACTGACTGGACTAAAGTATGTTTAAAATGCCAAACTAGCAAGGTAGGCAGACATACAAAATCTCCTCCTGGACAATTTATTCACCCAGATGGTAGATTCACCAACTTACACATCGACATAGTTGGACCACTACCAGAAGCAAAGGGCCACCAATATCTACTGACAATAATCGACAGATTTACCAGATGGCCTGTCGTAACTCCTTTGCGTGATACATCCGCACATTCCGGCGCGAAAGCAATATTGCAGGATTGGATAGCTAATTTTGGTTGTCCATCTGTAATAACAACAGATCGCGGCGCACAATTTCAATCAACACTTTTCGAAGAGTTCACAAAACTTTTGGGAGTGAAACACATAACCACTACGGCTTATCATCCTTGTGCGAACGGAATGGTCGAGCGTTTCCATAGACAACTGAAAGCAGCTCTGACAGCAAATAACGATTCCGGAACATGGTTAGAAAACATCCCTTTGGTTTTGTTGTCCATCAGAAATGTGTTGAAACAAGATTTAGGGTGCACATCATCCGAAATGGTTTTTGGGACCACACTGACATTGCCTGGCCAATTTTGTGAGAAAACAGATCATTTTCAACCAACTACAAACTTTGTTCAAAATTTTAAGCAAAGGATGAATGATTTGGTTTTTACACCTACAAGGACCCAGACAAAAGAAATTTACATCCCAAAAGACCTCAACAACTGCGAATATGTTTTTGTACGCATAGATGCAGTAAAAAAACCTCTTTGTGCTACATATTCAGGACCTTTCAAAGTAGTCGAGAGGAAATCAAAGTATTTCACTATTATGAAAAATGGAAAACAAGATACGGTTGCCATAGACAGGTTAAAACCGGCATATTTGGATCTATCGAAGAATAGCGTGTCGGAACACCTCACACCTTCACAAGACACTGACGTGTGCGAACAAGATACTACAATAAGCAGCACACCACCTACACCGAAGCTAAGGACAAAATCCGGCAGGAGAGTAAATTGGCCTGCCAACTTGAAACAATATGTTACATATTGAAAATATTTTTTTTTCTTTCAATATTTTTCAATCTGAGGGGGGTTTTATGGAATTCACCTTTCAACACCAGTCGACAGGCGTTTTTCAACACCCCGCAGAAAACGCCAAAATAGGGATCATATGTTTCCGGTCACTACCCCTGCTGATTAGGACATATATAAACGTCGTTTGCGACGGATCCGGTCTCTTGCCTCCAGAATTTCTTCAGACAGGACGATGCGACGACTACCTGTCGCGTCAAATCATTCCTTCTCCCCCTTTCTGACTGCTGGACACACATAGTAAGCTTGGCATTTTCTTTCTCTCTTTTCAATTACACACGCACACACGCACACACGCACACACTCACACACGTGCGTTTTTCTCCATACAAAACTTATTTAAAGAGACATTGCTTTAAATAACAAAAAGACACTATTTCTTTCAAGCCGTCAAAGAGACATTTATCCAAAAGACGCTAAAAGACTTTCGTCAAATATGGAACATAATTTTTATGTGTAAAAATGCAAAATAAATTGTTGTTGTTCATATAAATGTTTGAATATTGGATATTTTATTTGCCCTTCATTTGTGTTGAATGTTGACGTTTTCTTGCTCGTTTTTCTTCAATATTTAAGAGGAATAGAATGCGTTAGCATCCCCCACAAATATGTCTCAATCAAGACGGATTAAACGAAAAAAGAAGAGAAAAAATATGCTTATACTTTTGACAAGCGTGTATATCAACGAAAGTGCTCAAGTTTTTTTTTTTAGATAAATTAATAATTTATTTTTAAAATAACATAAAAAAACTGCGTTGCCCAGGTTTTTCAAAATATTTTTTTCAAATATTCTTATTATTATCGCCATTTCATCAACGCTTCAAATGGTGGGCTTTTTATTCTCTCTCTCTCTCTCTCTCTCTCTCTCTCTCTCTCTCTCTCTCTATATATATATATATATATATATATATATATATATATATATATATATATATATATAGGTGTAATCAGTCAACACAAAATCATAAGCGCTTATATATATATATGGCGTAATTATATTCAATAGTTAACCATCGATGAAAACATCCGCTCAAAATTCAGTCAAATAAATGATGAATACTTTCATAAACCGTGAGTGTATAGGTTTTGGCCCTTTTTTCTTGTAGGCCTTATTCCTTTGTTTTAACTCCTTTTTCACGTGTCTTTTTCGAAGTTCTTCGTAACATCGTGTTTATAATTGTCACGTGCCTATCCAACTTTCGGTCAGGAATTGTAAACAAACATTTCACACCAATACGATCTATTTCTCTATTCTTATTCTGACTACTATTCTAAATATATAACAGCAATGGAGTTATGCAGATTTATATTCGTTTATTTCTTTCTTAATGTATTTTTTTAATTAGAACTTTCAGTCTTGTTTGTTGCCTAGTACTAACATCGATGAGTTTCTTATTCCACCGATTAGTCAAACCAGGATCAAAGTGTAGTATCTGTTCCGATGGATACTACACCCTATAGACCGGTATCGTCTTGCCCTTCGGGGCTTGATTTCGCCGGTCTGTGGGGTTGTCATGTGCAGTTCTAGCAGGTCCACCCTCCCAGGCTTTGCCTTCTCACCCTTTGAGAAGGGGGGGTAGTTTATTGTTAATCGCCTGAGGCGCCCCTACCGGGGAATGCCGACGGGGCTGCCCATGTACTTTTTGAGGGTCACAAGTGCTCTTCCTCTAGGGTGCTGACTTATCAAATCCCGCTTTCCGACCTTGTGTCATATTTTACTTTGTGATAAATACCTGTTATAATATATTTTTAATGTAAAGTAAATTACTCTTTATATCTGATTTTTAGTTAAGTTACTATTTTTGTTTATGATCGCATTCATAATAGCTTTAACTTAGTAATTATAATGGATTGTTTTATTTAAGTTCATATTATGTTATTATCATTATTTATTTATTTTAGTATTTTTCCCTAAGAGTTTACTTTCGTATTTCACCTGTAGTTATCAAGTTTATAATTAATTTTCTCATGTTCTTATAAAATGATTTTCCATTTAGTTTATGGGGTATTTATTTCATACCACCCACAACCTCTTGATTCATATACTCATAATAGAAAGTGAATGTTTAGTTTCCGATGACTCCAGCCTAATATAATCGTAATAGAAAGTGAATGTTCACTTTCCGATGCCTCCAGCCTAATATAATCATAATAGAAAGTGAATGGTTACTTTCCGATTCTTCTAGCCTAATATAATCATAATAGAAAGTGAATGTTAATTTTCCGATGCCTCCAGCCTAATATAATCGTAATAGAAAGTGAATGTTAACTTTCCCATGCCTCCAACCTAATATAATCGTAATAGAAAGTGAATGTTAATTTTCCGATTCCTCCAGCCTAATATAATCGTAATAGAAAGTGACTGTTAATTTTCCGATTCCTCCAGCCTAATATAATCCTAATAGAAAGTGAAGATTTACTTTCCGACGCCTCCAGCCTAATATAATCGTAATAGAAAGTGTATGTTAATTTTCCGATTCCTCCAGCCTAATATAATCGTAATAGAAGGTGAATGTTTACTATCCCATGCCTCCAACCTAATATAATCGTAATAGAAAGTGAATGTTAATTTTCCTGATTCCTCCAGCTAAATATAATCGTAATAGAAAGTGAATGTTTACTTTCCGATGCCTCCAACCTAATATAATTGTAATAGAAAGTGAATGTTAACTTTCCGATGCCTCCAACCTAATATAATCGTAATAGAAAGTGAATGTTTACTTTCCGATGCCTCCAACCTAATATAATCCTAATAGAAGGTGAATGTTTACTTTCCGATGCCTCCAGCCTAATATAATCATAATAGAAAGTGAATAATTACTTTCCGATTCTTCTAGCCTAATATAATCATAATAAAAAGTGAATGTTAATTTTCCGATGCCTCCAGCCTAATATAATCGTAATAGAAATTGAATGTTAACTTTCCCAACCTCCAACCTAATATAATCGTAATAGAAAGTGAATGTTAATTTTCCGATTCCTCCAGCCTAATATAATCGTAATAGAAAGTGAATGTTAATTTTCCGATGCCTCCAACCTAATATAATCGTAATAGAAAGTTAATGTTTACTTTCCGATGCCTCCAACTTAATATAATCGTAATAGAAAGTGAATGTTAATTTTCCGATTCCTCCAGCCTAATATAATCGTAATAGAAGGTGAATGTTTACTTTCCGATGCCTACAGCCTAATATAATCGTAATAGAAAGTGAATGTTAATTTTCCGATTCCTCTAGCCTAATATAATCATAATAGAAAGTGAATGTTTACTTTCCGATGCCTCCAGCCTAATATAATCGTAATAGAAAGTGAATGTTAATTTTCCGATTCCTCCAGCTTAATATAATCGTAATAGAAGGTGAATGTTTACTTTCCCATGCCTCCAACCTAATATAATCGTAATAGAAAGTGAATGTTTACTTTCCGATTCATCCAGCCTAATATAATCGTAATAGAAAGTGAATGTTTTCTTTCCCATGCCTCCAGACTAATATAATCGTAATAGAAAGTGAATGTTAATTTTCCGATTCCCCCAGCCTAATATAATCGTAATAGAAGGTGAATGTTTACTTTCCCATGCCTCCAACCTAATATAATCGTAATAGAAAGTGAATGTTAATTTTCCGATTCCTCCAGCCTAATATAATCGTAATAGAAAGTGAATGTTTACTTTCCGATGCCTCCAATCTAATATAATCGTAATAGAAAGTGAATGTTTACTTTCCGATGCCTCCAACCTAATATAATCGTAATAGAAAGTGAATGTTTACTTTCCGATGCCTCAAACCTAATATAATCGTAATAGAAGGTGAATGTTTACTTTCCGATGCCTTCAATCTAATATAATCGTAATAGAAGGTGAATGTTTACTTTCCGATGCCTCCAGCCTAATATAATTGTAATAGAAAGTGAATGTTTACTTTCCGATTCTTCTAGCCTAATATAATCATAATAGAAAGTGAATGTTAATTTTCCGATGCCTCCAGCCTAATATAATCGTAATAGAAAGTGAATGTTAACTTTCCCATGCCTCCAACCTAATATAATCGTAATAGAAAGTGAATGTTTACTTTCCGATGCCTCCAACCTAATATAATCGTAATAGAAAGTGAATGTTAACTTTCCGATGCCTCCAACCTAATATACTCATAATAGAAAGTGAATGTTTACTTTCCGATGACTCCAGCCTAATATAATCGTAATAGAAAGTGAATGTTTACTTTCCGATGCCTCCAGCCTAACATAATCATAATAGAAAGTGAATGGTTACTTTCCGATTCTTCTAGCCTAATATAATCATAATAGAAAGTGAATGTTAATTTTCCGATGCCTCCAGCCTAATATAATCGTAATAGAAAGTGAATGTTTACTTTCCGATGACTCCAGCCTAATATAATCGTAATAGAAAGTGAATGTTTACTTTCCGATGCCTCCAGCCTAATATAATCATAATAGAAAGTGAATGGTTACTTTCCGATTCTTCTAGCCTAATATAATCATAATAGAAAGTGAATGTTTACTTTCCGATGCCTCCAGCCTAATATAATCGTAATAGAAAGTGAATGTTAACTTTCCCATGCCTCCAACCTAATATAATCGTAATAGAAAGTGAATGTTAATTTTCCGATTCCTCCAGCCTAATATAATCGTAATAGAAAGTGAATGTTAATTTTCTCGATTCCTCCAGCCTAATATAATCGTAATAGAAAGTGAATGTTTACTTTCCGATGCCTCCAGCCTAATATAATCGTAATAGAAAGTGAATGTTAACTTTCCGATGCCTCCAGCCTAATATAATCGTAATAGAAGGTGAATGTTTACTTTCCCATGCCTCCAACCTAATATAATCGTAATAGAAAGTGAATGTTTACTTTCCGATGCCTCCAACCTAATATAATCGTAATAGAAGGTGAATGTTTACTTTCCGATGCCTCCAGCCTAATATAATCATAATAGAAAGTGAATGGTTACTTTCCGATTCTTCTAGCCTAATATAATCGTAATAGAAAGTGAATGTTTACTTTCCGATGCCTCCAGCCTAATATAATCGTAATAGAAAGTGAATGTTAACTTTCCGATGCCTCCAACCTAATATAATCGTAATAGAAAGTGAATGTTTACTTTCCGATGCCTCCAACCTCATATAATCGTAATAGAAAGTGAATGTTAATTTTCCGATTCATCCAGCCTAATATAATCGTAATAGAAAGTGAATGTTTTTTTCCGATGCCTCCAGACTAATATAATCGTAATAGAAAGTGAATGTTAATTTTCCGATTCCTCCAGCCTTATATAATCGTAATAGAAGGTGAATGTTTACTTTCCCATGCCTCCAACCTAATATAATTGTAATAGAAAGTGAATGTTAATTTTCCGATTCCTCCAGCCTAATATAATCGTAATAGAAAGTGAATGTTTACTTTCCGATGCCTCCAATCTAATATAATCGTAATAGAAAGTGAATGTTAACTTTCCGATGCCTCCAACCTAATATAATCGTAATAGAAAATGAATGTTAATTTTCCGATTCCTCCAGCCTAATATAATCGTAATAGAATGTGGATGTTTACTTTCCGATGCCTCCAGCCTAATATAATCGTAATAGAAGGTGAATGTTTACTCTCCCATGCCTATAACCTAATATAATCGTAATAGAAAGTGAATGTTAATTTTCCGATTCCTCCAGCCTAATATAATCGTAATAGAAAGTGAATGTTTACTTTCCGATGCCTCCAGCCTAATATAATCGTAATAGAAAGTGAATGTTAACTTTATGATGCCTCCAACCTAATATAATCGTAATAGAAAGTAAATGTTTACTTTCCGATGCCTCTGTTGGAACTTTAAAACGGCTAGGGCTCGAATTCCCACAACAGACACGAAAACTGAACCATTGCAAACGCCAACAGGCAACAAAGCAACAAACAGTAAAAAAAATGAATAAATAAATAACCCTAGTTCGCGCTTACCTGCTTTTCAAAGTTGCGACATTGCTTCTTTAGCGTCGCGGCTCGTTGTGCCTGGTAACATTTATATATTATAGCATGAAAACGAGACCCTTTCATAGGCCCAAGGGAACAAATAAAGTGTTCTTCTAAAATAAGTATGGTTGGAGAAATACCTCTCGGTGGGAGAAAAAAAATACAACAAAAAAAACACTGTCTTACTTGGACAGAATGCCCAGCCAAACGTACACAACTTAAAATAAAATAAAATAAATCTCGGCCGGGATTCCCTGGTAGATAATTAGAGAAATTAATATCTTAGGCCTACCCAAAATTAATTTCAACGTTAGTCACGTTAAAACAAATTGGTAACTTATTAGGTAGGCCTGGGAAAACAGGGAAGAGATAGGGGGACGCACTCAAAATCGTAACTTGTCCACTTGTATAGTATTCAGACACACCCCAACCTCTCCCAACTGAACCATTAAATACCAAACCTCTCCATCTGTATGCTAACGTGATTCACATATGCTAATTAACCCCTCTTCAAAGAAAGATAGGTAATCCTAACACCTCTCAGAATTGAGGTAAGAAATTCTTTCACCTCCAACCTAATATAATCGTAATAGAATGTGAATGTTAATTTTCCGATTCCTCCAGCCTAATATAATCGTAATAGAAGGTGAATGTTTACTTTCCGATGCCTACAGCCTAATATAATCGTAATAGAAAGTGAATGTTAATTTTCCGATTCCTCCAGCCTAATATAATCGTAATAGAAAGTGAATGTTTACTTTCCGATGCCTCCAGCCTAATATAATCGTAATAGAAAGTGTATGGTAATTTTCCGATTCCTCCAGCCTAATATAATTGTAATAGAAGGTGAATGTTTACTTTCCCATGCCTCCAGCCTAATATAATCGTAATAGAAAGTGAATGTTAATTTTCCGATTCCTCCAGCCTAATATAATTGTAATAGAAGGTGAATGTTAACTTTCCGATGCCTCCAACCTAATATAATCGTAATAGAAAGTGAATGTTTACTTTCCGATGCCTCCAGCCTAATATAATCGTAATAGAAAGTGAATGTTAATTTTCCGATTCCTCCAGCCTAATATAATCGTAATAGAAAGTGAATGTTAATTTTCCGATTCCTCCAGCCTAATATAATTGTAGTAGAAGGTGAATGTTTACTTTCCCATGCCTCCAGCCTAATATAATCGTAATAGAAAGTGAATGTTAATTTTCCGATTCCTCCAGCCTAATATAATCGTAATAGAAAGTGAATGTTTACTTTCCGATTCCTCCAGCCTAATATAATTGTAATAGAAGGTGAATGTTTACTTTCCGATGCCTCCAACCTAATATAATCGTAATAGAAAGTGAATGTTAATTTTCCGATTCCTCCAGCCTAATATAATTGTAGTAGAAGGTGAATGTTTACTTTCCCATGCCTCCAGCCTAATATAATCGTAATAGAAAGTGAATGTTAATTTTCCGATTCCTCCAGCCTAATATAATCGTAATAGAAAGTGAATGTTTACTTTCCGATTCCTCCAGCCTAATATAATTGTAATAGAAGGTGAATGTTTACTTTCCCATGCCTCCAGCCTAATATAATCGTAATAGAAAGTGAATGTTAATTTTCCGATTCATCCAGCCTAATATAATCGTAATAGAAAGTGAATGTTTACTTTCCGATGCCTCCAACCTAATATAATCGTAATAGAAAGTGAATGTTAACTTTCCGATGCCTCCAACCTAATATAATCGTAATAGAAAGTGAATGTTAATTTTCCGATTCATCCAGCTAAATATAATCGTAATAGAAAGTGAATGTTTACTTTCCGATTCCTCCAGCCTAATATAATCATAATAGAAAGTGAATGTTAATTTTCCCATGCCTCCAGCCTAATATAATCGTAATAGAAAGTGAATGTTCATTTTCCGATGCCTCCAGCCTAATATAATCGTAATCGAAAGTGAATGTTAACTTTCCGATGGCTCCAGCCTAATATAATCATAATAGAAAGTGAATGGTTACTTTCCGATTCCTCCAGCCTAATTTACTTTCTGTTTTTGATATACTTATTAGATTTTATATATTTTAACTAAGTTTAAAATATTCAGTGTTAATTACAGTATTTGTTTTTAAGAAACTTAAATCAATTCCTAGTTTCTATATCAGCTATTTCCATGGCCTTTCATTCGGGTCTAATCAGTTTTTGTATTCCAATATAGTGTTATCGTTATTATTAATTATGCTATAATTATTGCTATTATTATGAGTATTAGCATTCAAATGTATTGCTATCTATGTTGTTCATACTACAGCTGTTTTCAGCATATTTATTATTTGTTATAATCGATTTCGGTTCTGATAGGCTATTTGGTTTTTTTATAATAATGTATTAATTTTACTTATTCTCATTACTACTAGATATTAATTAAATTAAACATTCAAGCAATCACCATATACTTTCCAATTGAGTCATATTTATATTCCCATCTTTTGTATTAATTAAATTGTTATTAATTGTTATTCAAATTATTACATTTCTCTACACTATTATTCATACCTGATAAATAATATGGCTTCAAAGGGGTTTTATGTATTATATTTTCTTATCTTTGACATGCTAGTTATGTCCCCTTCGTTTTATCTCCTGATTTTCTATATAGTTATTTGTGGTATATTATTTGGAATTCACATTTATATATCAATAGATTATTACTGTTGCCTGTTAAACTGTTACCTTTTATTATTATTATCTTACTGATCTATTATTATTGTCTATTTGGTTATTTATGTTTTAACTATTAGTATTATAATTAATTATTGCTATTGTATTAACTTTCAATATTATAATTACTTTTCATAGTTATTCACTTATTACTTATTTTCATTATTTATAATACTATATCCTAAAACATTCTTAATTATCACTATTATTTAATCAATATTATTAATGATGTATCTATGAATATTATTTTTACTTATATGGAGTTAATATTTATACATTTTCTATCGACAATTGTACATATAGAGTATGTCCTTAAGTTTATACTTGTGCGTTTATATATAATCTTTTCATTCTTCCACTACTATATTTATTATATTTATATGCACCTTTATGTAGACAACACCGTATGATCGAATTTCTCTTATTTATAATACTTACCGTATATGGGAGAGCCTGTGGACGAGTGGTTATAGCACTTGTCTTTGGGCTGGACGACCCGGATTCGATCCCACTCACGGCATGCGAATTTTTGGGTCTGAAAACTCCCTCTGTCCACCCAGCAGTAAATGGGTACCTGACTAAAACTCAGGGAAGGTTCAAGGCAGCGGAAGGAGAGGGATGGGCTCCGCTTTCCATATGCTGTGCCCTAGACACGGTGATTCTTAACAAATCGCCATGGGCAGTGTGTGATGTTGGCAACGACACTCGTGCGCGTCCAGGCTATGCGACCTTTACCTTTTTACCTTATATGGTAGTATTTCTACGGATTCCGTAAGGCATAGATTGCCTATTTTACGTTTATTCGGCAAATATTTTAGCTGTCGCAGTAACGGTGTGTCACTGAGAAGAGGCAGAAGGGGCGATTCGCCACAAATTGCTCCACAGACTAAAACTTTTCTCCGCAGTTATAGCAAGACGATCATTTCGTCTGGTTGCTTCCGGTTGCCATGTTCTAGTCCAACATATTCTAAAATTGACTCAACTCCAGCACCATTCGGAGCCTACTAAATGATGCTATTTTTTTCAGGCCGTCTGGCGAAGGTTCCTTAAATTAAAGGCATGACGGTATGTAATACTTGTGTATTTTTAGCAAGTCCCTGAGGTATCGTGCACCATAGGTTGTCAACACCATAAATGGACGTGGTGCTAATTCAGCTATTACAGTGCCAGTCTCGCTCCATCCTTTTTTTTTTAATAGGGTCTCGTATTCGATTGTTTTTAACAGCTCTATTTCTCTTGCGCCTCCTCTGTCACAATAGTCGTTTTGTTTCGCTCTCTGTTGATTTCGTTCATTAAGTGGCGTACACTCATATTGTTGTGTTTGAATAGCACTGGAAGATTGTGTCTTAATTTTTATCCCCATCAGCATTTCTGAAAGCGATAATCTATATTCACCCGGCGTAGTCAGATGGATTAATAATCCTAGCGATGAACCATTACATTTCAGAGGGATACGTTTTTAATTGTTTTTGTGGGTTTTTTTTCAACCTGTCCATTTGGTGATGATATCATTCTTTTTGAAGTCCAACACAGCTGCGAATTGCATGCATTTTGCTGACAAAAAAAAAACATGAGCTATTATCTTGGAATGCTCTCTCATCATCTTTAAATCGGGCGAAGCTATGTTACATCACTTTGAACACAGATTTGAATTAGGAATTCACCAAAAGTAAATCATGGAACACATTTTTCTTCTAAAAAAAAACAAACATTTTTCTCACCGGCGAAAATGACAAAATATTATAGGAGTCTGGTACAATGATAAGCGTCCTTTTGGGGGAGCTGGAGTTCCCTACATTTAAAAGCCTTGTATCTGACTTTCTCTATCCTCGCGAGGAGAGGAGTAAAATCGACAATGGTGTTATCGCCTCATAATGTCACTACAGCAGCTAGTAGAAAAAGTGTGTCGTCAATCAGATTTGATGCGAGCTGAGTTTGACAGATGTTTATGGAATAGAGGGCTCGAAGTTACTATCGAAAGGTAAAAAAGGATGAAATCAATGAACCTATCATGTGGGACTGTTGAATTGAGAACGTTGCTTTCTATCTCTCTTTCTTTTTTTATATGTATTCATATTTATTTATTTCTACTGTGGGACTACAACACCTATTTCTCTCTCTCTCTCTCTCTCTCTCTCTCTCTCTCTCTCTCTCTCTCTCTCTCTCCTTTCTCTCTCATTCTCTCGAGGGAGAATATTTAAGTTAGAATTTTAGTTTCACACATAACAGGCATACGGAGCCCAGCTCAGCCGACTCTTGAGGTTAATTGTTCTTTTAGGAAGTCAAAAATAAATTGAATATATTTTTTATAACATGGATTGTTTGCTCCTTTTGTACAAGCATTACATTTCAAGACGACGCTTTCCTCAACCCAGATAATTAGTTCTCTGGAGATAATTAATGAGGCCTAAAACCCGACCAAAGAACCGTCAAGCCTATGAACGGGATTAACTCCTTCATTGAAGCGGATGTGCCTATTATTTCTCAGGGAGCTGGTGTGGTACCTTGCCTGGACGTTAACAGCCCTTCTGACGGCACGGACACACGAAGTTACATTCCCCGTTCCAAGGATAGTATCATATTGGAACTGTGAAAAAGACACGGTCAAAGGAGAAATCCTCGGAACAGCCAGAAAACGTCCCCAAGCGATAGTGTCACAGGAGTTGGTCTTACCATCCATGTGAAGATTAACTCCTATAAGATGATGATCCGAGTGATTTGCACCCACAACCTTCTGATAGGGGGTGATGTAGCAGTCATAAACATGAAAATTTCTTTCTTTCACAGAGAGCCGCCCCTGCACGGTGGTTGGGTCACAGAATGACCAATCAGACTCATGGGCGTATTAATTTCAACCGGAATTTGAAGGACTAATTACAGACCCTTTGGTATTCACACAGCAGTCGCAGAGAGCTTCCGATTACCAACAAAGAAAGACGTCTTCTCTCTCGCTCCGGTCAACTTGATATCAAAGCAAGGTTATTCTCCATTGGAAGATATACGGCTCGAAGACAACCGGTGACCGATCCTTCTTACATTTTTTTTTACTTCCTTCACTGTGACACTGTTTTAACTTTCGGCAACCTACACCCAACGGTGTAGATCACTTAAATAAATACATATATTGTTGTTTAAAGAAGGGCTTTGCTTTCCTTTCATTTGACGACTATTTCTGTTACAAAATATTATAGGAATTGGTCTTACACTCCATGCGAAGACCAAGCTTTCTATAGATTTACCCGTCTGTGCTCGTATCTGGTAGAGATTAGTGTTGGGACGATTAATCGGGAATCAGAAATATCCAAACTTTTTGGTGCATCAGAATTGAACAAATTTGAGCCTAATTTGCGATTCCAAAAACAATTTAAAAAATGTTTCTTTTTGTTGTTGTTACAAGCTTAGTTTTTTTTATTACTGGTATTAATGATAAAATGATAAATATTTATTGATTTTAATCTACCAGTAAAACTAAAATCTATAGACCATGAAAACGAATTTAAGTAAAAATGGCACCGGTAAAAATGGCACGAATGGATCAATAAAAATAAATGGCACAAGTGAAACATATAGATGACAATCTCACAATGAGTTTATCAAAATCTTGGATACATAAAGGGAAAACATTAGAAGTTTGTCGAATTGCAAAGAAAATTTTATCTACATTTAAAAATAGATGAAGACTCTTCGCTAAATCTCCCTCCCCCCCAATGAAATTCTACTTTTTAGAAGATTATGGATTTTAGAATCGGAATCGGTAATTATATCGGAATCGGGAAACATATTGGAATCGTCACACGCGCCATTCCTTAGTATACATTGTACATTTATAAGCATTATGATATCATAATATTAGGATATTATGATATTATATTCATAGGAATTACCGGGCTCATAAAAAAAGAATTTCAAAAACTACTTGGCGAATATACCCGGTGAACCAGGTGCAAAATAGATATAAAGTGATGGTTAGAATACTAAAAAGATCGCTCAATTGGAGTTTCTGAAATAGTGGGTGAATGTCTGGCATCCGGTAGGATGCTCTATTCCCAGCAAAAACAAAAGAATAAAATTTAAAAAGAAATGAAGCATAGTTGGTGTAACAAGCCTTTACTTTTGACCGTAAAGTTTGCCTTTCCTGTAATCGTACTCTAGCGCCATTAAACAATGTGAGTCGTATTTTTGTCAATTTGGCTTCCGGTTTTCTTTTCATCTTTTTGACATGTGACGTCGGTAGAATGTTGACGTCACTACTGGCGTCAACTTTAAGTTGGACTGTTGACCCTTGTAATATAAAATTCACCCTCTACTGCGTGTTGTCAGAGCTAATCACATGTGCTCCCTGCATGCTATCTACTACAAAGTGATTGTAGCAGACCTCTTCATAGCTTGTTTCGCTTCAGTTGTGAGCCGTTAATAGACTTTCTTCTTTCCTCGGTACATTTTTTTAAAAATCTCCAATGTTTTAGTCATTTCTGCATGTCTGTCTCTTAAGATGGCATGCCCTGTCCATGTAGTGATGACTGCATATTTTGTGTTCCTTTTTCTTTTGTACCACATGCTCTTTTTCTTTGTGTCATTTCTGTGATCTTTTTATAAATATCATGTTCCTGTGAGTACCCCTATCTAGACTTTATATCGTGTACAGCTTCCTTGTGCTACAAATGGTAATTATGTATCGTACAAAGTTACGCGTTTTCATACTATATAGACAATGTTTTTCCGGATTCAAGTAAAGATTAAAAAAATGAAAAATGCTGATCCGTTTTTGAACTTCGTTTTGGAGTTTAGATAAAAATCAAGAAGCACAACATGCTGAAGAAACGACAAAGAGACTACCCAAGTGTTAAATATCCTGATACCACCCACTGGTAATCCAATTCCTTTAACAGTCCTTCTGGTCCAATTGTTACTTAACTTCTGAACTCATCCAATATGGCTACCAGACTCTTATAGATCCTAGTCCTAGTGGCCATTCCTTAAACTAAGGACAGTAACACATATGACATTAACAATCTCCCCAATTCTTCTTTCCTACTTCTAACACTTTTGTTGGATTGTGATCACTAAAAAAAACTAGCGACCAATTCAAGACAAACCCACATTGCATATTAAACTCTCCAATAATTTTTTTAAATCCAAATAGCTCAAATGGAGCTTCAAAGAAATAGGTGTGCTTCATCAAGCACTTTTAAGAGAATTGCACTTGATGATCCATCCTTTGTAAGGGTGTGGCAGATCGATGAGACGAACGGGCATTGAGGAAAGGTGCTAGCCTGTTTAGCTACCCCTTTTCTTTCTGGGTTCGTTCGGCTTACTCTCTCTTACTCTCTCCCTTTCTTTCTTTGTTTGACCCTTCTTCGCCTCTGAAGGGAGAAACTCGTGAAATCTCGCAGAATCACGTTGGCCGAAGGATTTCGGCCAGCTTGACCACGCGAGATTTGAAGTCGATAAAAGAACACGTTTTCCTTTCCTCTTCCTCTTTTTGCCTTCAGCGTTCTGGGCGGACGCACACAAAGAACTCTCGTCGACAAACCCCCCCACCACCAGCTCGAACGAGCTGTGTGGAGGAGGGGGGGAGAAAAAGGTAATCTTATTCACATCTTTCAATTCGATGAACATTTATTCACATCCTTCAATTTGACGAACATTTCTTCACACATGATCAATTACAAATTAGCCACACAAAAGACATTCACATGCCTCGCATATATACACTTACAAGTACGAATCTAAGAACTCTTTAAAATGTTTCAAATATTAAATAAATTTTTTTGTTGATAAAAATGTTATTCCTTTCCTTTTTTATTAACCATTATAAAAGGCCTATTCGTATATGTATAGCTTCCTAATTCCTTCGCTTTCTTTAAGGTAAGTTTAAATAATGTTTTCTTCCTTCATCTTGGTTGTCTTAAACTGTTTTTATTTAATCCCCACGTGGTCCGATGGTGGAAGACTAATGGTGTGATAACATGCAGTTATAAATGTCATCTATTACACTACCTATGGTTGGGGGATTCATTATCGCAAAACCATTTGTCCGAAATCCTTCGCGACTGTGGTTAAAATCCAAAAACCCTTCGTTCTTCTTTTGAATCTCCCGCCATTAATAACTTCCACCCCGGCCATAATTGGTGACCTCTTCGACGTTAACACGCTAACAAAATCCTTCTACGATAACATAAATACAAATCCTTCTGATTAAATTTTAAGATACAAATAAATAAAAAATAAGATAACCATTTCTAAACTTAAAGACAAACAAATAAATTTAAATATTAATCTTATTTAGCGAAGGAAACTTAGATTAGAATACGGCAGTAAGTAAAACAAAAAAAACAAAAATTCATATACGAAGAAAATACAAGTCTACGAACTTAACAAAAAAAAAAAAATGAGCGTCTCACATCACAAAAAAAAAAATCTCTTTCAACAAAAAAAAAAAAAAATCTTCGTAAAACAAACAACAAAATTTCTTTCAACAAAAAAAAAAATCCTTTTTCATAAAACAAACAACAAAATTCCTTTCAACAAAAAAGAAAAAAAAATCATTTTCATAAAACAAACAAAACCCCTTTCAACAACAACAAAAAAAAAATCCTTTTCACGAAGCAACGCAAGGAAAGAAAATCTTGAAAAACAAAAATCATTTCTAACAAAAAACACAAGAATATTTTTTACAAAAAAAAAAAAAAAACTTCTTTCAAAAACAAATTTTAATGAAACAAACAAAAAAAAAAAACATCCTTTCACTGAACAACAAAAAAAAAAAAAAAAGAAGCGCTTTTCGCGAGACAAGGAGAGATGGGTCTACCAAAAAACAGGAATCTTCCCACGTGGCGCAAATATGCCGAACAATGAAAAATTCCTGCCAAACGCCATTTAAAAAAAAAAAAAATGGAGCTACAATAGGCATTACAAAAAAAAAAATTTTTTTTAATGAAAAATTAATGACGTCAACCCGACATCCAAAAAAAAAAAAAAAAATAATAATAATAATAATAATAGTCTTATCAGTCGAGGAACAAAGGAAGCAACAAAAGTGCCAAGCGTTGAATCTCCCAAGCCAAATACAGCTTCGTGTAAGAAATCTACAACCTGAGAAAACCTGTATCAGCCAAAGAATACTTGCATGAACGCGACCAAATTTCAACGTAGGCCTAAAAATTATTTCCTAAAAATACCCAGCTTCGTCTAGAGACATTTCTTTCTCCTGATATTTCATCAGCACAAGAATCTCTAGGTGAACGCTAAGTTCCAGCAGAAAAATACACATCCGAAAGCTAAAACTACAAACAATACCAGCTTCGCGTGGCGGAAAATCCCAATGTGCACAAAAATTAAAATTTCGCCCGCGAACGCTAATTTTGCTGGAACACCCATATAACTTCAGCTTCATCCATCCCGGAATGAACGCTAAATCCTCGCTGATAAAGATTGTTTATATATATAAATAAATAAAAGTAAAATTGAAATAGGGTAGTGTCTATCGGGTAAGCTCCGCTTACTGGTGGGGGACTATTGTGGCAGATCGATGAGACGAACGCGCATTGAGGAAAGGTGCTAGCCTGTTTAGCTACCCCTTTTCTTTCTGGGTTCGTTCGGCTTACTCTCTCCCTTTCTTTCTTTGTTTGACCCTTCTTCGCCTCTGAAGGGAGAAACTCGTGAAATCTCGCAGAATCACGTTGGCCGAAGGATTTCGGCCAGCTTGACCACGCGAGATTTGAAGTCGATAAAAGAACACGTTTTCCTTTCCTCTTCCTCTTTTTGCCTTCAGCGTTCTGGGCGGACGCACACAAAGAACTCTCGTCGACAAACCCCCCCACCACCAGCTCGAACGAGCTGTGTGGAGGAGGGGGGGAGAAAAAGGTAATCTTATTCACATCTTTCAATTCGATGAACATTTATTCACATCCTTCAATTTGACGAACATTTCTTCACACATGATCAATTACAAATTAGCCACACAAAAGACATTCACATGCCTCGCATATATACACTTACAAGTACGAATCTAAGAACTCTTTAAAATGTTTCAAATATTAAATAAATTTTTTTGTTGATAAAAATGTTATTCCTTTCCTTTTTTATTAACCATTATAAAAGGCCTATTCGTATATGTATAGCTTCCTAATTCCTTCGCTTTCTTTAAGGTAAGTTTAAATAATGTTTTCTTCCTTCATCTTGGTTGTCTTAAACTGTTTTTATTTAATCCCCACGTGGTCCGATGGTGGAAGCCTAATGGTGTGATAACATGCAGTTATAAATGTCATCTATTACACTACCTATGGTTGGGGGATTCATTATCGCAAAACCATTTGTCCGAAATCCTTCGCGACTGTGGTTAAAATCCAAAAACCCTTCGTTCTTCTTTTGAATCTCCCGCCATTAATAACTTCCACCCCGGCCATAAGGGTATCTGCCAATTGTTCATCACTTTGTATCCATGACAATGTTACTTTCTTTCTCTCTATCATTCCCCGAACAATTGACATCTCTACACATAGTCTGATGTCTTTTATTACCTTAATTGTTTTTGCTGCCTCAAACAAACTTTTATTGTCAACCTGGCAGTCAATAGGTAAAATTGACTCTCTATCATTGTAAATAATTTCAGCAACTATTTTTGCCATAAGGAAGGACATATCACAACTTTCAACAAATGATAGGGTCTCTGCAGCTAATGTTGATTTAACCACTCTTTTGATTTTAGTGGATTTCCATGTTAGTGGACAAGCTCTCATTTCTTCATCTGCATGAAAGACAATTTGTCCTCCTTGGCTTCCCCCATCAGGAAAATTAGCATAGCTTGCATCGGAATAGGTCACAATTTTTTTAATTTTTGAGGTTGTCTAGTCTAGCAAAGCAAATGCCAGTTGGTGTGTTTTTGACATACCTTAAGATCTTATTTGCTTTATTGAGGTGGTTAACTTTAACATTTTGGAGCTAAACTGGCAGATAGTAAACCCCACATCAGGCCGTATCATTCCTGCAATCCAATTAAGCTGTCCAATAAGACACCTCAGTCTAGCTTTCTCTTCCATAGTAACTGCATCATCTTTCTGAAGCTGTCGATGTCTGTCCATGCTGATAGGCTCAATGCTCCTGATATAGCTCTCCTGATTGATATAGATAGAGAAGTCTGATCTTTGCTTAAGTTCAATGCCTATATATTTAAAAGCAGATGAATGCTCACAGCTAATGTCAAATGTGCTCCTCAATTTTTCTATGACACATTCTTCAAACTTTTTTGTTCCACCCCATAATTGGTCATCAACAAAACACACGAGAATAAATTCAAGACCATTTGTAGAATGCCAAAAGAAAACACCTTGATCATATGTACTTACTTTTGTTCCGAGTTCGATCATCTCTTCTTTGAGTCTTAAGAACCATACCCTAGGCGCATCTGCTGATCCATACACCGTCTTTTTGAGTTTCCAAACTTTACTGGTTTTACATTCGCTTAGTGAACGAAGATAAACGTTCCTATCAATTGCTTTACCCTGGAGAAAAGCTGTTTTGTAATCAATAGAATGGAGAATCCATGAACTTGAGCCAATAAGGCACAAAGCAATCCTTACACTTTCCTGCATGCATGTGGGACTATCTGTCCTAAATACACAGGTCTCCTCAAATCCTCGAGCACACAGTCGAGCTTTTGTTTCTGATTTTCAATTGATAATTTTTGGTGTAACAACCCATCTTACAGAAATGTAATATTGGCCATTATCTTCAACCTCATCTTAGACATCATTTTTCTTTCAACTCGCTAATTCTTTATGCTTGGCTTGAAGGGTATCTTGTAATGACTCAGTTAGAAAGAGTTTTGTTATTAGAATTTCTGTAGTATCATCTGACTTAGATAATTCTGAATTCAAGTTAACATCTCCATTAATTTCATTCCATTCTTCAACATCTCGGTCAAAATCAATAACTTGTTTTTTCTTAGCTTCATTTTCAGTGTTCCACTCATTTGCATATTTGCCTGAACATTTACCAGATTTAGAAATCAGTTTTGTTCTCATCCAGTTATCTTCTCCATGCAATTTATCTTGTATTTGCATATTCTTTTTCAGAGCAATGTTCTTATTAGATGTGTCAGTTGGATTACTCTTGTGTTTAAGTGATCTTCCTCTGCCTCGTGATACAGTAACGGGCTTGGGATCTGAAACTGATGTGCCATTTCTGTCCTCAAGTTTTTAATTGTTTGTGATTTCTTCCACACTCTCATCGTCACTTTTTTCTTCATTCATATCCTTATCATACATATGTTGTTGCATTGTGGATCTATGGCACCTAAAGTTCGTGAAATTTTATTAATTTTAGCAGAATCTGGTTGAGTAGTTTTTCCAAAATCAACCTACATGGATGTACACGTACATAAACACCACCATGTTTAACTAGAACTTGTTGTCCCTCTTGACCAAGTACAACTGCTGGCCCACTCCATGTTTTATGTGCTAGTCTTTTATGTGAAATTTACACGACGAATTTTTT
This sequence comes from Sepiola atlantica, assembly GCA_963556195.1. NCBI lineage: Eukaryota > Metazoa > Mollusca > Cephalopoda > Sepiida > Sepiolidae > Sepiola > Sepiola atlantica. The sequence continues at coordinate 110,975,173 of OY744516.1, read as the reverse complement.
CTGAAGATTCACTTGAAACAAATGCTTGTCTAGCACTGTGCAGAGCATTAAGATTGTCTCGAATGATCTTAAACGAAGTGTCATCATCAAAAGCAGGTGGCTTATCCACCAGGATTCCATGAATTCTTGGGTTCTTTCCAAATACTAATTGAAAAGGCGAATAACCATGCACATTGTGAAGGCTATTTTTAGCATTTATACACCAAGCTATAGCAATATCAAGACTGCTATCTGTATCTGCCATTGTTTTAGTCAGCATTTCCCTAGAACTTGGTTGTGTCTTTCGTATAATCCATTAGACCATGATGCTTCTGCTCCAGTAGTCTTCACAGTAATATTTACTTTTTCACAAAGTTCCCAAAATGCCTCATTAGAAAACTCTCCACAATTATCACTGAGGAATTTTTCAGGGCAACCATAAATACTGATCCATACACAAAAAAATCTTTTCTATAATTTCTGCAGGTCTTTTTGATTTTACAATTGCACAAGCAGACAATCTAGTAGCGTGATCAATTAGGTGAAGCAAATGGATCTTACCAAATTGCTTCAAATCCATAGCTACACATTCACCAAACGTAGTTGCCATTGGCAAGCCAACAATCGGTCGTGGCAGACATTTTCGGTATATTTTACATATTTGGCAGTTCTGGGATATTTTCATTATCTCAGCTTGAAGTTCCAAATCATCACTCCCAGCATATCTTATTAGCTTCAAAAGCTTTTCAGGTAGAGGATGAGCAAACTGACGATGTAGTTTAAGAGCCTTTTGTTCAGCATTCATAGTTTTATGATATGAAAATCTTACTTTGATAAAAGAATTTTTCTGGGCCTCCTCAAGTAGATATTGAGACTCACTCAATGGAAGGGCATAATGTCCAGATTGTGTCGCACGTAGGATGATTTTCTGTCCAAGTATCTGGGTTGTATCATCATTAAAATTTAATTTCATCCCAGCTTTCTTCATAGACTGTTTTGATAGCAACAATGGTATATCGCTATCTACAATATTCGTGTTGATCATCACTCTAGTCACACCAATTTTAGCAGGGATGCAGACTCGTTGTAAAGAATGAACTGTTTTACCATCTCCAAACTTAAACACATTATTGCTTCGTTTATATAGGATCTTCTTTTTATCTTCCTCATTCATAGAATCATAGTAACAATCAAACCATATTTGACTGTACACAGTTTCACCAGCACCACAAAAGACGAAAGACTTTGCTTGATATGTGTCTGATTGGAACAGGGTTATATGGTAATAGGTATCTTTTGGTTCTGAATATTCTCTATCCGGGTATTTATTAACTCAATGATTAATACTGTCACACTCAATGCATCTTGATAGGTTTCCAAATTTATCAGGGGAATTTCTACCTCTCCCTCCTCTAGGTCCAAATCCAACACTCCCACGGTATGGTCTCTGATACCTACGACCAGTGGGTCTTTTATAAAAATTCTGACCACGTCTACTACTAGGGTAGTTACGGTCATATAACATCTCTGATGTTTTCTTCAATTTTTATTTGATTAGAAATGTTATGAGTCATGTATTTTTAAAAAAATGGTGTCTTCAATTGTGTCTGCACATTAATTGTGGCTCTTGCCAATTGTTCTTATTGTTGGGCCAAATTAGAAGATTTCAATAGACGGAAACCAAGCACATCCTCAGACGTTTCCGTACCATATGACCTAGCTTTATTGTATCGCCTATAAAATTCACTACAATAATCCGATATAGAAAGCTCTTTAGGCCTTTTATAACTTTTAAAGTCTTCAAGAGCCTCAAAAACTAACTGAGTTCTATCTCTCAGGTACAGTCTATCAAGGACTTCAATTATGCTTTCAACACCATTTTCATTGTTAATGGATCCTATTACCAACTGTAATACAGCATTCTCAGCATCCTCACTGAGTGTGAAAGCTATTGCTGGTTCTTGTTTTCTCTTTTCAAGAGTGGTGAAACTCAGCCAGAGTTGTAACCTGCTTTTACACTTTTCATAATTGTCCCCCTCTTAAATATAGATTGAAATTTATTTATATTAACTGAGGCCATTTTTTTGTTCAATGCAAAACGATCTTTTTTTTTTCTTTTTACTGACCTGCTTTCTCCAAATAGAGGCATAGATTAACTTGCTCTGCTCTGCTCTGTTCTGCTATTAATGTTAAATATTCTGATACCATCCATTGGTAATTCAATTCCTTTAACAGTCCTTCTGGTCCAATTGTTACTTAACTTCTGAACTCATCCAATATGGCTACCAGACTCTTATAGATCCTAGCCCTGGTGGCCATTCCTTAAACCAAGGGCAGTAACCCATATGACATTAACACCAAGCACTGGCTACTTGAGAGTTCCACTGGATATAACGACAGGCAGACAACAGGGGATTATCATAGAGACAATCTACGACCATTACTTTTGGGTATCAGCATAACTCCTTGTCTTCATGAGCCACTCACTTCATTTCAAAGAGAAATAAACTTCTGGGTGGCCCAAAATAAACCAAATAGATTTTCACTATCTTTTGTATAAAATCTATTATTTATTAACGTGGAAATTAATTAGACAAATTTATATAGAGCAAGGGAAAACAAACAAAGTAATGGCGTGGAAAAGAAATAATATTCTTTCATTTGGGTTGATGTAATCTCTTTTAACTTCTTGCTCAAGCGTTTGATTAATATCTTTAGTATCCCCGGGTAGCTTTCTCTTTCTTCTAATCCGCTTTTCAACTAGAATTCCCATTTCGTCGCACTTTGTTTTACTTAGATTAATCGATTCAGACCCAGAGCGTCCCTGCTTCAGTTAAAGAAAATTTTGGATGCTTCCATGTGAGTTACACAGACATCCACACCAATGTGCTCGTGGATCAGATTTATTTCTTGCAGTATTTTTTTCTCAGAAATGCAAATGCAATACGAAGGAGAATATCTACAATAATCGAATCTTGTTAAAAAAATAATCTCAAAAATACACATGTTAAAAAATGAACACAGCTAATTTTTTTTAACTTGATCCACAAATCAAAAGTAAAGATTGCAATATCGAGATTATTTTCTCAATCCTGAGATTCCATATTCAGTCGCGAGATCTCAAAGTCGAGATTTCCAGAACTGGAAATCATTGATCAATTATTAGGCCTACTTGCTTTAAGATCTTATACATTCAATCCTTACTTTATGGAATATATAGCTTGAGTATTATTGAACATATGTACATTTGTTTGATTCATTTTTTAACTAGAAGGATTTTTTCTCCGGCGTTGTCCGGGAAAGTATATCTAATCAAGAATGTTCAAGCCCCAACATTAAACTACAGGAGTAAAGTGAAGTACGGGTATTGTTAATTCTAAAATAAATGTGTATGTGTTTTGTTTGGTACTGTTTTTAAAGATTTTTTTATCGCCAAGAGTAAATCTGTATATTTTTGTTTGGTGATGTAGAATAGTCGCCGATTTGTTTTTTTGTTTATTCAAAGAATTTCCGGTCTCCAACATTTAACTACGGGAGGAAGTCTATAATTGTTTAAAGGAAAAAGGGGAAATCACGAAAAATGTTATTAGGAAGAGAAGTACGTGTATTGTTAATATTTATATATTTATGTTTTCTGGAATAATTTGTAAGTAATAAAACAAGAAAAAACAGCAATATGTTACGTTAAAAGTATATGTGAAACTAATCCCCCACAGTAAATTCTAAAAATTAGTATGTGTTGTTTTCCACGGAGATTGATTCTATAATCTTTTTGTTGGTGATGTAGAATAATCGCCAATGTGTTTTTTGGTTTAATCAAGAAATTCCGAACCCCAATATTAAACTACGGAAGTGAGTCTGTAATTTGCTAGATGAAAAGGGAAACAAAAAAACCCAGGAAGAATACGATTAGGAAGCGAATTAATATATATATATATATATATATATATATATATATATATATATATATATATATATATATATATATATATATTCTGGAATTCTTCATAAGTTAATAAAAAAGCAACATGTTAAGTTCAAGCTCTATGCAAAACTAATTCCCCTCTCTTAAATTCTAAAGTAATTGTACGTGTGTGTGTGTTTGTTTGTTTCCGCCCGCTTTAACTGAAATCTAAAATAATTGTGTGAGTAATAAAGAAAAAAACAATAACCACATGTTACATTAAAGTTTTTTGTCCGCCGAGAGTGAATCGGCATTTTTGTTGGTGATATAGAATAGTCACCGATTTGTTTTTTGTTTAATCAATAAATTCCGGGCCCCAACATTTAACTAGGGAATGAATCTATAATTGCTTAAAGGAAAAGGGCAAAAAGAACACGAAAAATTTATGAGGAAGCAAAGTACGGGCATTGTTAATCTATACAATAACGTAAAGTCGATTTTCCCCTGGTGATTCATAATCAATCAATGTTATTTCCTAGTTTAGTCACCGAAATTATTATTAGTTGTTTACATTTCGCTATTAGTGTCGCCGAACATTTTTGTGTTTTTTCCTGCAATCAGTAATTGAAATACTTATGTATTCTGAAATACTTCTTAAGTAAGGCAAGTAAAAAAAACAATTAAACTCTGTTATGGTGTGATGGTAATCTACCCTATTTCGTGACTATATGGACTCTTCTAGACACCATAAAGGAGTTTACAACGAAGTTTCGAGACAGTCTCGGAGAAGTCTTTCTGTAACATACGATTCTGTACTTCTGTAAATGCACACTCTTGTAAATATACCACCGTGTTGTCTTATTTATTATCGGCCATTCAAGGTTACAACAAACTCAAACAACATTAACGAACAGCTAATTAATGCTTTCTGTACGCTGTCGAAAACAGAATTTCCAATGGTAAACATTTAATCAAATTTCAATTTGTGAAATGTCATATTAATGAGGGCGGCGCCCAGTTAATATGTTATGTTAAACTATGCATGCGCTTTGGAGGCTTAGTCATGAACAAAAGGCACTTTGCCACCCCTGATCTTTGGCGACCTACACCCGGGGCACACCTACCCCCTGGTCCGTCACTGCGGCTAGGTATGTATATATCAAGGATATGAGTGGCCAATGCTAAAAAAATCTGAAATAGAGATGAATTCTTCAACCTGGGGGCATACGCCTCCACCAAATTTCCCAACCTAGGGGATCAGGATGTTCACTCACAATCGCCTAAAAAAAGTAGAATCTCATTTTTCTTGGTGAGGGGAAGGTGATTTAGCGAAGTGTGTTAATCTTTTATCATACTGAAAGTATCGACAGAAATATTTTAAAGTAGACAGGAAGACATTTATTGATGAAGCAAAAGTCTTCTACCTCCCCTACCCATAAACCGTTTGAATTATGCAAAATTAACATTTTCAGAGAGAAAGGGAAGTGAGGCGAAGCAAGGCAAGACAAAACATGATGAAGAGAGTAAGAGAGAAATAATACGAAAAAAGAAAGAAAGATAAAGCAAGAGAGTGGAAGAAAGAGAGAGAAATAAAATCGAGCTAAATAGGGAAAAATAAGGATGTAAAGCTCCAGCGATTTTGCCTTTTCTTATATAAAAAAGAAAAAAGCGGAATTCCGCCTTTTCTGAATTACAAAAAGCATAATTCCACTAAAATGCGGAGAACTCACATCTCTGATATATGTTTATTTAAAAAAAAAAAATTGACAACATCTTTGAGGCACGCATGAAAATGTATTTAATTGAAATATTTTGAAAATCAACAATCGTGCAATTTAAATGAAAAATTCATAAGACAGTCTCGCCTGACAAAGTTATTCTATAACGAAAACTTGCAAAAAAAAAAAATTAAATAAATGAATTTTTCATTTAAATTGCACGATTGTGGATTTTCAAAATATTTCACTTAAATACATTTTCATGCGTGCATCAAAGATGCTGTCAATTTCCTTTTTCAAATAGCGCCAATCTGCACATAACATCGACAGGACTACACTTATCTTAACGTCTTTTAGAACTTGACATGGATTTCTGCTTCTATCGTGATTCGACCCCTCGGGGTTAATACCATCAAAATGAGGAAGAAGAAATTAAGAAAAAAAATACTATAAGACAGTCTCGTCTGACAAAGTTGTTCTACAACGAAAGCTTGCAAAAAATAAAATAAATAAATAAATAAATTAATTTTTCATTTAAATTGCACGATTGTTGATTTTCAAAATATTTCACTTAAATATATGTTTATTTATTTGTATGTACAGGATTCACGGATTCACTCCAAAACTGAGTAATCGATTATTATGGATTTTCGAACAGAGTTGCTAAGTATAAGGGTAGGTAATCTTAGCTATGTTTAGTTTAATTTAGTTTAATGGCAAAAAGGAGTGGAAGCCCTTTGTGATACCCTAGATACCTCCGATTTTTGTGAAATTTTAACAATAGGTATTAGATATAAATTAATAAATATTCCCTAAATTTCAGTTTATTTGGAGTTTTTTAAAGGTTTTTTAGGGAGCATATTATAGATACAATCTCCCATGTGAAAATTCAAATATATCAGATTTGCATTAAATTTGATCCGTATTCATTAGACATCAATTAAGCAAAATTCCCTGAATGTCAATTTCTTCTTAAGGCCCCTTAAGTTTAAGTCTTAAATTTTAGACATTTTTAGAATCAAAATAATGTCATGGAGTTTGATCAAAACGGAAATAAGGATTTTAGGCATAAGGTTTAGTAGCATTATATCTTGATCAGGAGACGTAAGGAGACATAAAAGTGGTGCAAAACTGTTCTGTTCGAGGAATTAATTTTACTCGTTCTGGAACGGGTATTTTTCTAAGGATAAAAAACCAAAGAATGCTTACTGTGTTAATATAAGAGTGCTCAATAATAAATAGAGTTGTTTTGTTTCATTCCATCAAATGAAACTGTAAAGATAAGACGCTGGCCTTGAGGAAGTCCGACCACCCTTTAGCTGTGACCGAAACATGTTTTGCAAATGTATAGCCAAATAATTGTTGTATAAATAAAAATATTTATACCTATATATATATATATATATATATATATATATATATATATATATATATTGTCACACACAGCCTTCGTCGGGACCATGGTGGCGAGCACGTGACAATAATAAATTTAAAAAAAGTTAAAAGTGTCCGGAAGTGGCTCTGAGGTCTCTAGATCCCAATATTATCAACAGAATACAGAGGAACGGGGATTCTCCAATTCAAGACATCACATAGAAAACAAGGAAGAATAACAAGCAGGTAAAAGGACTCAAACACCAAGTAAAGATTCAAACAATATTTATTTATAAAATAACAGGAGAGATAAACATATATAAAACAAACAACAAGAAAAACAAAGTATTATTTTAAGGGAAGAGAGATACTCTTTAACATTAACTAATGGCGAGTAAAATCCATGAACAAAATAGTGTCGAAAACAAATCACGGCAGAAAAAGGGTTACTCACTCACAGAATGTCGAATGTTGTTATAAGATTCCCCACGAGAGTTGAAAAGTTCAATGATCCAGGAATTTCACAAGTCACACTCATCCAAAATCTACACTGATCTTTAGATGGAAAAGTCATTAGCAGAATTTAAGGAGCAAGTGTTCAGAAATCATATATGCGGGTGTAATCGTGGATGTCTCACTTGGCGCTATGTAATCTTCTCGCAGGGGGTGTATTCATTTCTTGATGACGATGCAATATGTTCATAATCAACGGCAGATTTGGTGAAATAATCTCGAAAGCCTTTGTTTTATCAAATTAGCTTTCGGCATAGAAGAAATCTCGGGACAATCAGCCTGGTTATAGTGTCAGGATCTTTCTCAGCTTCATGCTATCCTTCATTTTTTTCATCTTCCTTTTCATAACTCACATCGCATACACTGGGGTGACGGGTGACTGGACCGGCAACAGTTTACTCTTCGTCTGGCCGGAACTCTCTGCTCGATTCGCCAGCTCGCTTTTTTATATGCTCTCTGCCGATATACGTGGGCGGGGTAGGTGGGTGTATGGAGGGTTTCTTTAAGCTGTCAGGCGATGGCACTTTGTACTGTACTGATTTGGGGTCACGGCACTCGTGGACCTTAATAGATGACACGAGGGGGTTGGCCGACGTTTAATTTCACTTCGGCTGAGGGTTTAGGATGAGGGGCAGTGTGCCACTAACCGGAAATATGAGTTAAAATGTGACGGTACTTGGTCCTTTGATGTGGGGTCAATTACATTCGTAAATGTTTTTAAGAGATGACAGCAACCAGCTGCGTCGTCTGATTTCCTATTGGTTAAGTTTGGGACCAGGCAGGTGTCACTGATTGTACACACGATTCGCTTCTTATGAGTGCAAGGATAAGCGATGAGTTGGCGGCGGCGTTTCAACTGGATACAACATTTCTTCTTCTTATTGACTTGCTCGGGTTCAAAGGACAAATATTAAGACACAGGATAAAATAAACTTGGTTTGTCTTTGTTTAATGTTTATGGAATACATTTTATTTCTCTAATCTCGATTCACCCCCCCCCCATTTGTAACAATATTTAATAATGAATATTTAATCATTATCCACATAGTATACATTTCATCTTCACAGAATCTTCTCTCTCTCTCTCTCTACAAATATATATATATATATATATAGAGAGAGAGAGAGAGAGAGTAATGACTTTTGGAATAAAGGGTGAGCGAGAGCACTATAAGACGGTGAGGGTAAGTAAAATGAAGACGTGCTTCAACGGAGCTAAGACCTCAAACTCTGTAGCCCAACCATCACAGTCAGCTGATCAAGCCTCCTCCAGGTGGGGAGAGTAAGCCAAATAGCTGTAAAACTCCTGGACATGGAGTCTGGGCAGTTGGGTGAAGTAATATGCAAAATGCTTCCAGAATCCCTCACAGATTTCTTGTGTTGATACAAGGGCGTGTCCTTCCAGGTTTTTCACTTCTCGAATGTAATGATCCGATCTGCAATGGACAGTCTTTACTACACTCTTTAGAGTCAATATTCACGGCTTCATTAGACACCTCTTTCTAACCTAGCCCTGATTACTTGACCCTTATATCCAAACTTTTCAAGTCCTCCTTAAATAATACTATGATTAGGGAATCCCCTAAACCACCAGACAGGCCAATTTATTTTCTAATCGCTTTTCTGCTCTGGCCTTATTTAAGGTAAGGCTCTGTCTATATTGAACAGCAAAGCATCTAATTTTGGATTTAGTGTTACCCCACAACTTACTTCCGGTTACCGCCCTCACTAGAGACTGCTGAAGAAGTGATTCTATCTTTTCCCGGAAGTTACATATCTCTAATAAGGAGGATTTTAACTTCCAGTACCCAGCTAGCTTAGGTCTAATTGCTAAATTGAAATGGGCCATAATCAATTTATGGTCCGAGTGTCCTAACCAGTGGAATGTGGGACAAGATAGAAAATCTATATTGCCTCTTCTAACTAACATCCTGTCAAAGTAAGTATGTGAGCAGGAAGGCACACTAGAATTTCATGTCCATATCTCCCACCCCAGGTGATCGAAACAGAACCTGTCAACAAGATTGTACAAGGCCATCAAATTAGACAGACTGCTCTCACACCCATCAAACTTTCTAGTGTCACCTACCCTATCTATCTTGGGATTAAGGATAGCATTCCAATCACCCATTAAAATTAACCGCTCTGGACTCTGTGAGGTGTTGGGTGCATGAACCACGATGATCTGAAACTTGCTATTGCTAACAGCAACATCGGCCACGACCAGTCTTCCTTCTGCATCTGAATGTACAATGTTTTTTTTTTATGGAAATCGCTCCAGACAAAGCATGAAACCAGTTGATGAAAGGAGCTAACAAGAACAAATATGATTATTGCAAAGACAGGAGATGCCTATTGACCTTAGTCTTGAAAAGACCAAGATCATAGGTAAGAGAAAACAGTCAGCAGGAAGAGAATTCCACAAGCCTGCGGTTCTTGGAAATAAGCTACTGGAATAGGAAGCTGTATTACAATGAGGTATCAAAACAGCGAATTGATGGAGATCACTAAACCAACGAGTCTGGAACAAAAGAAGCGGGAATAGATCACATAATTATGAAGAACACATGCCATAATACTATTTATAGAAAAGACTGAGACTAGCAATATAACGTCTGTGAAAGAGAGGATGTAGAGAAGAAGAAAGGGTAGGGCCAATCAAATTACAGATACGTTTCTGCACCTTATCAAGAACCCTCAAATGGGACAGAGATTCACCAGCTCAAATATGACAACAGTACTCCATACATAGTTTGATTGTGGATTTGTAGAGATAGAGAAAAGTCTCAGGTGTGAGAACGTGTTTGGAGCGATAGAGAGAACCGACTTTACGAGAAGCAGAAAGAGCAATGGATCTAATGTATGAACTTCAAGAAAGATTTGATGAGAGAGAAAGACCAAGCAGTTTCCAGAGTCGATTTCTCCTCAATAGCAAAGCCATCCATGAGAATCTCAGGAAGAAAATGGACACACCTACAATTGAAAGACACGAGCTGAGTCTTAACTGGATTAAATGAAACGAGCCATTTCATACCCCAATCCACAACTGAACCCAGGTCAACTTCTAGATCAGCTGCATATTTCGACTGATCCGAGGCAGATGGGCGAGAAGCAATACCAGAATAGAGAGTGGTATCATCAGCATAGATATAAATTTTCTGAATAATATTTTCTGGAAGATCATTTATATAGAAAAGAAACAGTGTTGAGCCTAGAATAGAACTCTGAGGAACACCAGCATTGATAGGAAAAGAGAAAGAAGAGATACCGTCCAAAGTTACTCGCAAGCTTCGATCAGAAAGAAAAGACCTAATAATGTCATGAACCTCACCACCAATACCATAACTCTGAAGTTTGTGCACGAGACCAGAATGCCACACTCTGTCAAACGCCTTCAAAATGTCAAGCGCAATGGCTTTACCCTCTCCTGAATTATCCATAAACTGACATATCCGCTCAGTTACACCAGGTAAAAGATCAGCAGTTGAAAGAAAACCATGAAAGTCATACTGAACATCACTAAAGAGGCCCAGACTTTCCAGAAAATGAACAAGCTTGTTGTTTACCAACCTTTCAAAAAGTTTGCTAATAACAGAGAGGAGACTAATCGGATACTACATAGTTGGGTCAGACCGATCACCAACATTTTTAAAGATAGGGACAATAGAGGACTCCTTCCAACAAGAAGGGAAACAGGACTTAGACAAACAGAGATTGAATAATTTAGAGGGGATAGAAGAAAGTTCAGGAGCACAACGCTTGAAAACAACAACAGGAATTGAATGAGGACCGGAAAGAACCCTAGCAACCATCTTTGGAGTGATAATAACAGAATCAAGAGACTGATCAGTTTTCAAAGGAAAATTAGGAAGAACAACACCAGAATCATCAAGAGAAGAATTGTCAGCAAAAAGACGAGCAAAGAGATTAGCCTTATCCTTAAAAGATGAAATAACCTGAAGACCATTAAAAAGAGGAGGAATAGCAGACTTGCCACTATGAATAACACTTATGTAGATTCTCCAAAAATCACAAGACCCAGCCCTTTGAGATGAGATAGAGTCAGAAATCCTTTGAGAGTAGCTAGACTTAGCCTCAGAGATTGCCCTCTTGCAGGCATTGCTAGCTCTTCTGTAGGATTGTCTAGAATTCTTAGAACCATCCTGACGATACTGATTAAAGAAATGGTTACAATGGCAATGGCAGAAGCACAAAGAGATGAAAACCATGGAGGAGAATGAGGTTTGTTTTGGAACTTACGATGAGGAATGAAGGTGTAAATTCCAACAATAAGCCAGTCAGTAACCTCCTTAGCAGCATCATTCGGAGACATACCAAAGATAGAAAACCATGGAACATCACATAGGAAGCTGTGAACCCCATCCCAATCAGCCTTCCTGTAGTTGAACGTCTTCCTATGGAAAGGATGATCAATAGAAGACTTCACCGAAAAATCAACCTCAAAATCAACAACCGCATGATCAGAAGAACCTAATGGGGGAGAAGAGGAAATATAACATGAGTCAGGAACAGAAGTGAGAAAAAGATCAAGTATCGATGGTTGATGAACATCATTATCAGGAAAACGTGTGGGGAAGGTAACAATTTAGGCCCAGTTATGAGACAGAAAAGTTCAGACAGATTTCACCAGCTAGATCTGTGTGGTTCGAGTGAGGGAGCCAGTCAGAATGGTGAGCATTGAAGTCACCAAAAACAAAAGTTGGAGCTTGACGGATGAATTTTCAATGCATCATCAATACTGCTGAATATAGCATCAACAACAGAGCAGTCATTGTCAGAAGAGGAACGGTACAAAAAGAACAAATAGGAAGTGGAGTGCAGCAAAGACAACTTCATACAGATAAAAGGACATCCATGAGATTCAAGACTTGGGACACATGCAATGGGGAGATGCTTGCAAAGAAAAAGAGCAACACCATGTAAATGCATGGAAGAGTCTAAGCGGACAAGAGGCAAATAACCATCCACATTTAGATCATTGCTATCAATAAAAGCATCCAGATTAGTCTCACAAAGAGCAAGGATGTGAGGAGATTTGCCCAAGAGAAAGGACTGAACATCAGGAAAGTTTAACCTGAGATCTCTGATGTTACTATAGGAAATAGTAAGGTGTTTGTTGTGTGGATTTGTAGAAGACATAATAATAAAAAGGGAGAGAAAAATAGAATCACTTCAACATAAACAGAGCTTGAAAGAGACCCAACCACCAGCATTCAATCCCCTGGACTCCAAATAGGCTAGCTAAAAAAAAAAATAAGCCCTTCATGTTTATATTTGTGGACAGGGTACTACTCACTAACAAAGAAACTTCCCTGGCATTACGGCTACCGAATGTTGAAAAGACATTGAAATCCTTAGAATGCAGACGACAGTCGTTCATCAAATTATAGTGGGTTTCTTGTAGGACAGTCAGATCTATGCTACATGTCATGAGGTCCCTCAACACGTGAGCTGCACTGCTTCAGGATCTTATGCCCCTGGTATTAAGTCTTGCCAAGTATAAGCATGTTCCATGAGCACTATTCAGTGTTGATCACTGGCCTGAAATCCTCAGAAGTGAGGATGCTGCCGGTCTGCACCAGGCTACCTGTTAGTAGTTCTGTCGTAACTCAACCGCCTAGAGCAACATCTCCGACATCCAAAGGAAAAGTTAGCTTAACAGCATGGTATAGGTGCTAGTCTTGGCAGAGAGTGTTAAGACCAACTCCTACAATATTATTTGTAAGTAACGAAAACTGTCACATGAAAGGAAAAACAACTTTTTTTTTATAACAACAACGAAAGTGTTTATTCAATTACTTACATAGTTTGGTGTAGGTTGAGGAAAGTTGGACAGTGTTGAGTGAAGAGTTAGAAATTTCGGCTGCTGCTTTTCTCTGAGCAGTAATTCTTCCAGTAAAGAATAGCTGGTACTTGGAAAACCAGTGGATAAAAGGTAGGAACAAGAAAGGAGGGCGTCTTTCTTGGTTGCTTTCAGGAATCTCTCTGATCATTGTCCGTGATTTCCAAAAGGGGTTGAAGTAGTCCATTCTTGGGACTGATGAAGTAAATGCACCCTGCAAGCTGAGATTGGTCAGTGTGTAAGCAAATCATCTAACAGGGACATTTCTCCGAGAGAGAAAATAAGTCATTATTTATGACTTCTACAATGGTAAAAAGAGGGGTGCAAAGTGATTTGTTTATCTCTATCCTACGACAGAAGATGTGACACAAGGTTGTATTTTGTAACCAACGTCCTGGCCAAACAAAAATTACCTGGGAAGCCCCATCAGCATTCCCGGTAGGGGCGCCTCAAGCGATTAGCAAAGGGTGAGACGGTAAAGCCTGGGAAGGTAGACCTCCCAGAGCTAACTAGAACTATACCTCAGACATCCTAAAAAAATGTCAGATACTCTGCCTATCTGATTTTGGTATCAATTCTAACCCCAAATGGGTTTATTTATCTTAAAATTTTACCATCAGGTTTTGACAGGTATTTACTCCTCCCCAGGAGTTAGGCACAAGGCCAGTTTTATCTTACTCCCACAAGTAAGATGTGACCACAGCTTGGGTCGAGAAAGTGGGGTTAAAAGCCAGCGCTCGAGAGGTGAGCACTCTGGCCATTTAAAAATTGCCTGGGCAGCCCCGTCGGCATTCCCCGGTAGGGGCGCCTCAGACAGTAAGCAATAAACTTACTCCTCCCCAAAGAGGAGAGGCGAAGCCTGGGAGGGTGGACCTCCTAGAACTGCACAGGACAGGCGTGCAGTATCCATCGGAACAGATACTACACTTTGATCTTAGCCAAATTTTGACAACCCCACATTTTTATTGGTCGTCTGAATTTGTGCAACAAGCTAACGACATTCGATGGGTTCGCAAATTAATTCAACATCCGGTTTTATTTAACCGGGAAGAAAAGGTAAAGATGACACAAGGAAGTGACGATTGTAAACGGTCCACGAAAGTACTTGTGACACTGGAGGATTGGTATAAAATAGTCCGTGTGGGGAGGGGGAAAAGAAGAAGAGAGAAAGAGACGAATAGAGATGCGCACGAATTAGTAAGAGGGAGATAGCGAGAGAAAATGACAGAGTATTACGTGTACCATGTCTCCCCATAAGGGCAGAGTTAGACACAAGGTCGGTTTTGAATGTGGGGGAAATCATCCAGCTCCCCCAAAAGGGGTATCATGGATTTAAAAAGATAAATATTGCCTCAGTCTAGAAGGATTTTTACTTCATTGACGGGAGACAAAAAAGATGAAATGTAGTATCAGAACAGGTACTACACTATAGAGAATAAGGGTGGAGAGAGAGAGGGAAAGAGGGAGAGAGGGAGAGAGAGAGAGAGAGAGAGAGAGAGAGAGAGTGAGATAGAGAGAGAGAATCGTACGTGCAACACCGAGCTAGGGTGTATTATAAAGATAGAAAGATTATAAATATCTGAGAAAGAGAGAGAAAATAACGTCTCCCGATGAAGGTAAAGTTAGACATAAATTCGGATTTTAATGTGTGTGCTATCCAACTCCCCCAAAAGGGTCACTCTGTATTGAGGCAAAAATAAAATTGACTTGCCGATGAAAAAACAAAACAAACAGAGAGAGAGAGAGAGAGAGAGAGAGAGAGAGAGAGAGAGAGAGAGAGAGAGAGAGAGTTTTATAGTCCGATTGTAGAGAGAGAGACAAAGACTTGTTTATGATTAAGCTAGAGAAGGTAAGTAAACAGGGTATAGATTAGAGTAGTACGTGTAAGAGAGAGGGGTAGGGTAACTAGTTTAGAGGGTGAGAAAGAGAGTAGAGAGTAGAAAGAGAAGATGACTTGCCGAAGAAAGAGTGAGCGTGAGTGCCGGTAATTCAACTAGAGAGGGAGGGAGAAGCACAGTGAGAGAGGAGTAGAGAGTAGAGTAGAGAAGATGCCTCGCCGAGAAAGAGTAAGCGTGAGTGCCGGTTATTCAACTAGAGAGGGTGGGAGCAATAGTGCATGTGTAAGAGAGGGAGTGGGACAGTGAGAGAGGGGATAGTTCCTATGACGCATGCGCAGTAGGAGAGAGGAGCGCCGTGTGTGTCTGTGTGTGAACGTCTCCGCACGGTCACTTCAGTTTGGCCTTCCCCCCTCTTCTTCTAACTAAATGACAATAATAAGAACTAGACTGTGAAAGCCGGGAAGAGACCTTGCTATTTTACCTCCTATTTTCCAACACACACACACACACGCACATATATATTTATATTTAGTTATTACAGAAAAAAAAATCTAAATAAAATAGAGAAGAAAAAAATTGGAAGAGCCGGGTTTTTCTTACCATTATTTCCACCTTTTTTTCTTTCTCTCTCAAGACATCGCCAACATGTCGAGATGACCATAGTCCATATTGTTCTTACAGGGTTATCGGTCATCACCCTTTGTGGATGGTGCTTCGTATGGATAATTCACTTGTTCGCTTTAATTTACGGGTAAGTAATTTATTGCACATTCCTTTACTCTATCCGATTATTATTATTATTACATCCATTCACATTATTAGTATCCATTAAAAAAAAAAAAAAATGAAAAAATTATAATAATCGCTCTGTCACATAATAATTTTTTAAAAATTTAGCTCAGGTGCTTATATAGATCATCCCCCATGGGTTTCCATTTGGTTCGGTAAAATCTGACAAGGAATTACAACTACCGGGAGGCGACTACACAAAATTAAACTCGGGTTCCGGAAACGAAAAAACAACAATACTAAAAAACAAACACCGATTTATTTACATTGCATTTTATTTATTATTTTTTACTTTTATATTGTTGTATTGTATTTTTGGTATTTTTATAGAAACACTCCCATCACCAAACCCGTTTTTTTTCCATTTTTTTTTTTAGGGTTAGCTAGTGATTCTATGAAATTTCTGTATTATTATTATCATTTTTTAAATAGTTGCTTTTTAGTTATTTATATTTACTTATTTTTATAATTATTGTTGTCTAGTGTTATTTTGGCACTTGTACAGTTTAACATCCACTGGCAAATTTAGAAAGCCATTCTTAACTCTTACCTTGCAGGACGGAACCCTCCTAAAATGAATACAATTATTTTGCGGGGGGATGTTAAACTATACAAGCGCCTAAAAGAATTATAACAAGATAAATTTAAAAGCCATACTTTACAACACCGAAATGACAATGTATATAAGTAAAAAAAGAAAAAAAAATTAAATGTAAATAAATCATTTTTTATTTTCGGTTTAAGGAACCCGAGTTTAATTTTCTGTCGCCGCCATGGGGACTGATCTATATAAGCACCCAAATAACTTATTTAAAAAAAAAAAATTTCAGATCAAAATTTAAAGAATTTCACTTTTTTTCTATTCGAATAAAACAAAATCGTTTCACTTTAATTTTCCATTTAATCTTTTTCATGATTTAATCCCAATTTTAAAAATCTTTATTTTTTTTCTCCTCTCTTTTTAAATATAAAGCTAAGTAAACTTATTTATTTTAGAAAATGAATCTGTTTTACAGCTTAATATATATTAATTGATACAATATATTTAATTAAAATTATATTATTTGACCACTCATATTAGCTTAATATTTTAGATTCTTTTTTCGGTCATTCTTGAAATCGTAGATTTAAATAAACAAATTCAACGCACTCACTTTCAGTGAACATGCTATTATGTGCTACTATAGGTATATATGTTTGTATTCTTCTACGAATCTGTTTAACTATAAAATCGGTTTTATATTATTTCTTATGACTATATTTAATTTCCTGAATTAAGATATTCATACATTTCCTTCGTAAATCGTACAAAAGCCACTAATTAGGAAAGTAAATTTCCCCATTACCGTGAATGTTTTTATCACGTGCACTGTGCAGAGTCACTTGTTTTTGGGTCCTTTTAAAGCAGATAACGAGCTTCTTAAAAACCTATATTTATTACTGACATTATCGAATCTTTTTCATGTAAAATCTTTTTAATTAACAGTTTTGTTAAAATATAAACCGACTTTATATAAAAGGTTAAATTGAAATTTCCCACTGTGTCATGGCGGCCAACTCTTAAGTTTGATATTTCAACCGGTGTTAACGAAAACACATCCCCCTAATATATTTTTGGCCGGGTTGCTTTTGGCGGATTATTTTAATTTTTAGTTTCACTTATAGTAAATAATTAATTTAAAGATATATAAGACTATTCTCACGAAAAATCATCGTATTTCTTTTAACAAACGTGAGTTTTTTTTGTTTTTTTTTGTGTGTGTGTCGGTTAAAATAATCAACTGAACGGAACTATAAAAAAAATCAATTTGGGGAAATAGGTATTTTTATTTAGTGTCTTCTAGATAATTATAAAGAATCACCCACTTCTCCAAAAAACAAAAAAGCTACCTTAACACGAACCCTGAGTCCGAAAAAAGTTGCAAACTAATAAGTTGCCATGGATTTAAATAGGATATTCGTTTTAAACTCTGTTTGGAGACTGGAGCGATTCTATAAAAAAAAACCCTTTAAGATAGAGTAAAATTAGAGGGTGGTCAGATTTGGATAAAAAAAAATTTAGGGCTACAAAATAAATAAAGGGTGAAAAACAAAACAAATATACAACAAATAATGTTACCAAAGGCAAGATAAGTTACTCTTCTACCTACCTGGATGATTTTTTTTTGTATTTTAACTTATTTTAAAGCCTTTTTTTTTTTTTTTTTTTTACTTAAATACAAAACTAGTGTCAAATCTGTTAAGCTAGAACGAAAAGAAATGACTGACATTCGACGTTACGTGGAGTCTCTATAATCGCTCAAAAATCGAAGATTACACAAAAATACTGGTAATAAAAATATACAGTTCGGTTGAACATTACATTTTCGCATGGTTGGTAGCAGTTATTAGCTGTGATTTCTTATTTTGTGTAATTTTCGATTTTTGAGCGATCATAAGACTTCACGTGACCGTCTGTCAGCCAATTTTTTTTTGTTCTAACATAAGAGTTGACACTAGTCTTGTTTTGAACTAAAAAAAAAAACGCTTTAAAATAAGTTAAACCACAAAAAAAAACTTATCCAAGTAGGTAGAAAAGTAACTTATCTTGCCTTTGGTAACATTTATTTGTTCTATATTTGTTTAGTTTTTTTTAACCATTTTTTGTTTAAAAATGCTCAATGTTTTAAAACTATATTAATAAAATTGTTTCTCGCCTTTACGTAACTTAGATTTTATTTATTTAAAAAAAAATGGCGAAATAAACCGAAAATTCAAAAATTACATTAAAAAATATATTAGGAAATTAAATCCACTAGAATGCATATTTGTTTTGTTTTTTAAACAAGTCAGCCATTTTAATCTTTTCATGGTTGAAACAAAAATGAAAGTAAAGACTCCTGGCCAACGTCGTAGGCTAGTATATATTTTTTTGTTTTATTTTACTTCAATCGAAATTCTCAGAAATCAAGGGATACATAGATATTATTCTATTCTTTTATATCTTCCCAGTTGACCAGTTAATTATGTTATAGTATATATCTTTCTTGTGGTTTGTTGGTTTTACCGGATTCCAGGACAAGAATTCCTCTAGTCTGATGGAATATCCAGGTAAGTGCTGTTACTTGAAGTAACATCACTAGAAGATACACCATTCATTCCTCGTATTAACCAATGCATGACCGTGTGGAGAGGATCTTATTTGGGCTTCGAATAGTATGTTATTTTGAATATTTGGTCAGGATTTACTTGTAGGGTGAAGTACCCTCATGCCAGGTTGTCCTAACAAACCATCTGTACATAAAGACCGAAGACACTCGAGGATAGTGTCTAGTAGGTAATTTAAACTCTGTGTGTGTGTGCATACACACCCTCCCCCGAAAGAAATACATATTCTCAAATTTAAAAAGAATCAATTTGATTGGTTGAAAATATTTGTTAAGATATATGTTCTTTCAAATGCCGGTTATTTTCAATAATCATTGATTTCTTTTTTGGTTTAATCTTTGTTTGTTTTTTTTCAATTAAGTAAAATTTGACAAGTTTGTTTACTGTTAACTATTTCGTCTGGTACAAATCAAAGAACAAAAAAAAGAATGTTGAATTTAATAATTTTTATTTTTCGAGGTAAAAATAACTCGTTCTTTGATCGCATAGGAATGCTATGAGAGTTTTTTTTTCTGTTCTTCGGTCTAGGAGCAACACGAGAACTGGGATACTTGACTTAACTCTTAAAAGAAATTATTTTCGAATTTCGCACGGTCACGAAGAAATCGCAGTGGACACAGACCGGAAACGATTTTTACGTCAAAATTCGAAAATGATTTTGAACCTTTCAGATTATCAATTCGAATTTAATTTCTGGTTAAAATTCAAGTTTATACATAAAAGGTCAAGTTTGGTCTTCGAGCTAAGATCTGCTGAGTGTCATGTCTGTTTTGTCAGGAGGAGAAATCCTTAATTGAGGCAACTTTTAGTATTATTGTAGATTAACACCCTCAACGACCCCTCTAAACAAATGAAGTTCTACTTCTTTAAGCGATTACGTGACGCCCTAAAAAAAAAGTTTGTTTTTTTAGAATTTAGAGTGGAGGATACGTTTCGCATATAAATTTAACGTATGATCTAGCCTTTAGCGGTTAACCATTTTTGGGGGCATTTGAGCATTTTAACATCCCTGGAAAATTGTTTTAATTTTAGGAGAATTCCGTCCGCGGCAAGGGAAGAGTTAATAAAGTCCCCCCCTCCATGTTTAGAAAAATTAGCCGGAGATGTTAAAATGCACAAGTGCCTTTTTTGTCTGAGAAATAAATTCTGTGTTTTTTGTTGGGGGGTACTTGTTTATTTTTTAGGCGATTACGTGTGGTTTTACTATTTTGACATTAGGGTTAGTGTTAAATGGTTAAATGGCCTAAAAAGTTAGAATGATCCAGAAATGAAAGATCATTCTACGTTCAAGTTATATACGAAACTGATCCGCCATTCTAAATTCTGAAATAATTGTTTTTTTTTTTTTTTTTTTTTTTTCTGACCGTCAGGTTTTTCAGGGTGTTCACACATAATCGCCTAATGTATTATATATATATATATATATATATATATTTTTTTTTTTTTGGGGGGGGGGGCTGATTTAGCAATGTTAATCTATAAATGGGCATTTATAACGACAGCTAACAACGAAAAAGGGGTGAAAAAAACAAAACAAATAGGCAACAAATAAATGTTATCAAAGGAAAAAAACGATTACTCTTCTACCTACCTGGATAAGTTTATTTGTGTTTTAACTTATTTTAAAACGTTTTTTAATTCGATTTAAAAGTAGTGTCGAGACGTCATGTTAGAATTGAAAACAATAGCCACATGTGATCACGTGACGTCTCCACATTACATTTAAATCTAACTAGAAAAAACGCTTTAAAATAAGTTAAAACACCAACTAATCCTGGTAGGTAGTAAAGTAACTTATTTTGCCTTTGATAACAGTTGTTTTTTCCACCCCCTTTTCGTTCTGTGAGATTGATTATAAATACCCCTATAAATTTACCAATTTTTATTCCATTCATAATTCCCCTTTCTGGGGAACTGGATATCCCTCACCTAAAAAAACGACATTGTGTCTAACTTTGCATTCGTAGAGAGGCAAATAAATAGGGGCACAAGGCCAAGTATCACGTTTCTTAGATCAAAGAAAGACGGCATTTTTCAACCGCGCCACTATTCTATAAATGAAAGATGTTAGTTCACTCTTAAAATCAACGTGCAATAATGTCCAAAGTATGCCGGGCATTTTAATAATCATTAAATCCATTCTTGAAGACGAGACAAATTTATTACACTGAAAAGTTTTAACAGAAATTGGATGAAATCTTTTTCCAAAAGAGGAATCTTCTTGCATTTCCCTTTTCCAGGAATAAAACCAGATTCCACTTATAATACGCCCCCCCCCCCCAACGAATTTCCAGAATGATCCCCCACTTTGTGGCCACTTCGATCAAGGGAAACCATTTCCGCTGACTGTTTTAGAAAAAACTAAATGATTTTTTTTTTTTTTTAAATTTATAACTAGCTTTATGTATCCGACGGTGCCCGGGTTCTTTTTACTTTCACTTTTCTTTTGCTTTTATTTATCAAATTATTTTTTAATAGAATTTTGAAAGTTAATTTAATTATCACGGTATCGTTTGGTCATCAAATTATGAATTAAAACACATTTATTCAATCTTTTAATACACAAGAATTTGCTAAGAATTTTAAAAGCCATAAATGACTAGACAGTATTTAAACTGTCTAGCTTTCAATTTCGAAGGGTCACGAAGTAAATCATTTTTTTTTCAACTATTAACAAAAGATTAAAATGGCTGACTTTTACGAAGAAGTCAAAATACATTGCGAATTTAATTTCGTAATTATTCAAAAAAATCGTTAACGTTTTAGTACTTTACACTATTACCTCAGAGTAAATGTGTAGATTAGAGTCCGGTCAAGATTTTTCGAAAACGTGATATCAATGGCTCAAAATCTGTATATATTTTAAAAACGATTATGACATGCTAAACGTATTGGACTTAAAATCAAGTGAGTGTTAAGTATAAATAGAAAACAAACAACCACTTTTTATCGGCTGGCGGCATGATCAATACAAAAAGTGGAACGTAAACGAGGTGTAATGAAAAGTAAAATCTTTTAGTGAGATATAAAAATAATTTATTTAAAATTATTTGTTTAACAACATAATTCTTGTTTTTTCCTTAGTGAGTTATAAAAAATATTTTTTATATAAGTCGAGCGTACTCCTTATTCCGGTTTTTAGCTACTGACCTCTATCAAACATGTCATCTAGGAAATATGCCGATAATACGAGCATATCTACTCATTTAAAGTGTTTTTATTCAGATTTCATACGTAATACTAAATTGATTTTTAACTCCAATATGTCATAACCGTAAAAAAAAAACGATTTTTATATCGCTTTTTCGAAAAATCTTAACCTGACTCTAATTTTCATGTTTACTCCTGGCATAAAAAATGGTCATGTTGGTTTCTTTGTTTCCGTGAGAAATTCGAAAGTGATTAAAACATCTTTAAACTCTGAATTTGGCTGTCATTCCTGATTATACTTAAAGTCTATTGACAACAGTTGAGTATTCTGGTTCAACATTATTTTTTCGACCGTGACACTACTCTCTTATTGGACCGACTCTTTTCTGTATTTGGTAGACTTAACGGTTTAAAATGAAACAAAAAAGGTAAACTTTAAAAACTAAGGATTCTTTTATACAACAAAAATGAATTTGGATTATTAGGACTACTGTTCTCACAACGTTTTGGCCGATGTAACCTCCGACCTTTTTCAGGTGCATCTTGTCGAACTTTGGAATCTGTACGAAATGTCGAACTGGATCGTTAATTTAACTCGCGGGGGTAGATTGTTCTCGTTCCGTCAGCCATGACCGGGTAGAAATCTTAAGCGATTCTTAATTATATTCTTAGTGCCACCTGTAGTGCGGATTGAATCTTTAATCTCCAGAAGACTGTCATGTGGATCCGTGGCGCAACGGATAAAAGTGCTAAGTGATAATCTGTGACAGTCTTTTGGGGATTGAATGGTCAATCCTCAGTTCATGGCCGACGTAACGAGAACAATCTACCTCCGTGTATTAAATAAACGATCCAGTTCCACATTCCGTACATATTCCAGTTCGACAAGACGCACCTGAAGAAGATCGGAGGTTACACCGGCTGAAGCGTTGAAAATAACTTTCAAGGTTAGAGTCAGTCTCCATAGTACAAATTATCAACCATCATCTAAAAAATTCCAAAACAAAATGAATTTAGATTTTTAATAATAATTAAAAAAAAACCTAAAGAGATGAGTCATAGTAAGTAACCACCTGGACACAAGCTAGGGTTTAATCAACCGCGGTTGGGTTACCTAGAGTAGGGTGTATCATGTTGAAAAAGCCACACCAAATGAGTTCACGAACAATAACATCTGATTTTTTTTAGTTTAATTTTATTTATGTCGAATTTCGTCATTCCGTTCTGTTTAGGAAATGAATTTTAATGTAAAATTCAAACAAAAATGGCTATCACCTGAATTGTCGTCATTTGTGATGATTTCGCCGAAAGAACGAATTTAATTGAAAATTACTTCACACCTGTCGAGTACTTTACCTGGAGTGGATAATCATAAAACTATGCATGAAAATAATTTAAAACTTGCTGAATATTCAGACCCCATTTGGACACTCCAGTGTTTGTCCATTTTTGTTGTTGTATCTAATAACTGTACATACTCGGTGTTGCCAGGGAGTTCTTTTTTTTTTTAACTTTCAAGTTTGTTTTGCTTTAATATTTATTGTTTTTAACTTACTCTTCTTGGCCTTTTGGCTAAGATCAAAGTGTAGTGTCTGTTCCGATGGATACTGCACTCCATACTGGTGTTGTCTTGACCTTCGGGTCTTGATTTACGCCGATCAATGGGTCTGTCCTGTGCAGTTCTGGGAGGTCCACCTTCCCAGACTTTGCCTCCCCTCTTTGGGGAGGAGTAAGTTTATTGCTTACTGCCGGGCAATGTCGACGGGGCTGCCCAAGTAATTTTTAAACCCCACTTTCCCGACCCGACCTTGGGTCACATCTTACTTGTGGGAGTAAGATAAAAACTGGCCTTGTGCCTAACTCCTGGAGAGGAGTAAATCAATACTCATTAAATTACTAATTAAACCAAATTGGGCAATGGTCTAGGATGGCGTCCCGAACATAGTGCGATAAAAAAAATTGTATAGTGTTTTTTTTTTTTATTAAATATTAAATGAGGAATCATTCCGTGAAAAAATCAATGTATTATTACGTAGATGTTTTAATACATTTTTCGTCTAAAACAGACAATGACAGTCTTCGTTAGACCGTACTTCCGGTCTGTTCGGGTCCATTTTGTAGCATATTTACACATTTCAAACGTGTTTTTCTTCCGATTACATGTGTAATGATACATTTTACTCGAAATGATTCCTTATTAAATATTATTTAACACAACATAAAACCATTTTCATCGCCTATACACAATTTTTTTTTATCACATTATGTTGGGGGACGCCATCCTAGACAATTGCCCCAAATTGTTATAAAACTGAGTAATTTTGGTATTTTTTTTTTTTTTTACTAATGAATCACCGCTTTTAAGGCCCAGAGGCCATTCGAAGATAAGAGTTACTTCTACAAAAATTTGAACCGAACTGTTTCTTTTTTTTTTAATTTAATAGTAAATAAAAAATAAGCTAAATAAAATCCAACTCCCTAAAAATGGTCATTTTGGTTTATGACAAAAATAATAAATTCCCTCTGTCTAGAACAGAACAGATACTACACTAAGGCTGACTTTAACTTTAAATTAGTAGGATGACTTTTGGTAAAATAGAAAGTATCCACTTCATCATGGCCGCCATATCGGGAATTGCGAACCGGTGTTAATAAAAAGAAAATCCCCAATTACTTCAGGCCGCATAGCTTTTGGCATAATTTTTATTTTTATCATTTATTAAAAGTTTGAATTTATTTATTAATAATTGTCTGTTACTTTGTAATATAATTATATTTGGTTAATAATTAAACTATTATTTATATATATCTATATAGTGAAGACGTTTTTCCCCCTGTATCTTTGGCGAGAGTAAGAAAATAGCCATCTGCATCATAGGCTACTAAACCACTCTATTCAGCTTATTCACTCGAGCGTGTTTCAAGAAATTTATGATTATTTCCTCCATCTAACAATAAATGCTGCTTTTAGACCACCATCACAGACTATCCCCAAAACATACTCCATAGAGATGGTAGCAAACACTTTTCCCCTCTAATATTGTTCTATCACTCTCCCTTTCATCACCGGGAAGTAATACACACCGGATACTTTCGAAAAACGTAACCGTTATTGTTTTCTATTCATCTTTCATTAATTAAATACATAATACAATACATTTCGCACACATTCATTAGACACTCCCTGATATTCCACTGATTTTAGAGAATATCGAATTACATTATTTCTAACTTATGACTTCATCTCATTCCGGAATTTACGAAATACATTTAATGAACTTAATCACTTATACTGTACATTGATTCAAAATGACGGCTACAATCTCTTAATCGAATCCACTGCAGACATTTCCCTTAGCAATCTTCGGTTACTTCAAGTATAATTTCATTTTTTTTTAACTTAAACACATAGACAATCTAATACATAACACTTTTAAGGCGTAAAAATCTTTTTCAAAATACTTAGTGTAAAACTAACTGCAGTGTTCACTTCAACAACATTTATTTGCTGATACCAATTCTATGGAAGCACATAATATCAGTTTCTCTACAAACTTTTTTACTAAAAATTAACAGACAGCACAAGTTCATTGTTTCACTTTTGACCATCCATACATATCTAGCATTAATCCAACATTAAATAGATACGTACAATTTTTCTGCTCACATTCGATTTAAATTAGCATTTGTCGATTTTATTTAAGTATATTTTTATTATCGTGATTATACGTCAGTGACGAATAACGTTCCTTTGTTTAATTCACAGCAGTTAAAAGGCTTTAAAATCAATTGCGAACACCAACCGGTGTAACATTTTAAAATCATTATTTTCATCTACATTTTCCTATTCATTGAACATTATTCGATATTAATTCATACCGAACATCATTCTAATTTATTTCGTAACTTTTACATACTTTCTTCGATGCTAAAACTGCTACTGATATTCCAAAAAAATATTAATTTCTACTTTTCTAAATATACTTCGACTTAAAGTGCAGTATCTGTTACTTTGTCTTTTCTTTTCTAGGTCAGTGGAGAAATCTTTCTAAATTGCAGCAATTTTTTTTTTTTTTTTTTACTTTCCCTCCACTTAACTATTTGTCAATTTTAGAAGAAATCCTTCTAGACTGCAACAATTTTTCCCCCCAGGAGATGGATTTTCAGCACATTAAACATCATCATGGTATAACTCTCTCCACGTGGAGAGGCAACGAAATAGCAACAACATAGTCAATTGTAAAAGTGCAAATTAGTTAACAGTCGATAAATCGAAAACAAATTACCACAACAAATTCCTTAAATCAAGGCCAGAGTTAGACGAAAGATCGATTTTCAATGTTGGTAAATTCAATCTCCCACCAAAATGGGCACTACGGATTGAGATAAAAATTGCCTCAATCTAGAAGTATTTTTCCTTCACTGACCTTGGAAAGCTTCACGCATATTCTTGGACCATGTTTACTTGGGGAGGGGGGGGCAATGGTTTTTATTTTTTTCGAATAAGCCGCTACTTATAATCGTATGGGGAGGGGCAGTCACCCAAAACATCGATAAATCCTACTTTCATCACCTAAATTACAGGGTTGTTTTCAAATGCTTTTTGACGAATTAATACTCTAATACTTATATTTTCTTAATTTATATCTATCTCGGGCAACGCCGGGGCACGGGTCCTGCTAATATATATACATACACACACACATACATACACACACACACACACATACACACACATACACACACACATATATATATATATATATATATATATATATATATATATATATATATATATATATATATTCCAATTATAAAAAAAATGATTTTATTATTAATAATTAAACGAATTGTTGAAAACAAAATTCGACCTAAAATATAATTGGGGATTAACACCAGTCCACAATTTCAGAAACGGTGGCCATGATTTACCTGACTTTTATAAGTTTACAAGCTGTAAACTACGTCATCCTACTAATTTTACGGTTTTTATAATGTAAATTTTAGAGGGGGTGGGGATTATGTTAAAAAAGTGATCTCATGAACAAAGTGTAGTATCTGTTCTGATATTACACTTCATCTTTTATGTTCTCGGTCTCTAAAAGAGAACTCCTTTTAGATTAGGCAATTTAATTTTTTGTCTCAATCCAGAGTGCTCCTTTTTAAGGGGAGCTTAATTTTCGCAACATTAAAAACCGGCCTTGTGTCGAACTCTCCCCTCGTGGGGAGACAATTAAATAGGGGCTGCAAATTATTCTTCTGCCCTTGACGTTAGAATCAAAGTATAGTATCTATTGGGTTTGAGATAATTCCGTCGCTGTCATTAACACCTCCTTTCAGATGGAGGGGGTTTGCCAGTAGCTTGAGCGCCCTCATTCGCGAGGGAGTGCCGTGACGGGACTATACAGGTTATTTTTCTTCCCAGTCCAGAGTGCCCCTTTATGGGGGAATTGGATATCCCCACATTAAAATAAAATAAAAACGGCCTTGTGTCTAACGTTGTACTCGTGGGGAAGCGAGTGAAAGGAGAGAAGACAGATATTAATAAATGGATGTGAATGAAATGTAATCTTTTAAAGAATTTTAATGGAAGAAGAGTCGACTATCATATCAGTACCCCCATCGCCTTTTGCTTGTGTAACCATGGTGATACTACGTACAAGAATGAGAGAAAGAGAGGTTAACTACTGCTAGTCTCTCAACTGTTGGAGTAAGTAAAGAGAGGCTGTCACCATGGTAATCACTTATTATTACTACTACTGACAACTGTCAATGGTGTTTCTACTACTACTACTACTACTCATTGTAAAGTTTAGAAGTATTTACATCGCATGACAGAAAACCCCGTCAAATATCCCTCATGTTTTAGCGTTTTTTTTTGTTTTTTTTTGTCATTCCACGCACTGAATATTCCCACCCTATATTTTCTTAATAAACCTGAAGACTGAAAAATAGTTCTCCTTTTCCCTATTTTTTTGCCTCCCCACAAGGGTAAAGTTAGACACAACGTCGTTTTTATCTGTGAGGACCCCCTCCCCCCCCCCGAAAAAAAAGGGACACTATAAAAAATCTTCAAAATACTCGGCACTCCCATCCGAATGAGGGCGTCTCAAGCGACCGGAAATAGACCCATTCCATTCCCTCTGACAGAAGGAGGTAATGTCCGGGAAGATGGCCTTCTCATACTGAACAGATACTACCTTTTGGTTCTCTCTTGTTCCTATTTACTTGTCTCCCTCCCTCACACGAGGGCAAAGTTAGACACAAGGTCGGTTTTTAATGCGGGGAAAATCCAGTTTCTTCAAAAGGGGAACTCTGGATGGAGACAACTGAACCTGTATAATCCCATCGGCACTCTCGTAAATTTGGTAATGAAGTCACCCCATTCGTTTCCTTATACCAAAGTGATACCACACTTTGATGCCCTCTTGTCCCTATTTACAACCTCACGAGGGCAACGTTAGACGCTAGATCGGATTTTTAATGTGGGGAAGTCGAGTTCCCCCCTACTCTCTTCAAACAAAAATATCCTTATCTTTATTGTCGTAGTATTGGAATGTAGGGTAATAATGGGAGCAGAAGGGTTGACAAAAAAAGGGGGGGGGAAATATGTCAGCCTTATGTAGGTTTAATGGTAGCAAATAGTGTCGCGGTGAAAAATAGTTTTTTTCTCTTTTGTTCAGAGGAGCACAAATTAACAATAATACTCGACTGTTTATAAACTTTTATTTTAGCCACACATTTTAAATCCGTCAATTAACTTAAAAACCACATTCGAATGTCAAAATGTTTACGACGCAAACAGTTTCTGTATTTATTTATTCCGTTTTTATGGCAACTTCGAAAGTGATTTGGAAGTCTTAAAACTGTTGAAAGTGATTTCTGGCGAGAATTGAAGTTTATTGGCAAAGTAGAATCCCTATTTACTTGCCTCTTCACGAGGGAACAGTTAGATACTAGGGCGTTTTTTATGTGGGGGGGGGGGGTATCAAGCTCCCGAAAAAAAAGAGGCTGGTAACCTTTTTGTGGTTATGCCAGCCCCTTTTTCGGGAGCTTGATGAGCAATCCGCTTTTATTATTCTTTTTAAATACTTTAAATTATGTTTCTGTTTCACAAAATACAAAAGACATTTGCTTTAAAAATTACAATTAAAATACTAAGCTATTTTTTATATTTTCATAAAAAATCAAAACACATTATTTTGCTGTTTCATAAAATACAATACATTTCAAAACTTTTTTATATCAATAAAAAGACATTTTAACATATTTGATTCATAAAAAATATTTTTTATTAAAGATTTGTGATATTTTCATAAAAGAACAACTTATTTTATTATACTAAAGATACGATTCTAAATTTTCCGTTAAAAAAAAGTTTCTTTTATCATTTATGATCATCCGTACTTGAAATTTACTGCAGGATAACCCGGAAGTCAGCGGGATCGCGAACCCTTCTGGAGAGCCATTGATTTTAATACCAAAACGTTCTTACTGACATAATCTGGGTATATGTTACGACGCTCAGCAGAGGTGCGAACGGGGTCCAAAAAAAAGAACGAGAAAGAGTTTAAAAACATAAATTTGCAACAAGTAAAGTTGACTTATGTCTAGAATAGACATTTTTCTACTTACCTATGTAATTTGTTTGTATTTTTACGTAGTATAAATGGCTTTTTATTAGATGTTAAAAAAAAATTCTTGTTTTTTAAAATATCTACTTTCTCAAAGAAAAATGGCCGCCAGTCCCTCGATATTATTACGTAAATCGGCCATTTTGATTTCTTCGCTGACCGTGTGTCGAACTTAAATTTCTAATAAATAGCACTTCAAACGGGTTTAAAATACAAACAAATAGCACATGCAAGTTTGAAACTAACTTTTACAGCTTACAGTTACTTTTATTTGTTGTATATTTGTTTTTTTAGCGTTTTTACTCTGCTGAGCGTCGTAAAAGATCCCCCATAATCTTATATATATTTATCGCCTAAAGAAACTGTTTACATTTACCCTATTTTCTTCTACAACATGATATTATTTTAATTGTACAGTTCGCCGGTTTTTCGCTCATATTTTGGATAAAATCGATTCTTAAATTTTATTTTTAGTCCTGAAATATAATTGTATTTTTAAAGTTTGAACTAACTCTTATCCAATGTTTTTATCGATGGCGACTATTTTTCTTTATTATTGATGTTTGTCGGAGGGTTGCTAAAAGTAGTCAATTCGTATGAATCAGAATGGTGCAACTTTGTTGACCGGCTCTTTTCTGTTGCCATTCTTGCAGGGGGGGGGGGGGGGCACGTACTGGTTGCCAACACCCTTAAGTAAAAGTGGTATTATGGAATCGACTGGATTCGAACTTGGCACACCCACGTCGTCAGTCCGTGTAGTTATCCACTTAATCGCCGTCACCCCCCCTCCTCCCAAGATTGCGGAGTCGAAGGTATAAAAAGTTCCGACTCTTAGGATTCCCCAAATCTACACCTCTTTATTTTAAAATCTTCAACAGACAATCTGAATATTGTCTTGATTCTTCGAAAATTAAAAAAAATCCTACTCCGACCATTCTTATTTTATTTACTTCTCCAGGAGGTTAGACACAAGGTCAGGTGTTGAGTTGAAAAACCAGTGCAATAGGATTAGCGCACTATGGCCCTAAAAAAAGTGCCTGAGCTGCCCCGTCGGCATTTTCCGATAGGGGCGCATCAGACGATTAGCAATAAACTAACCCCTTCCTGGGATTGAACAGAACCACGCCTCAGCCCGAAAGCAACGAAGTCACTGTCGGACTGATTGTCGAGAACGTATACCTGACGTGTCTGAAATAAGTTAATTTACTTCGCAATCCTAGATTCCTGTCTAGTTTTCTTTAACAGCCTTCACTGTAGCTTTTAGTTCGTTAAATTCCGTAAATTTAAATGAGAAGTTTAAGACATAACGAGTCAATACTTTCATAATGGTCAATAAAAAATGGCCGCCAGCGATAAAAAAAAGTTTTCTTTTAAAAGTCTTTAATTATATTAATGTACATTTTTATTTCACGAGTTAAAATAGAAATTTAAGAGTAACAATCACTTTTATCCAAAATATGGGCGAAAAACGAAATGGAACAGATATTGATTTTACAATTAACCTATTTTGATCATTTCGTATTTTTAGAAAATTACGAAATGATTCCGTTTTTAAATCGTTTCCCCCCGCAAGAGGATCTCGACACTCCCAAACTTTAGGAGCGCCTCATCAAACATCAAGGATTTCACACTAAAATAGAACCTTCCCTCTTTTGTATAACGGAAATTTCATTCATTCATTTACAAAGTGCCCAACTTACGCCGTTAAAGTTTAAGTCATAAATTCATTTGATTGTCGTCAGTTTAAAACCGGGATTCCAAACCGGGGTCCACATGCCCCCACCCGGGGCCTCATAGAACCTTCTAGGGGCCCACGAAAAAGTTTCTATTTATTTTGTTTTGTTTACTAGGAGAGGTGTATGTGTTTATTGAAATTGTCAAGAATTTTTAACAGAGAAAAAGAAGGATGACAAAAACAAATAGTTAACAAACAACTGTTACCAAAGGGAAAGGCAATAAAAGTAACTTTTCTACCTGCCTATTTTTTTTGTGTGTTTTAAAGTTTCCGGAAACCACCGGGATCTGTAACTTTTCTTTCGTCATTTTTTGCTTTGAATTAGGCAGAAAAAAACTTTTTTATTGCGTTTGGAACAGTTATTTATTTTATTTTTTTTCAACCCCAAAGACGAAAAAACGGACTTCGGTGGTTTCCGTGAACTGGAGACAGCCATTTTTAATGTTGCATACAATCAGGTCGTATTTTAGGCAAAATGTAGATGTAAATAAAGCGCGGTAAAGCAGTTATAGACACAAAAGAAATTAAGGCAGGCAGGTAGAAAAATAACATTTATATCCTTCGGTAACAGTTATTTGTTGACTGTTTGTTTTTTCTTCTTCACTCCCTTCTTTTCTCTGGAAATTCTAGACAATCGCCGTAGTTTGTTAAATTGTTTCAATGTTTAAAGAAAATCTCTATCTATGCAATCAAAATAAGGTTGGGAACCCCTGTTTTGAAAATCTTTATACTGTTGAATCCTCATTTCTGGCTTTTAGTGAAGTCAAGTATCACGATTCATTTGTGCAAAATCAAAGATAAACACTACTGTCGTTCTACATTCGTGGCACCGTCGAAAATTACTGTTTTTCTTTGATTTGGGAGCACAAAACAACCATGATACTTGATTTCGACTGATAAATTTTAATTCTAACCAGAAATGACCGTAATTTTATAGAATCAATCCCGTCTCCAAACCGGTTACTCGAACTTAGGGTTAGTGGTAAGGTTTTCCCTTCTTTGCAAAGTTTTCAGGTTGTTCACACGTTATCGCCTAAAATAAAGTAGGGTTTCAGAGGGGTTTCCTCTCACCAAAAAAGAAAAAAAGCCCCCCCCCCCCCAATGCAATTGAAGACGAGGGTGATTCTATAAAATTACTGAAGTTGCTTTCTAATCGACAGTTTAAAGACTTCGAAATCACTTTCGAATTTCCTACGGCTTCGGACCAATCCACACGACAACCAGTTTTTTTTTCTTTTATGTCGTAGACTTAAACATTCGAAAGTGATTTTAAAGCCTTTAAATTGTCGAATAGACAGTAATTTCCGGTTAGAATGAAATTTTAGATACAAAAGTCAGATATGTGGTTACCGAACGATATTTTTCGACTGCGCTCCTATTGTGTCAATGAACAATGAGTTTTTTTCTTCCTCTTCGGGTTATTGCGATTCATATTTATTCAACACCGAATATGCGAATATGAAGGTGGGCTCACTTTACCGGGCTAGAAAACTGCCAATATCCTGTATCTCTATAAAGCCACAATTTGTCCTTGGGGTATTGTTGCCACATTTGGGCTGGTGCACCAACCACTAGTTTCTCCCTCTTGGACAGGGTACAAAAAAGTCTCTAACTTAATAGCTCCCGCACTGTCTGCAAAGCTCTAGCCCCTACCACATCACCGCAATGTTGCATCCCTGTGCTTGTTTTACAAGTACTTCAACGGAATGTGCTCCGACGAACTTACTGCACTTGCACCCCCTCAACGTAAATACCCCCACCCCCACCCACCTGACTAGCATCAAAATCCTACCCTTTCACTTTAGAGGCCCCCAGATGCTGGAAACCTCTTTATTCTAATAGCTTCTTTCCTCGGCCCGCTTGCCTGTGGAATCCCCACCTCTCTGATCCCTCAACTGTACCAATATGCATAACTTTAAATGTAATGTGAACAAACATCTTGTTGCACAACTCCCCACTTAGGATGCCCTTTGTAAATCTGTCCCCATATGTCTCAGTGGCAATATGTCATGTTTAGGGCGAATGAAAAAATAAATAAATAAGGGCGTCTAAGACTACAGGAAATGCCCCTCCTTTTGAATAGAGGAGGCGACAATGCCTGGGAGGATGACTTCCACATAACGAACAGTTATTTCATTTTGATTGTAGCCGATGTCTTGTAAAATGCACCTCAACCGGTGTTTATCGAACAAATCCACTGTCATTTACAATTCCATTTAGAATTACGAAAAGAAAATTCTTATATCATTATTTTAGCATTATTGTACATTAGAATCCTATACAAGTTTACTCACAGAGAAAAATGAGATTCCACTTTTTTTTTTACGATTACGTGTAAACACCCTGAAAAGCCTGGCGGCAAAAATAATACAAAAAATATTTAAGACTTTAGATTAGGTGATCAGTTAAGCATGTAAATTTAATGATTGCCCACTTTCCGACCAGAAAGCGTCAGAACGACATGTAACCATTTTCTGCTTTTAGTTAAATCTTAAGTTATTTTTGAGGGGCGGGGATATGCCTGTTGCCACCCGTCCTTCGGGTTAGTGGTAGGGTTAAGGAAGGCATGTAATAATTTGAACTTGTTCTTTTTTAATTTTTTTTTTTTTACTGTAAACGCCTAAAAAGTAGATTTCTGGGGGGGGGGTGCTTTAGCATAATCCTCATGTACGAATTTACTTTTTATTATTTTATATAAATGAAACAAAAAAAAATATTAAGTTTTCTCAATTATTGACGTCTAGCGGTGTCAATCTAAATGTCATCGTTAAACTTTTGTCCGTTTTTTTTCTCGTCTGTCTTAACGAAATATATTTATTTCAGATGAAAATCAAGTATGGCGATTGTGTAGTATAGTTAACAAGATAGGGGTAAAAACAAAACAAAAATAGACAACAAATAACTTTTACCAAACGCAAGAAAATTTATTTTTCTATCTAAGTTTCACATACATGTGGATACTGATTGTAAAATTTATCTAAGAATTTGCTATCGTCACTTTTAATCTATTGTTCGAGCCATCTTCCAATTTCTTTGGAAGCTAGTTGCTAATTTCAGGCTTAAAATACAGACACAAAGGGGGTTAGTGAAACCGTAAGCCTAAGTCCGGGGTGGTTGCCAGTCGGCAAGTTTTAAATTAGCAAGCAGCTTCCAAATTAATCAGCTGCCATCTTGGAATATGACTCTAACGCTAGAAGTGACGATAACAAATTCACATCTAATAAATCATGCAATCAGTATTCACATGTGAAACTTATATAGGGAAATAGAAAAGTATATTTTCTTGGGGTTGGTCATTGTTTTTTAACATCCTTTTATTGTCAACTATACTGCACAATTGGCAAAAAATATTTTAACATTTTATTTTAATTTTTCTCAATTATTGACGTCAAGCGATGTCAACTAAAATGTCGTTAAACCTTTGTCCGTTTTTTTTTCGTCTTAACGAAATATATATATTTTTCAACTAACAATCTCAGATGACAATGAAATATGAGAATAATATTTATTTCCACTTGACATTTCGCATTTGTTCAAATCTTTTTGGACTAATATTACACCTATCTATCTATCTACCTATCTATCTATCTCTCTATCTCTCTTGTATTACCCTTCTTTGCTGAGGTCAACCCAGTACAGTCATCTCGAACATTTTTGTTAGTAAAACTGCACATAATTTACTTTGTAATCACCTAGTAATCCTTAATAAATATACTATGTCTAATTATCAGGTAAAAATTTAAATTCAACAGAAATGCGATCATTTTATAAATCTTTCTTTCTTATTTTCTTTCTTCATTCGTTCATTCTTCTGTCAGATGATGTCATCGTCTTGTGTTGAACTCGCACGAAGAGTTAATAAATTAAACATTGATTTTAATATCGGATTTAAAAAATGAAATTAATTTAGACAACCATACTGAATGATTTTAATTTACTTGATTGAGAAATTGGTTTTAAAAAATAAATTAATAAAAAAAATTATTTTTGGAAAATAACGTTAGGTATATTTTGGTCTTTGTCGACATATCTATCTCTATATAAAGTTAGATATGTTTATATGTTTATATACTTGTATTTACTGGATTCAATACTAAACTAATTAACCAATCATTATGGATTTTGGAAGACAGCTGCTAAGCGTAAGGGGTCGTAATGTGGGTTATATTTAGTCCAATTTAGTTTTATGTAAAGAGGATAAAAATGGTGTTTAAACCTTTTGTGAAAATTCAGATATCTCCGAGTTTTGGTGAAATTTTAACAATAGGTATTAGACCTCAATAAATACACATTTCCAACATTTCAGTGTCTTTGGAGTATTTTAAAAGTGGTTTATCGGCACAACTTTCCATTTGAAAATTCAAACATTTCAGATTTGTATTGAATTTGATCCATAGTAATTAGACACCAATTAAGCCAGATTCCCTGAATTTCAATTTCTTAAGACCCACTTAAGCCTTAAATTTGAGATATTTTTTAGAATCAAAATCATGTAATGGATTTTGATCAAAATTGGAATAAGGATTCTAGACATTAGGTTTAGTAGCGGTATATCTTGATTTTAATCTTCGTAAGGAGACATAAAAATGGTGCAAAACTGTTCTGTCCAGGGAGTTAATTTTACTTGTCCTGGGACGAGTATTCTTCTAGTGTGTGAATACAAAATGTGGCTTATCGTTATAAAGCTCTTTCTGAAAGGATATTGAGCCATTTTTGTATATAAGGTCTGCTCTCTTGATTCAGCTTGAGGAAACTTGACTTAGAATAAATGCACACATGTAGCCAAAAATGTTTGTATAAATAAAAATTTATACTATATATATATATATATATATATATATATATATATACACACACACACACAAATTCCTTCAAATAACTTTTATATAGAAATTTAAAAAATACTTTTTCGTTAAGGAATATTAGGTTAAAACCGGCAAGATAGAAACTCAATTCATGGGGAAAAAACAGCTATCCCCCTCTCATATCGATCTATATATATATATATATATATATATATATATATATATATATATGAAACTACAAAGATAAATATATCTTTCTTAGATCCTATCGTGATGAGTAAATGCTTTATATACTAGATAGAGCAAGAAAACAAGAAAATGAGTGATAAAATAAACATTGGATAAATTACAATATTTATTAAATCATCAAATATTCAAACAGGGTATTTTTTTATGCTCACAAAATCTTTTATATATTTTCAAATTTATGCTTATCAGTAATAGATTTTTTTACTGATTTTTTTATCCTGATGAAAAGAGCTTATATTTGAAAATCCATGGATTAAGAAAAAGATTTTTTATATTCCTTGTTTGAATATTTGATGAATTAATAAATATTGTAATTTATCCAATTTTTATTTTTATCATTCATTTTTTTGTTATTTTTGCTAATTAAAAAAAAGTTGTATGAACTTCTCCGGTGGCATGAATAATAAACTAGTTAAAAAAAAAAAAAAAAAAAGAAAGAAAAAAAGGTCACTTTTTACCCCCCCCCCCCATTTTCATAAAAAAAAATCTGACTATTTGAGTTGACCTAGTTTCAATGTTTTTTGACACTGAAAATAAAAGGTACCCCTACACACCTCTCCTTCCTAACTTTGGTCCCTGATGACCCAAATAGAATGAATATTAGAGCATTTTTTTTTTTATATCTTAACCAAGTCGGGTTCACACTGAATGGTATGATGTAAGATTTGTAAGAGGATTTTGTGTAGTTTCTGACTTTGAGCCGCACATACACATAATTACGATTTTACTTTCGAAAATAGGTTAATCAATTTAAAACGATCCACCTCTAATATTTTTTATGAATATTCGATTGAAAAAAAACCTAGTTTTAATTGTTTTCTATAATATATATTATACGCCCCCCCTCCCCACCAAACTACTTTGTTTAAAATTGTATTTTGATCCTCTTTTTTCTTTCTTTTTTCCCCTTTTCTCCCTTTTGTTTTTCATCTTCCCAGGTAAATGTCACAACACCTGTTCAAGCCCCATTCATTTACCTGTTGAAAACGACCGCGAAGAGAATACAAGGGATAATGAATGCTAATACCGCGGGAGGGGATGGGGTTTTCAAAGCCCCCCCCCCCACACACACACACATTCAGGGTTTTTTTTTCTACTTTTTCCCCAATTTTAAGTACTTTAAGATTATTTTGGGAGAGAAAACTAAATACTAACACCGCCAGGTGGTAGTGGTCTCAGTCTCGATCTATTCACACCCCATCCTTCAAGCTTTTTTTCTCTCCCAGATACTTAGGGTTCGTTCGCATAATAATGGTGCAGTTGAAAAGAATACTGTCATTTAGTATAGGAGCCGAAATAAAACATAACACGTGACATATTTTATATATATATATATATATTTTTTTTTTTTTGACTAATTTTAATTGTGTAAAGTTAAAGATTAACACCTTCCGCTACCCTAAAAAGGAGATTCTACCTTTTTTGGCGAATATGTGCGAACACCCTGAAAAACTTGACGGAGAGAAGAAAAACATTTAGAGTGGGGATCAGTTTCGCATATAAATTTAACGTAAAGTGACCCCCATTTCTGTGTCATTCTAGCGTTTTACGTGAGTTAACCAGGCTCAAGGTGTTCTCTTGAATAATTGCGATGGAGAGGCGCTTATAGAGCCAAGTCAATTCATGATGGTTCCCAGTGTTGTGCATCATTAATAGACCCAGGCGGTTGCAGAAGACCCGCATGGCAGGACCAATCGCTCCACTTGTCTCCACGGTGATTGGTTGGAATAGAAATCTATCGAAGACAAGCATTATTAATTGGTAGCTGTTAAATATAATTGAGTTCTTTACTGCTTGTTATATTTCATGCACATACACGTGTGTGTGTGTGTGTATATATATATATATATATATATATGTCAGGTTAGTGGGAGAGACCCCCAGTTGAGTGCTTGATTAAGAAAAAGAAAAATAAGGGCGTGAAACAGATATAAACATAGGTTGAAGAGAGTCCGGTAAACAAGGTCTATTAGAGGTCCCCTTTGTTAGTATTTGAAACCGACGGTACTGATGTTCTGATCTTCTGTAATACAAACATTAATATATATATAATTATTCACCTTGAATAAGGCATGTTGCCACTGAGACGTAAGTGGCTATGTTTATCTTGCTGCACAACTCCCCACTTAGGTTTCTAAGCGGTAAGTTGTGTAGTTGTTTTTTCACATTACATTTAAATTTCTGCATGTTCGTACAATTGTGGGAGATGGGAAGGAATTTCATAGGTAAGCCGTCTGAGGAAAGAAGCTATTAGAGTAGAAAGTTTTCCAGCAATTGGGGACCTATATAGTGAAGGGGTTGAATTTTGCTGCTTGTCAGGTTAGTCAGTGGTATTAACCATGGGGGGGGGGTGTAGGCTGTATCTAGAAATCTGGACAACTTCCGGTGCCGAGTTTGCCAGATGTTTGGTCCAGTACCTGTACTCGACTAACACAAGAAAACTGATGATGGGAATGGGTCGATTTCTTTGATCAGAAAGGAAAGATGCTGGGACACAACAACAAAAAAAAAACTAAAAGTTTTTATTTAAACATGTGAGGAGGGATGATGGAGGCAAATTTTAATTATGGCTATTATTATTTGTCCCATTTTTAAACGAATCTAGTTAAGCAAATAATTGGTTTCAATTATAAGAATAACTGATATATCCAATAGAATTAGATAATGAAAACCAATAAAGATGAGGAGAGAAACTGATGAGATGGAGAGAGATGTTAGTATTGGAAAAAGATGGGATAGAGGAAGGTGGTAGGGGGGGTGTAGATAAAATCCACTGTATCAATGTTACTTGACCCTCACCACCCTCACATCAACATCTACTGACACACACACACACACACACACACACACACACACACACACACACATTTTGTTGTTCACCAAACACCATTATTCTGGCACACAGAGAGGGGTCTGATTCCCACCCACTTCCCATGACCTGAAGAAGAAAAACTGATCATCATCATCAAACAAGAGATCCATTTCTGGTTAGAATGTGGTGTGGGGCAGGGAAGAAGAAATCTTTTGCAGATTCCTTGCATTGGTAGTAGAAGAGAGTGGATGACGTCTGCCCAGCCTTGAAATATTGGAGCTGAGTATGGCAAGGTCGTAGAGGTTAAAGGGGTGGGGGTCTGTCAGAAGAAAGAAAAAGACAACCAAACCAAGAGGAAGGGGGTTCAATAACTAGAAGACTAACAGACAGTCTTTTATACAGGTCACTTTCAAGAAACATTATTCTTAGAGAGGAGAAAATATAGACATTCTCATTAACTTTGAATAATAATTTCAATAACCGTTTTTTTTTTTTTTTTAATATAGCCATTTATCAAAAAGGACTACTACACTTTCTAATCATTGTTGGAGGGAGTCTGGTGTTTTCATAGTCGGTGGGAGTCTTACGAATGCTAGGGGCTTGACGAATGCTAGGGGTTTGACTTGGATTTTTTAATCTCTGAAGAATCAACAGACGGTCTGAATATTGGAAGACTTTAAAATAAGGAATCAGTTGAATAATTTGGAATCTTTAAAGGTTGAGTCGAACCGTATACCTTTTTTTATTATGAAGTCGCTCCAGACAAGTCATGAAACCACTTAATGTAAGGAGCTAAAAATAAGGAAAGATGATTAACGCAAAGAGAGGAGATGCCTATTGACCGTAGTCTTGAAAAGACCGAGCCTATAGGTAGCAGGAAAACAGTCAGCAGGAAGAGTTCCACAAGCCTGGAGTTCTTAGGAAGAAGCTACTGAAATAGGAAGATGTATTATAAGGAAGTACCTGAAAGAGACTAACAAGTCAAACGAGCTGGAACAAAGAAAGCAGGGAATAAATCGGACAATTCTGAAGAACACATATTGTCACTGAGATGTAAGGGCTACTCTTCTGATTCCGCAACCCTGATTCTAACCTTTTAAAAATAAAAAAGCCACATCTATACATATTTGAAAAAAAAAACGGTAACAAGAGGTGAAGTGGTTATTATATTTTAAAACAATATTTCGGGGGTAACATCTTTTTCAAGTTTTTTCTTCATTTTTCTATATCTATTGTTTCTTGATATCTGTTAACAATTCTGCATTTTCAAAGTTGAAGATTTTCTGTTTTATCCATTGTAGAAATAATTTTTTCCAATCTCAGCCGTGTCGTATTCATTTTAGTTTTGATTTCTACCCGTTTTTTCATGTATAAAAACTTTTTGACCTCTTATTTACTTGTCTGCTCACGAGGTCAGTTAAAAAATCCAGCTCCCCAAAAGGGGGCACTCTGGATTGAGGAGTCAAATAGGTCTTTTGGCACTTCCTTACGAACGAACGAGGATACCTCAATATACTGATAATACTCTCCCTCCCATCTGAACAGAGAAGAGATGACCTCAAACCGGATACATACTATACTTTGATCCTAGTGCGAAGGCCAGAAAAATATTTAACAGTCCCTATTTTCTTGCCTCCACACAAGGACAGTTAGGCACAAGGTTGGTTTTTAATGTGTGGAAACTCTATCTCCCCAAAATGGGGCACTTTAGATCGGGATAAAAATTGCCTTAGTCTAGAAATATTTCTCTTTCACTGACCGAGGACAGAAAAGATGAAGTGTAATATCAGAACAGATACTTTGCTTTGCTCCTAGCAGTGTTATTTCATAGAAAATAGAAAGTTGACCATGGGCATACTCCCCCCTCTCCTTTTATTTTGTCCTTTACTCCTCACATTCTATAAGTGATGTTTCTGACAAAGGGAGAAAAATTGCTGTTTTCTGGTTTAGCTGTTTTGAGTGGGTGGTGTGTGGAGATTTTCAATCGTCTCATAGTATTCGTCATTTAACTGTCAATCTATCCACCTCATCGACTGATTTTTAGCCTTGATAAGTGGTGATTCATTAGTTTTTTAAAAAAAAGCTAAATATCGGGATATTGTCATAACATTTTTTTTTTTTTTGTTAATGTAAAAATCTATATTTTCTCACCAACCTATTTTATGTAAGTACACATGGCAACACTTTGTTTCTGCATGCACACACGCATATTTTTTATGTATTTATATCTACGTTTGCCTGTGTGAAAACATTTCTGAAATGCAGTGTTCATCATAGCTTCAATCCACCTATTTGCCTTGAAAGAAGAATCTAGGTTTTGTTCCCCTTCCCCTTCTCGAAATATTAGGGAGAGATAAAAAAAAAAAAAAATCTTCTCAACTGTAGTAACCCTTAAGGAAAAGAAAAGAAAGAAAAAGTACCGGTTCTGATATGGGATTACCAGCTGTTTGCCATGTGACCCCCACCCACCCAGTCTCCTTTGTTCAGCCGAGTGAAGAAGAGGTGTTGGGGTGGCTGCCCTCAAGAAATGCTTCAGATGGTTTGGTATGCTGTCCTGGTTTCCCCTATCATCTCTCCCAATCCTCTTCCAACATCCCCCTCCAGAATAACTGTCCATGAAAACAGTCCTCCTTCCCTCTCTCTCTATCCATATATATATATTTCCCCCTTCTCCCCACTATATTCAATTGAAACAAAATGCCTGTGCTGAGTGTTCTTCATAGACTGCCGGCCGGTATCATTATCATCATCATCATCATAAGCACTTTCTGCCTTTCAAATTCTGAGAATCTCATGTAAACTTCATCATGAAAGGGTTTATATTTTTGTCTTTAGCTTATGAGTTTTGGTTGTTGTTGTTGACTCTTTTTCTTATATATATAATATATATATATACTAGAAGAATACCCGTCCCAGGAAAGGTATACCCCCCCCCCCCCGAATAGAACCTTTTTTCATCACTTTCATGTCCCCTTACGAAGATTTAAATCAAGATATAACGTTATTAGACCGTATGTCTAGAATCCTTATTCCAATTTTGATTCTAGAAAATGTCTAAAATTGAAGGGTTTAGCTTAAGTGGGTCTGAAGAAATTGAAATTCAGGGAATCTTGCTTAATTGGTGTCTAATGACTGGATAAAATTCAATACAAATTAAAAAAAAAAAATGAATTTTTAAATGGGAAGTTGTGTCCATAGTATGCCCCCTAAAAAACATTAAAAAAAACCCCAAAAAACCTCTGAAATTTTGGGAATAAAATAAATAACATTTCACACAAATCGGAGGTATTTGAATTTTCACAAAATGTTTCTACACCCTTTTTTGCCCCCTTTTTATAAAACTAAACGAAATATAGCCGATATTCCTCACACTGTGTTACAAAATTCATAATCAGTTCATTAGTTTAGAAGTTTATTCTCTACAATGAAATATATATATATATATATATATTTACACAGTATCTACAATAAGTGAGTACACCCAACAAATTTTTTACTTTTTACTTCATAGAACTTCAATTTTTCATAGGATTTAAATGAAACTCGATGTGAACATAGCCATGTAGTGGTTTAATAGCTTTATAAACTATGAAGGAACAAATATCTTTTCAATGCAAAAAAATTGAACAAAAACAT
Source organism: Sepiola atlantica (assembly GCA_963556195.1). Taxonomy (NCBI): domain Eukaryota; kingdom Metazoa; phylum Mollusca; class Cephalopoda; order Sepiida; family Sepiolidae; genus Sepiola; species Sepiola atlantica. The sequence goes on along the minus strand of OY744516.1, from coordinate 110,932,027 downwards.
TTGGAACAAATAACAAAAAGTGAGTACACATTAGCATTTTAAACAAATAATCTTATTTTTAATACTTTGTATGGCCTCCATTGTTATCAATAACAGCAGACAACCTCCTAGGCATTGATTCGACTAGTTTATGACATGTGTCAGCCGGAATTGCGTTCCATTCACACTTGATGACCTTCTTCAGTTCATTATTATTTCTCGGATTTTTCCCTTCAATTTTCCGTTTCAGATGCTCCCACAAATGCTCTATTGGGTTCAAATCAGGTGACATACTCGGCTATGGTAAGGTATTCACCCGTTTACTGTCTAAGAACGCCTTCGTAGCCCGAGACGTGTGCTTAGGGTCGTTATCTTGCTGGAAAACTCCATGTCTGCCAACACTTGTTAGACTTGGTAACATTTTTTCCTCCAATATCTGGCAATAGTTTGGAATCCATTTTTCCTTTGATGAAAGCAAGTCGTCCAACTTTTTTGGCACTCATACACCCCCAAATCATTAAGCTCCCACCTCCATGCTTTACAGTTGGCACGACATACTTATCCTTGTAAGCTTCCCCTTTTCGTCGCCACACATGCTTAACGCCATCTGATCCGAATAGATTTATTTTTGTCTCATCAGACCAAAGGATTTTGTCCCAAAACTGCATGTCTTTGTCTTTATGTTCATTAGCAAATTCATAGCGCTTCTTTTTGTGAGAAGTTTTAAGCAGAGGCTTCCTCCAGGGCATGCAGCCTTTAAACCCGTCTTCATGGAGAATGTTGCGCACTGTCTGAGCACTCAGTTACGTTTAAACTGTGCGAAATTTCTTCTGCGATGCTAGCAGCACTCCGACGTCTGTTTCTCTCTATTAGTTGTTTGATGTGCCTCTTAGTTTGATCAGAAAACTTATTTGGTCGACCGGGACGGCGGCCATTTTTGACGGTTCCAGTTTTTTTGTACCATTGAACAACTTTTGCTACCGTATTTCGGCTGATATTTACATTGTCACTAATTTCCTTATATGAACGACCACTCTTGAATAAATTAACAATAGTTTCACAAGTTTTTTCATCTAATTCATTGCCATGAGGAGCCATTTTCAAGAATAATATGAAAAAAACTTTGGTAGCAATAGATCCAAGCAATAGCAGCGGAATGTAAGCAAAAAGCCAGTAAACTGCCTTAGGTTATCTGTTAGGGTACAATAAAAAGGTGTCAACAGAAAGTTCTGCTATTTATAGCTAATTGAGTACATATTTATTCATGATAAGTGACTTTCATAACTGTACTCATTTATTTTACTGTGACTTTATGGATTTTTTTTTTTTTCCTATTTGTAATAAACAACAAATTCGAACCTTAACGCTTATGCATATTTAAATTTAAATATATGGCTATGTTCATTTAAATCCTACGAAAAATTTAAATAAAGTTCTATGAAGTAAAAAGTAAAAAATTCGTTGGGTGTACTCACTTATTGTAGATACTGTATATATATATATATATATATGTGTGTTGGGACGATTAATCAGAATTGGAAACTGGAAAATCAGAACTTTTTTGGGTATCGGAATAAAAAAAATTTCAGCCTAATTTCCGATTCCAAAAAGATTTAAAAACATTTTTGTTGTTTTTTAACTTAATTTTCTATTGCTGGTACTAATGGTAAATTTAAATTACCAGCAAAACTAAAATTTACAGATCATAACAAACTTAGGTAAAAATGGTCCCGGAAAAAAAAAATGACCCGGTAAAAATGGCATGAGTGAAAAATGTAGATGTAAATCTCGCGCTGAGTTAATTCAAAATCTTGGAAACATTACATAAAAAGGGAAAACATTAAAAAGTTTATCTAATTAAAAATAAAATTATCTTTCCGCTACCCCCCCCCCCCCCCCAAATGAAATTCTTCCTTAAAAAGGTAGAATTTCATAAGGTGATTTTAGAATCAGAATCATGAATTTAGAAAAGAATCGGTGAGTGGGGGGGGGGGTGATATTGGAATCGTCCCATCATTAATATATATATATATATAAGAATAAAAAACTCAATGTTTTTGTGTGTGTTCCTTATAAAAACAAAGGTTAAAGAATCTACATAAAATCTAAAAGTATATTCTTATGTAAAATTTACCGGGGTAGATAATGGAAATGGTCACCTATTTTTCGTCAGATTTTTTACTCTGTTTCTTCGGTGCAACGGTTAGCGATACAGAACAAAGACCGAGAGGTTGATGGTTCAATCCCCACTGATTTCTAATATTTTTTGTTGTTTTAAATGATAACTTAAATATACTTCGGTCGGGGTGAGGGGGACGACTGGAGAAGACAGATAAAAATTTTACACTTTTGCTCCTGGCAACGGGATGAAGGGGCAACCGAGGATGAAACAACTTTTGCCCCACAGAAGAGAGATTGTTACAATTTTGCTCTGGGCAACGCTGGGTAACCCCTGCTAGTTTATTATATAAAGAGCAGTTGTCTGTGTGTATGTCAGATTAAAACTCTAAAACTACAAAACAAACACCCACAAGGTTGGTACTTTCTTGATCGGCGTTGCCCGGGTTGAATAATATCTAAAATTTAGAAAAGAAAAAGCCCTCATGACATTGGCCTTCGGGCGAGGATCAAAGTGTAGTGTCTGTTCTGTTGGATAAGAACTCCTTCTAGACTGAGGCAATTTTAATTTTTGTCTCAATCGGAAGTGCCCCTTTTTGGTAAACTGGATTTTCCTCACATTAAAAACCTACCTTGTGTCTAACTCTACCCTCATGGGGCAAGTAAATAGGTGTCCTCAGTTGGTGACTGTTTGACTTCTAGATTCTTTAGAGAAAAGCCTAGGGTAGATTGGTTTGATTTAGTTAGTTGGGAGGTGGCTGTGATGAAGTGGATAATGATGCAGACTGAGGACTACCGGATGACCAGGATTGATAGAAAATTATGTCCCACTGACTGTCCTCTCTGATCGAAATGTAAACACAAGGTGTGTGTGTGTGTGTGTGATTGAACTAACGGATTGGCCTTTGGGCTAGGATCAAAGTGTGGTATCTGGCCCTTCGGGTAAGGATCAAAGTGTGATATCTGGCCCTTCGTGTAAGTTTAGCCTCTTAGCTAGTCGAGTGAATGAATTTCTGTAACCTTATGAAAAATAAAAATTTCCAACCAATTGGAGATATCTTAAGTAGGATGGCCCCTAGAGTAAATGTGGTATTTTGGTGACTGAGATGATTCTAGTTAAGAGTAGGATAGGCAATCTTTTCACGTTAGACAAAGGATGACCAACGACATCCATTTATCCCACACTTTTGATAGCCTTGTGCCTAATTTGAATGCAATGTATAATTTTATATTTTGTGCAAATAAATATTTCAAAATATGGTATCTGTTCTGTCTTTGGTCGGTGAGGGAGAAATTCTTCCAGACTGAGCAAATTTTTATTTTTGTCCTGATTCAGTGTTCCTCATTTTAGAGAATGGAATCCCTTGCCCTCATTAAAAACCGACCTTGTATCAAACTTTGCCCTTATGGGAAGGTAAGATACAATTGCAATCCCAATTTAGCATGATTTTAGAGCTGCTCTAGTTTAAGAAAATACTCTAATACTGGTTTGCTTGAGGTCACCAGGGAACAAATTATTGGGTCAGAAAAAACAAAAAAAATAACTTTCATTCTCACTTTTTTTAATGGAAACTGCTCCAGACAAGGCATGAAGCCATTTGATGTAAGTAGCTAAAAAGAACGAATGATTATCGCAAGGACAGGAGATACTTATTGGTCGTAGTCTTGAAAAGACCAAAACTATAGGTATGAAGAAAAAAAAAGTCAGCAGGAAGAGAGTTCCACAAGCCTGCAGTTCTTGGAAAGAAGCTACTGGAATAGGAAGCTGTATTACAATGAGGTATCAAAACAGCAAATTGAGGGAGACCAGTAGACCAACGAGTCAAACAAACTGAAACAAAAGAAGCAGGATATAGATCACACAAGTCTGAAGAACACATGCTATAATAATATTTATAGTAAAGACTGAGACTAGCAACATCACATCTGTGAGAGGATGCAGAGAAGAAAGGGTAGGGCCAATCAAATTGCAGCTACGTTTCTGTACCTTATCAAGAACGCTCAAATGTGACAGATTCACTAGCCCCAATATGACAACAGTAAATAAATCAGTCAGAGACTTTTGGCAGAGAATTCTTTCAGTCACTTTAGTTGGTTTAATTTTGCTTGTATTTTCATTAACTTAAATGACCTTCAATTATATCATCATTTATACGTAATTGTATGATGCGGATTCAACCCTTTGCCTAATCGTATGATGCAGATTGTTCTGTTAGTAAATATGGATGGCTGTTGGTTGGATATGTCAACTTCTTTCAGTGAGTATTTACTACCACCGCCACCTACCACAGTTCATTTAGTGAACTACTTTGTTGCGTAAATATCAGAGTGGTCTAAGTTTCCGCACTCGCATAACATCCCCTTTTTTTTTTAACTGATCACTTACCAATTGTGAATTTATCGACGATGTGCTACACCGCGGCCAATCGTGTATTTTCCGTGTATTTTTAAATAAAAAGTGACGTACAAAAAAACAGCCTTTCCGTAATATATTTTATGATAAACCTTTTTAAATATAATTTGGTGAAAATCTGACAATTTACTCATTTTTTCATAGAATTTTTAAACATTTGCGAATGTGAGCATGTATAAAATAAAAAAAAAAATGGCTACATTAAAAATGTGTTGATTTAATGGTTCTAAAATATAAACTGTTTTCCTTTTTAATTATCATTCCTAGGCTGAACAAATAAAAAAAATAATTACCGGGTTTTTTTAATGTTGCTTTTTTTTATAAATGCTCTCAAAATAATGACAATAATATTAACCCTTTATTAAAGTTTCATTGTGTTAAATATAGAATGGAAGTGTTCTAGGTACTCGATTGGAGGTCCAGTTACTAATTGGGAATCTATCAATGATGCGCCACATCGGGGGGGGGGGCATCTTGAATTGGCTCTACGAGTACCTCTCTATCGAGGAACTGCGATTTTCACTTGTGTATTTTTACAGACAAACACTCTAATATCATACAAGGAGTCGGAGGAGCTAACTCGCCCACAGTTAGAAGTCTCTACACTGCTACTCAAATCACCGGATACTATTTTAGAACAGAAATATTTGTATATGCATGGGTTAAAAAAATGGAAAGGAAGTTTTCATTTGTCCTTTTTTCTGTCTTTTCGTTGCATTTGGCATATGAAGAGAAGGAAGACAAATAATCGATTTCTTTGCCGGGAAGGGATGAGAAGACGTTTTAAGCAAGGTTCGACTGTAAAATAAACAATTGATTCATGTGCGTTTTTTGGGAGGGGTAAATAAAAGTTTTAAAAAAATATACCCAGATGTGTAGGAAGGACCACATGTCACATGACTTGTCTGGGCAAAATAAGAACAATGTACAATCGATTTGTAAATTTAAGGGTAGACCTTTTTTGTCAGTCAGTTTTGTAACTCCTTCCTTCCCTATTTGGCTCTTGAAGGTCTTACTTTTTAGCTAGCATGTTTGGAGTCTAGGGGATTGAACACTGGTGGCAGGGTCTTTTTCATGCTTGGTTTATCTGATAACTCTGGGATAATGAAGGTAGTTAAGTATCCTTGGTAGAGGTGATAGTGTTTTTCTGGTCAGCAGTTTTCCGGGTGATAGTACAGGAAACCGAACTCATGGGTAGTTCCTTAAAAGGCTTCTCCATCAGCATTTGCTAAATGTCGGGGTATACTCAAGTGCCATGTTGCACATGGATGTGTGTCCTTTGAGATATTTCCAGCATGGATGACTGGGTCCGACACTTCCATGCTGATGTTTCACCTTTAGGTTTGATTATTGTGCTTCAATGGATAATAGGACAATGTGGAGGACCATAGTCGCCGACACCTTACGAAGGCAGGGTCATCCATGATAATGATTGTGCTTCAACATTTTTCCCTGTCAGTTAAAAGACTACCTTGTTTTGAAGTAATTCTACCTTGCTCTCTCTCTTTGTGTTATTATGCAACTTAATTATCGTTTGTTCTTTTTAGTTCCTTACGTCAAGTGGCTTCATGCCTTGTCTGGAGCGACTTCCATTAAAAAAAAAATATATTTAAAAATGGAAAACCTTTTAAATAATAGATATTTAGCCATCTTAAAACAAACAATGTAGGGGAAGGGTGGTTGGAAGGGGGCATCTTATCTAAGAGACATTCTTTATTTCTCAACATGAAATAATAGTTAATTTAAAAGAAAGAGAAGATGAGTTGATTAAATGCTATACCTCTAAAGGAATAAGTCTCTCCCCCTTCATTAGGCTTTATGAACCCATCTAATCCAAACACTTGATTAATTATGATGGGGTAACATCGTTCCGATCAGTTCACCTTAGGGCAAAAGATCATATTTGAAAAATGACCCGAACATAATCTTGTCTAGCGTAATAATCACATAAGTAATCCTTCGACGAATAAAAAAAATATAAATTATCTTTTTTTTCTTTGTTTTATTAATCAGCTTAAGCCAATAGATAAAATGTATATTTAGAAAGAAAAACGAAAGCTTACAATGCAAAGATCAGCATCTTTTAATTTTTATTCTTGAATTTTTTTTTTCCTTTGTTCGCCCAAAACAAAGCATATTGCTACTCAAGCATGAGAGGCTATTGTAATAGACCATATTTATAGGGGGCAACCTGGTTGGGCAGCAAGATGTTTGTTCACATTACATTTAAATTTCTGTATATTGGTACAGTCATGGGAACAGGAAGGGAATGGCAAAGGAAAACAGTCCGAGAAAAGAATCCATTAAAGTAGAAAATCTTCCGGCATCTGGGAACTTCTACAATGGAGGGGTGGGATTTTGCTGCAAATCGGTTGGTATTTATGTTGAAGAGGTACAAGTGCAGTAATTTAATCGGAAAACATTCTGTGGAAGTACTTGTAAAACAAGCACAGGAATGCAACATTGTGATAGGGTCTGGAGCTTGGTTAGAAATTCTTTTTTGCACCCTGTCCAAGAAGGAGAGGCTAGTGGTTGGTGCACTAATCCAAATGTTGCAATAAAATTCCATGCATGGGCGAATGTTGGCTTTATAGAGATATAGGATACTGTCAGGTGAGAGAAGTTTGTTAGCCTGTCAGAGGGAGTCTACCTTCTTTGCAGCAGACTTGGCAGCATCTTCTATGTATTTATTCCATTTTATGTTGCCTGAGAATATCATGCCAAGGAGTTTAAACATTGAACTCTCGGGAAGGATGCTATTGGCCATAACAATCAGTGGTTGAAAAGGTTTCTTTAGAATTAAGTGTTTTTTAGTGTTCTACAAGATCACCACGCCATCCAAAGTGTTCTTTATACGAAATGTGGTGCATTTCTACCAATAATTTTGGAGCAATGAGTATTTACCATTCGTAGGTGCAGTAATAGTAGTATTAATATAAATAGTACTATTGTAATGTCGATCACACTATTAGACATCTTTTAGTTTTATATAAAAAATGTGGTTCATACCAAATTTGGTGTAATTTTACTCAATAGTTTTAAACCTCTAAGTGTTTATTATTATAGGTTGGAGTAATAGTAGTATTAGTTGTAGTATCCTCTGTGCAATCTTTTAGGCCGTTTAACATGTCTCTTCCAGATCAGATGCGGTTAGCATGGTGGCCATGGCGGCACAAAGTGATTTTCTCCATGAAACTCTATCATTTATGTTGGTTTCAATGTGTCATTGCTTGAGATCAATTTTGAGCGAGTCATTCCCAGCCTGCCTTTTCCTCGGTTACCCTCAATTGAGATGTGTGTACATCTGTTTATTCAACCGGAGCTTTGTTCAACATGTCCATACCACCATAGGTGGTTGCAAGACAGCTGGTTCCAATATGGGTACCTTCAGCCTCAAAAGCAGGGAGTCAGAACTAACTCTGTCGTCAAGATGCACAGCACATATTCACTGAACCATAGCCATGTCATCCCTCTGCAGTGGAAGCCTGGCATTCACACGCCTGTAACATGGTACTATGGACATAGTTGCTGTAAACTCGACCTTGAGTAACAAGTGAAAGTTACTAGAGGTTAAGATGAGATTTTCTATTCATGATAGATATCATTTATAGTATTGTTTCTCTTTGAAAAAATTAAAGTTAGTTTGATTATTATGGAATGTTGAGGGAGGGAGGGCATGATTGGCCTAATGGTATCTGTTAGATGGATTAAATAAATCCATCTAAAAAATCTGTTTGAAGGGAGATAACTATTTGTACTCTTAAATTATCTCCTTTGCCAATAGGAATTTTGAAGCATGATTAATCTGTCCTTGGTGAGAAAGATTGAAGCAGGATTATCTGCCCCTGCATAGACAGACGACATAGAGAGGGAAATTCAAAATGGAGAATGTCACCGAAATCGACTTAGTGACAGACAATTAACTTCTCATTCATAGTAATTCCTTCAGTTGTAAAATTGTTAAATAAATCATATTGTTGATCACCATAGAATCGTTTTCATCCATTTATTTCTTCAAATTTGTGTCTTACCACTGAAACACACCGTTCACAACACCTTTTTGCAATTCAGGCATCTTCCTATTTACTTGCCACGAGGGCAAAGTTAGACTTTGTTGGGAAAATCCAGATCCCCAAAAAGGATTACTCTGGATTTGAACAAAAATAATTAGAAAAAAAAAGGCTCAGTCAAGGACTTGTCCTTCACTGATTGAGGACAGAAAAGACTAAGTGTAACATCAGAACAAATACTACACTTTGTTCCTGGCCAAATTCAGTAATGTTTGGTACAGGTAAGCTTCAGTCTGTGGCTGACTTGTCCACCCAATTTCAATCATGAATGTCCAGTCTTTGTTTTATCACAGTTCAATAAGCAGGGACATTTTAGTGCTTATCACGTCAAAGGTAGATCAATCATACTTCAAAATCTCTATTGGCGAGGGAGATAATTGTAGAGTACAAAGAGTTATCTACGTATTGATACTTTTTGGAAAGGTATGAACATGCAATTTTCCCCACCTATTTTTACGATAAACACGGATTGGCGTACAATAAAATGACCCATGCGCAATGTCGGATAGATACATCTAGTTAATAATAGAAGTTTCTTACCCGAAATTAAACTGATTAGTCGTATATAAGTAATGGAAACAAAATGAGCATCGTCAAATACAGAGTATTATTTTTTCTAGAAGAATGTGTAACGTGAACTGATTTGACAGTGAAATTTAAGTTTCAGATATTACCTATTTGTTTCCAAGGCAGATTCTATCGAAATAACAATCTTTTGGTTAAGAACAAAGTGTAGTATCTGTTCTAATGCTTCACTTAATCTATTCTGTCCTCGGTCAGTGAAGGAGAAATCCTTCTAGACTGACACGATTTTTATTTTTGTTCCAATCCAGGGTGCCCCTTTTTAGGGGGAACTGGATTCCCCCCCCCCCGCCCCCCACATTAAAAATCGATCATATGTCTAACTTTGCCCTCATGGGGAGGCAAGTAACTAAGAACAATATAATTTTTTTAACACCTATTTAGTAGTTATTACTACTAAATAAAAAGAAAGAATAGATGAATTTTTAGGTGTCATCAGGAGAGAATGTGCACCGTTCCTGTATCTTAAATGCTTAATTTGTTAAATTTCTAGGAGATTATTTAAAAAAACTATTTTTAAATACATTTAAAAAAAAAAAACTTTTAACTTTAATCGGGTTTATTGTGTTTATTTATGCACTGCATTCATTCATTTCGTATGAATCAGATGCTCATATTGTTAGCATTGGTTTCCCCGATATCTTTCTAGCAAGAATTCTTTCTAGAAAAACATTGGGTATTTGCAGGAGAGACCACCTGAAGGTTGCCAACATCCTAAGTGAAAGTGTTTCTGTGGAACGAACTGGATTCGAACCTGGCACACCCAGTTTGTCATTTCGTGTCGTTAACCAATTATCCACCATCCTCATATTTATGCGTTAAAACATTGGAAAAAAGCATGAACTTGCATATTCCTGACCAGCTATTGGGTAAATGGAAAGTTTTGTTAAATTAAGGGTGTACGATAAATCGTTTTTCTATAGATGTTGGATTTCAGCATGAAATAACCCCCAAAAGGAGTGATTTGATGTAAAAGAACCAAGGGAACTTGTTCCAAGTTATTAAAGCATGCTGAAGCAAAACAAACACTAAAAGTTATTTTCCAACGCGAAAGATCTGCATGAACCCGTGGTGTTTAACACTCATCTTTAAGTGACTGTCTTCTGGAAGTTGAAGGTTCAATCCTCAGTACAGACGATAATCAAGAACAGCATAATTAACTCTTCTACCATGTCATGACTGAAGGAGCAAAAACAATCTACCCCACATAGATTAAACAAAAGGTTCAGTTCGAAATACCAGCAGTGAGAATGAAGATATAGGCATAGAATATTTAATGTAGATGTAAATGCGTTAGATAGAATAACAGAAAAGTGACAAGAAACTTGCAGAATAATGAACAAAGCAAACAGCAGTACAAAAAGGAACAAGTGACTAATATAGGACATTGTCAGTATACAGAAGTGCGATTGTTACTGCTGGTTTTGTATTATTAGACTAGACTAATGTCTAGGAGTGCTGGGGAAGCGAACAAGACTATTGGCCTCTTCCACAACTAAAAAGAAAATTGATTTTTCATGAATAAATCTTTGTCAGTTTGCAGCATTCTTAGCCCTGCCCCCACCTCCCGAAAATGTTATACTTTAAATGAAAAGATTGCTTTATTCAGTGTGATAATCTCCAAGATGAGGTTGGGGTGGAAGGTGGATTCTTATCAAGGTTGTGGAGTTGGAAGGTATAAGCTATGAGTCTGACTCCTAAAATTTCAAAATCTTTGACTCTGACTCCTTATTTTAAAGTCTTCCAATATTAGACTGTTGATTCCTTGCAGATTAAAAACTGACTCTGACTCCCAGCATTCTTACAAGTCTGGTTCAGACTCTGATTCTTTCCATCTAAGATAACCAGAAAATATTTGAATTGGTTGACAGGTTAAAAAAAAATGTTATTCTTTATTTTTGTACCTGAATTTTTCATTTTTTTTTTTTTTTGCCATTCAAAATTCTTAATTTTTCATGAATCTGAGATTTGGTGTAACCCCCTCCCTCCCCACACACATCCACACCTGGAATATTCTTGAAAAGCTGAGGCGATGAATGGAGGTTACATCAAGTAACTCTAAATCAAGATCGTTATTTTTTATTTATTTTTAAAATTTATTTATTTATTTTTTGGCAACTTTTGCACCTGTTAACCCGTTGAAGTATATGGCAGCAAATCAATATTGTTTAGGTTTTTGAGAAATTCTTCAAAGAACTTGGCACATTGGACTAATGTAATTTCATGTTTGATTCTCCAAAGAAAATGATATTATAAACTAGCTGTGTCTTTGGCCTTTTGGCTAAGATCAAAGTGTAGTATCTGTTCCGATGGATACTGCACCCCATAGACTGGTATTGTCTTGGCTTTCGGGGCTTGATTTACGCCGGTCTATGGGTCTGTCCTGTTCAGTTCTAGGAGGTCCACCCTCCCAGGCTTCGCCTCCCCTCTTTGGAGAGGAGTAAGTTTATTGCTTACTGCCTGAGGCGCCCCTACCGGGGAATGCCGACGGGGCTGCCCGGGCAATTTTTGATGGTCAGAGTACTCACCTCTTGGGCGCTGGCTTTTCAACCCCCACTTTCCGACCCGACCTTGGGTCACATCTTACTTGTGGGAGTAGGATAAAACTGGCCTTGTGCCTAACTCCTGGAGAGGAGTAAATAATACCCGGTGGCCTTTTGGCTAAGATCAAAGTGTAGTATCTGTTCCGATGGATACTGCACCCCATAGACTGGTATTGTCTTGGCCTCCGGGCTTGATTTACGCCGGTCTATGGGTCTGTCCTGTGCAGTTCTAGGAGGTCCACCCTCCCAGGCTTCGCCTCCCCTCTTTGGAGAGGAGTAAGTTTATTGCTTACTGCCTGAGGCGCCCCTACCGGGGAATGCCGACGGGGATGCCCAGGCAATTTTTAAACCCCACTTTCCCGACCCGACTTTGGGTCACATCTTACTCGTGGGAGTAAGATAAAAACTGGCCTTGTGCCTAACTCCTGGAGAGGAGTAAATCAATACCCGGTGTTGTCGGGAGTAAAGGAAAAAGTGACTGACTTGTTTACGAAGAAACGGAAATTAATTTTGAGGACTTTCATTTTGTAATCAAGTAGGAATTAAAAAAAGTACTTAACCGTAATCTATTAATAGTAAAGAAAAATGTGTAATTAATGTGAGGGTGATAAACACACGCCCACACACATACACTACAGAATAAGTACTACATTTTGAGCCTAGCCAGAGACCATCCCATAATTTAATTAATATCTAATATATAAAGTAGAGACGTTTTTTCCCCTGTACCTTCTCGGAGTATAGGAAAATAACCACATGCATCACAGGCTACTAAACTCACCACTATACTACACTTATTCACTCGAGCGTGTTTTGGTAAATTTATTTTTTTCTACATAACACTAAATATTACATTTGGCCCACCATCCACGTCTCTCCGAAAAACCAACTCCATATAGGTGGTAGCAAAAACTTTTCTCCATAACAATTCTGTACTGTCACTCTACTCATCGACACCAGGAACTAATAAGCACAGTTTAATTTTCAAAAAACACCCAGTTCTTATTTATTATTTTCCTGGTATTAATTTACTACATAATATAAAGCAATACGCAAAGACTTAATGACCGCTCCCGTTCACTCCGATGATTTTCCGCGAATATCAGATTACGTTATTTCTATTTCTACCTATGACTTCTACATTTATATTTATTCCGGAATTAAGCGAATGAAATTAACGAACACAGTTTCTGCAACATTTATTCATTCAACATGGCGGCTACAATTTCTTGATCGAATCGACATCCTATTCAATTCAATAAGCACCAAGATACTGGGAGACCCCGATACATTTACATTTTCAAAATCATACACTTTTAACACGCATATTATAGAAAACTTGCCCAAATCCAGTCATTTTCATCATCTACAAATGACATAAACCGTGTCAATGCTGAATCTTAACATAACACACATGCCCATAATCAAGCTTAGCTTAATTGACCTATTTTCACATGCATTTTTAACTCGGAGCGGTGGCGCAGTCCTTAGGAAGGAAGGTTTCATGATCGCCAGTTTCAGCGTTCGATCCCATTCTATTCTACCACTTTTTTCTTTTTTTTTAATTTATAGCATTTGCCAACACGGTAGAGCGGGGGGGGGGGGAAGAAACAACAATAGGCCATTTCTTTTTTTATTCGACGTCATGCAATAGGTAGTACTTTCTCCCGTGCAACGCCGGGCGACGGGTTTCGCTAGTATATATATATATATATATATATTTACTTTGAATAACTCGAGGGAAATAACTCTGTATAATTGCACATAATAACTTCCCTTTAATCTGTCTCTACTCTAACGATTTTCATAAGTATTTTCAAGAAAAAATTAAAGTGAAATAAAATATATCCGTGCCAATAACATAGTGGAAAGAAAACAACGAAATAATGGGGTAGCCTGAATCAAGTATCGATATATCAGACTGATTTCTATTTGGATCTGACTCTGAAAATCCGACAAGATAACTTTATATGGTCGGTTTATAGCAATACTATTTATATACATTAATAGCTGTCTCTACCTGACGTTTTCCGAAATTCTTCTGACTTTTATTCACGATTCACCTGAGTGAAATTGGATTTCTTCCTGCAAAATAAAACTTTATTTGTGTTACGAAAGTGTTGAGTCTTTTTGTAAAAAAGTAAAAAGTCGACCATTTATATTTTCCCTCCCATTTTGTAAACAAAAACTTGACCGCAATTTAAAAATAAGAATAAATGTGAAAACGATTCCGCGTTCTCACGAGAAACACACGCATGCACATTTGAAATTGCATGATTTAATTATGGGTTCTTACAAAGAAATATATATTTTAGTATATACTTTTTATAATATTCGAAAATGTTCCAAATTACAAGCTCAATAAAGTTGTATTACAAACTTCAGAGCATATATATATTATAGGTGCATTCCAATGACCAAAAGAACAATCAATCCATAACTATACCTGTCATCTATTCTTATAATTTCTTTCAATCTTTTTGCTATCATATATCCGCGAATTCCTGTAACTCCTCTTTGTCTCACAGACGAACAAAATTTATTTAATATGTTTATATTGTATTTTTTAATTTATTTATGTTTATTCTTTCCCAATTCAATGCCTTTTCAATATCTGACACACGTTTCGCAGAAGAATCAAGAGAAATACAGCCTTCATTTTAATTTTTCATCAAGAGAAAATTGTTCATTCAGTAGTAATAGGGGGAAAAACTGAAAAAAACACCTCGGTCCAAAGACATTGAAGAGGATTAAAAAAAGTTCAAAATGAACTCTTGACAAAGGTAACTGCAAGTCAAAACACATGAAAAAATCTCACATGACAAATGTAGACAAAATCCAGACCCCCCCCCCTCCGAGAAAAAAACTTATTTCCAAAATTTAAAACGATACGTCTAACCGTTCATTACAGTCACATTCAACTCATATATATATTAAATTCCCGAAACCGTTTTTCGTGTTAAACAACTGATGATCCCTTAAATAATGTTTAGACTAGCGTAAATTCTTGGAAGCAAACTAATTTAGTAACTGTAAAAAGTCAATTGACTTACAAAAAAAGTAATTTTCAACCAAACGACTTGGGACTAAAAATGTTTTTTTTCTTTTTTTTTTCATATAGTTGAATGGTTGAAAAACTTCCGAGACTATATATATATATATATATATATATATATATATATATACACATTATTTAATAATAGATATTTAATTATATATTTATTCTTGAAGAACAAAAAGAAGTAAAGCGAAATAAAATATATTCGCGCCAATAACATTAAGGAAAAAAAAACAATAGGCTTGTCCGAAGCAAGTATCGATATGTCAGACAGATTGTTATCTGAAAATCCAATAATATAACTATGTTATATATTTGCTGCTCTGGATGAACACCGAAGAAAATAATAATAATCTCTGCTTGGTTGATTTGTGTCTTCACACTTGTTTACATTGACACGTCTCAATGGAATTGTTAAAAGAAAATTGTGTCGTCAGGATTTCTGAAATAATTATTTTTTGGAGCAAGTACTAAAAAATTGTAGTCACATTTTTTAAACTAATCATTTACAATTAATATTTTTAAATGTATTTTTTTATATATAATAAAATAAACTATGTTAATTTTTAATAACTCAAATTGATTATAAATTAAAATGAAAAAGATGACGCAAGTTATTCAACAACAACAAATAATAGTTAACAAAATGTACTTTTTCAAAACCAATATGCAAATATCAGGAAGTTTTATTGAATGTCTCAGCATTTCCTTGAATAGTTGCGCTGTAGAGGTGCTCGTAAAGCCAAGGCAATTCACGATGGTCCCTGGTGTGGCGCGTCGTTAATAGACCAAGACTGTTGAAGTCCTGCGTGGCAGGGTCGATCGCTTATTTGGAACACAAATCTGTTGAAGAATGGCATAGTTTAATCACTTGTGATCCTCGGCTGATCTGTTACATGCCTTGGGTGTGTCACCGATTTCATTTCTGACAAGAGCGCAAAAGTATTCATACTGTAAAGAGATAATATTTTTTTTTTATTATTCGACTGGAAATGTTCTAACAACTTTTATTTTAATCGTTTTAACATCTGTTTTATCTAATTTTCTTTGTCTTTCCAGTGGCTTTATTTTTCTTTCCCTCGCCATTTCCAGGCTTGTTAACAACAGAATTACAGCCATAAAATGATCTCAATACCAGAAACAACAAAGTTTTGCTGTTTTTATATTAAAACTAGTTGTATCTACCCGGTGTTGACCCAATTCTTAAATTAAGACAGTCAAAATTTAAAGATATGTTTTGGTAATTCATCCTATTTTATTTATGAAATCACTTTGATTAATTATTGCTAATATCGACAAAAACTATTGCATATGTATATAAGAAAATAGGACAATAAAATTAGAAATACATAACACCAAACATTAATTTATTATAAACTGTTAAAAAATAGTTATGCAAATTAGGCATAGAAATAGCTATGTTTAGGTCTTTGCTTTCTACTATATA
Source organism: Sepiola atlantica (assembly GCA_963556195.1). Lineage (NCBI taxonomy): Eukaryota > Metazoa > Mollusca > Cephalopoda > Sepiida > Sepiolidae > Sepiola > Sepiola atlantica. Next base: position 110,915,817 of record OY744516.1, on the reverse strand, counting down.
TACAGTATTTTAAAAGACTTGTTTATTTAAATAACTGTGAGCCGTTTTGATGGTAATAGAGATCTACCAGGTGTTGCTTCAATAATTAAGCTAAGAATAGTCAACAATAAAACAAAATAAAAAATCAGAGTTCGATTCTGACTTCTTCCACAACCTCAGACATTGCAACCTGACTTGGTAATATTGCCTCCACCAAACGTAGTGTACGAGCGTGTGAAAAAAAAAAAAGTATTGTTATTAATGTGAAAGCATACTTGGCTTTTTCTAACCGTGAAGGTGTATAAGAGAGATAAAAGTAGGGACTTACTGTTTACTGTTAGACTAACCCTATTGTTCTATTGAAAGTGACAACAGCTGTCCTTTTGATTATTGATAGAGCTCTACTTGGAATTGACCCTATAAAATTATAAACATGCAGTGAGAGTTGAGGACATATGTTGCATGGAGAGAAATGATATAAGAATGATACGATGGATGTGTAATGTGAGTCTTAAAGACCAGCTTAGATCTGATGACCTCAGAGGAATATTAAATCTGGACAGTATAGGGAGATGTGTGCAGAATAGGAGACTTCAATGGTGTGGCCACGTTGAAAGAATGGATAAGAGTTATTGGGTTAGTTTCTTGGCCTTCCCCTGCCAACTGACCATATTACCTCAACTGTTGCAGAACAGTTGAGGTAGCAGGGTCAGTTGGCAGGTGGAGGTCAAGGAAAATATGGGAGAATGTGACAAGGATTGAGAGAAAGAAAATCTGTACGGAATTTCGAACAGACCCCTTTATTTAATCCCTGGTGGTAGCTTGCTCTCGTTCCGTTAGCCATGATCGGATAGAAGTCTTAAGTAATTCCTAATTGTATTCTTAGTATCGCCCGCAGTTAAAGACTGTCACTTACAACTGATTAGCACTTATATCTGTTACGCCACAAGTCCTTGCGGAAAATTCTAGTATGAATTTTAAGAGACTTAAACTTATTCTTGTTTTAGATGTGTAATCTTACTACCTATCACTATAGATTATTACTTATTACTCTATATATGGTCGGAGGTTACATTGGTCGAATCGTGAGAATAACATCTAAGATGAGAACAGTAGTTCGAATAATACAAATCGACAGACGGTCTGAATAAATTAAAAATAACGAGTTAATAAGAATTTTGGGAATCCTTAAAGTTGGAGTTGGACCTTATACCTTGTTTGTGAACATAGCAATTGGTCTGCGGATAACAATCGGGGTTTTTACCCCGCCTAATAAACCGGTATCGTCCGGGCCTTCGGGTCTGGATTTACGCCGGTCTATTGGTTGTCGGTCCTGTGCAGTTCTAGGAGGTGCACCCTCCCAGGCTTTGCCTCCCCTCTTTGGGGAGGAGTAAGTTTATTGCTTACTGTCTGAGGCGCCCCTACCGGGGAATGCCAACGGGGCTGCCCAGGCAATTTTTAAACAGCCAGAGTGCTCAAATTCTCGAGCGCTGGTTCTTTCCCACTTTCCTGACCTTGTGTCACATCTTACCTTGTGGTAGGAAGATAAATAAAAACAATCTAAAATATTGTCAAGTTTAAGTTATTTTTCCGAGTGAAAATGAAAAGGGGGGGGGGGAATATGGAACTGAATAAATATGTGCTTGATTATATAAAAAAAACAAAAAAACTTCCCCTTTAATCGATGGTAGCATGTCAATTTTTTTTTCTTTTTTTCTTTATTTTTAAAATACTTTTATTCACCCCAAACAAAGAACATTGCCACTGGGACGTAAGGGGCTACTGTGAATTAGGGGTCATACCTACAGGGGCATCCTAAGTGAGGAGTTATGCAGCAAGATGTTTGTTCACATTACATTTAAATTTCTGCATGTTGGTACAGTCAGGGGAAACAGGGAAAAGAGAGCGAATTTCAAAGCTAGTTTAAGGAAAGAAGCTATTAGAGTAGAAAGCCTTACAGCAGCTGGAGACACCCACAGTGAAGGGGTGAGATGTTGCTGATTGACAGGTCGGTCGGGAGTATTTACGTCGAGTGGCCACTTTTACCATTATCGATTGGTCAATGGCCCCTTTTGTTTAAACCCTGTGCTCTTTTGTGCACTGGTAGCATTTTGTAAATCCTCTCTCCCCATTCATAAAGACATTAGCGATAATAGCAGCGTCCAACATGGAGTAGAATAAAAAAACAATGTTGACATTTTGCCATTACAATTAAGGACATTGCTGTTGGAACACCTGAAAAATAAGTCAGGTTGGTCGGGGGGGGGGGGTGTTAATTGATTGTTGGATTGGTGCCGGCTATTAACGTACATGTTACCTTTCACACTTGCTGCTTTCTTTTTCTTTCTTTCCCACTTTTTCTTTCGTCTAGTCTCTTGTATTTTTATTGTTTGGCCCCCCCCTACACACACACTCACTGTTGTTCCCCACCCCAATAATTTTTCTAGGAAGTTGACGCTTCCCAGATACTTTTTATTTTATTTTCTTTAGAAAAACTGCAATCAATCACCGGCAACTTGTAAACAAAATGTATTTACTTCTATTACTGTCTGTTTTTTTTTTTTATTTAAATTTTTTTTTTTTTTTTTTTTAATTTGATCTTTTTTAAAAATCTGTTGTCCCTCATTCGACAGCTCATCCCTAATTCTTTGTTTTTGCAGACTGTTTTTTCTTTTGTATTCAAAGAATGCTTCAGTCTTATTCTACCGTTTAAAGGACAATCTCCTCTGCATTAGTTCCTCCTCCCTCCTTGCGCTTCCCACTTTCCCTCTTCCACTTCTCCACCTCTTTGCACTACCTCTTCCTTGCTTTCCTCCCAGTTGTACTCCTATGCCAGACACTCGTCATCCGAGCTCCTACTCTCATCGGTTTCCATTTGTCTCCCTTCTCATCCCCACTCATTGTTTTCTTTCATTCAAACACCAGTTACTCTTTTCAAAATCTGCTTGTTTATTTTTGTAAAACTTAGACAAATACGTTTTCATCCAGAGCAATAAACAAAAATAAACTTGACAAACAATAATATCATGGGTAGGATTTATTAAATAACTCTTTCTTTCTTTACAATCACTCTCCCCCCCCCCATGAATAAAGCATCTTAGTTTATGGGGGGGGGGGGGTACGTCAATACTCATGAACTCTTAGAATTCCGGTGTTTTTTAAATTTTAATTTTAAATTTTATTTTTTTATGTACTAATGGGTCACCCCTTATCAAGGCCCAAAGGCCACTCGAGGATAAGGGTTAATGAATTTGTCAGGTGGACGGTGACACAACACCGTAAGGATTGCTAACGATTGTTGAAACTGGGCAGAATTTAGTTATTTAGTAGGACGGCTCAACAAGAATTTGTTAACATGAAAACGACCATGTTGTAGCTCAGCTGGGAAGCAGCCCCAATGTATTGTAGTTCAGTTGGTCAGTTCTTGAAAAGAAATAACTAACAAGTATTGTAGTTTGGAATTTTTGAGATGAGGATTTGTATTATTCGGACTACTATTCTCATCTTGGTTTTTATCAGGTTTCTAGTGTCACTCCTAGGATGTAAAAAAAATTCCGCCTCTGACTCCTTATTTTAAAGTCTTCTAATATTCAGACTGTTTAATTTTTCCGAGATTAGAAATCTGACTCCTAGCATTCTTATGAGTCCGACTCTAACTCTGATTCCTTTCCAAACCTCTGACTCTGGTTGGTATTTTCATGTTTCGGTAACCTCCAACCTTCTTCAGGAGCATCTTGTTGTACTTGGGGTTAATGTTTTTATGGAACTTGGTTCGAAAAGATGCGCCTGAAGAAGTTCAGAGGTTACATCGGCCCAAATGTTGTGAATAGAGCAACCAAGATGAGAATGGTAGCTTGAATGATACAGTTTGCATTTTATTTTAACTGAATTTCAGTTTCTTTCTAAGACCCCCGCCCCCTCTTAAGCCTTAAATTTGAGACGTTTTCTAGAATCAAAATCATGTAATGGATTTTGATCAAAATTGGAATAAGGATTCTAAACATCAGCATCATTATATCTTGCTTTTAATCTTCGTGAGGGGACGGTTTTCTTCTACTGTATATCAACATGACTGGACAGTCAATGAAAATATTGAGGGAAAATGAGGAGGTAAATAATAATTAAATAATAAAATGTCTTTTCAAAGGCAACATCAGGAAGTTTCATCGAATATCCGGCTGCCTTGGTAGACGAAGGCAGGCTCAAGGTGTTTCCACGAATAATGGCGATGGAGAAGTGTTCGTAAAGCCAAGTCACTAGTGTCACCAGTGGGGTGCGTCATTAACAGACCAAGGAGGTAGCGCGTGGTGAGACCTATCACTCCATTCGTCTCCACTCCACTCGTCTCCACGGCGATCGGTTGAAACGCAAATCTGTTGAAGACCGGCATATTTTGACCGCTTGCAGCTCTCTGCTGATGCTGCTTCATGTCCAGGATTATATATATGCGAAGGATATTCTTCTAATATATATATATATTAATAGTTTTTTTTATCTAAAAGTAGACATGTTTTTTCAAGCCTCTGTAAATTCAACAGGTTTTACTTATTTAATTTTAAACATTTTTTAATTGACAAAATATAAAGAATGTCCCCCCCCCCCCCAATTTCCAAAATAAATTTTTTTAAATCTCAATATTTGTATCATTACGTGGGGGGGGGGGGTCATCTTTTTTTTTTTAGTATTGTTATCCCCTTTTCTAACCCGACTGCCAAGTGAAACCAAGAATGTCTCTATTTTCTGAATTGGTTAAATATAGCATTATATTAGTAGCTTGCTTTGCTGGTTCGCTATCTCTTCGCAAAATTCGCAACTTGAACCATTAATTTAAAATAATAAACATTTTATTCATAACTTTGTAAATGCGAAACAAAATCTTTCTCATTTATTCATATAAATAGATAAATATTCACATTTTGGTAGTTTCGATACAAATTTATCTTTTTAAATATGAACATACAAAAGAAATCAATTTGCCTTTTCAATTGCTGGTTTAGAAATATATCGCAACTTGTTGAAAATCAAGTGTAAAAAAACATTTAACACTTGCTAACTATTTACCCAGGAAATAAAACAATATTGCGAAACAGAACTATTTATATATTAAAATCAAAACAATCATTTAATTTAAAACAAAACAATAACAAATAATAGTTAATCAATAAAATGTCCCTTCTCTAAACCAATATGCAAATTATTTAACCGTGCGATTAATATCATATATACATAAGGAGTATACAAAGATGGGAACTTCTATTACTAACCAGCAGAGCATTACCACGGTCTACCAAAGGAAGAGTCTATCTTAAAGGCAGGCTTAGTTCTGATGACTTCAGAGGAGAATTAAATCTGGACAGTAGAGGGAAATGTGTGCAGAACAAGAGAATTTGATGGTATTGCAATGTTGAAAGAATGGATGAGTTCTTGAATCAGTAAATGTAGAACAGTTGAAGTAGTAGGTTCAGGGAAACCTTGTAAGAAGTGATAAAAATGGACCTGAGGTATAAATAAAAGCCTGGCCAGAGATATGTTAGTTTGGGAGTCAATTTCTTAAAGTCGTCCACTGCATTCCAGCATGTGAAACGCACATTAAACCGATGATGATGCATTGTTCAAAGTAGAATTAACTTGAAATAGGGCGTTTTGACTTTGACTTTAGTGCGAGAAATGGACCCATTTATTCATTTAGAGAGTTGGAATAAAAATAAAAACTTGTTGCATTTAAAAAAAAAAAAAAAAAAAAAAAAAAAAATTTTATCTTCAATTTATGTGTGTGGGAGAAGGGGGATGTTCGTATGGCCTAATTAATGACACTGCCTACTAATGCAACAAAAAAAAAAAACCTGATATCAATTTACTGATTTACTATGTTTCGTTAATGAGCCAATACTGTTAGGGGAGGAGAGAGGGATGAACCCCTCAGCTCCCTTTTGCTGTATTTAAAATGGCAGTTTGTGTTCACTGAATTATCTACGATAATTATTATTTGAAAATCAAATAAACTAAAGAGTAGTTAGATTATAAAGCATATATCCCTCCTCCCCCAAATAACGCACAAAAAAAAACACCCCTGGAGCCATTTGGAAAGATTAAGCAATGAGGTTGGAATCTCAGTGAAAGAAATATAACTTGCAACTTCTGCAACCACTGGTATGGATGTGTTACAAAAAAAAAAATTTTTTTAATTTTTTTTTTTATTCACTCTCAAACAAGGCATATTGCCACTGAGACGTAAGGGGCTACTGTGATTAGGGGCCAGATTTATAGGGGGCATCCTAAGTGGGGAGTTGTGCAGGAAGATATTTGTCCATATTACATTTAAATTTCTGCATGTTGGTACAGTCAGGGGAGCAGAGACAGAATTCCAAAGGCAAGCGGCTTGGACTCGAGAGAAAGATAAAGACCTGGTAAGGGATAGGTTAGTGTGGAAGTTTATTTGTTAGAGCTGTCCAACGCATGCAAGCATGTAAAACCGACGTTAAACCTAATATGATGATGATGATGATGATAAAATTCTAAGTAGCACTTTTGAGATTTTTTTCCTTCCCTACTGCACCAGTATGATCTCGTTTTTTATTCGCTCTTGGCGCACCCTGCAATGTTACGTCTTCGGTTGATCCGTCTCTTATAAAACTTGTAGATTCTTATTTGTCATTGTTGCTGTTGGAGAGACAAAACAATTTTCTTTTTAATCTGTCTGTTGTGGATCGTTCGTCATACATTATACCATGCCCCTAAAAATACTTAATTTTTTAATAATTTTATTATATATTTTTTTAATTAAAATTATTCAACAACAACAAATAATAGTTAATAAAATGTGGCGCGTCATTAATAGATCAAGACTGTTGAGGAATTCCCGAGTGGCAAGGTCTATCGCTCCACAGTGATTGGTTGGAGCACGGATCTGTCTAAGACTGGCGTATTTTAGTTGCTTGTGGTCCTCTGCTGACACTCCTACATGTCCAGAGATTTACTTAATTGTGACATCGTTTTTTCTGGCCTTGCACCAAACCAAGCATTAGCTTAGGTATTATCAATTCACTCTTTGGATTTATCACTTAGAGATAGATTAAACAAGATTAACTGCAGCTTCTTAAAATGTTATCGCATTTATCAGCAGAAACAGAACACAAAGTTGTAAACAAATACAAAATTATTTCTGTTGATAAAGAAATATACTTGTATAAAAAATGATTACTGAATTAACGGTTGACATGATTTAAGCCAAAACCAGACTAAAAGGTTTGACATGATTTAAGCCAAAACCAGACTAAAAGGTTTGACATGATTTAAGCCAAAACCAGACTAAAAGGTTTGACATGATTTAAGCCAAAACCAGACTAAAAGGTTTGACATGATTTAAGCCAAAACCAGACTAAAAGGTTTGACATGATTTAAGCCAAAACCAGACTAAACGGTTTGACATGCTTTAAACCAGACTAAACGGTTTGACATGCTTTAAACCAGACTAAACGGTTTGACACGCTTTAAACCCAAACTAGACCAATCCCCTTGTTCTTTTAGGTCCTCTTTTTTTATTTTTCAATTCATATTGGTATGCTCATTTCGTAAACAATGATTACTTCAATAACATAACCTATTTTTTTAATAAACATCTGATCGCAATATCAAGAAGACACTCTTGGTGATTATCAGTTGTATTGTGTTATCTTTAACCGAGTGTAAGGCTGTAATCATAAAGGCTAAGTTGGTTGAGACGGTCATTCAATGATCATTGAACTTTCTAATCAGTTTGATTACATCGTGTTTACATTATTCATGTTTTGGGCTGTTTCTCTCCTCTAAATATCGAAAAAGCGTGGAACACAGAATCAGACCAATCTAACCCAGTTCGATTTCCAAGAAGGCTACGACAAACATCACCTGGGGTAGACTGGAACAATGCAACAACAGAAACGTGAAAATGGCAGCGTTCATCCCTACTGCAAATTCAATTCCCAGCTCTGGTCGAGATCTGAGATCAGGGCAGCACCAAAATAAAGATTTACCAAGCGCTGGTGAGGACAATCCTCCTTTATGGCAGCGAGTCCTGGCTAATGAGTGGAAGCTATTGCTTGTACTTGTTTCGGCTTTCACCTTTCAGGTTAAGTCAGCCTATTGATTCGCACTGTCACAGACGAATCCTGCCCATTGTGTCCGGTTGAGCGTCAGGTCCACAGATAAGCTGAGCCACTCCTATCGACGTACACCATAGACTTGAGAGCCAATGAGGGAAGTGTGATCAGCCTTGGCGGTGTCTAACCAAAGTCTTCAGCTGCCCACCATGACAGCGGAGCCAATGCTGAAGGGGTTGAAGATTCAGAACATTGCGTCAGGACGTCTGCCAAATGTGCTCGAACCATCGCTAGTTGTTTGTTTCAGACCCCTTTAATAGGTTGAATGTTGCAATGCGAATGGATAACAGCATTAGGAATTCGGTCCAGCTGTGGAAGATATTAAGCGGCTGGAAACTTTTGATCACCACTGTCTGCATTGCATCTTTCGTGTTCCCCCCCCCCCTCGGTCCGCCGTCCATTATGAAGCAATTGCTCCAGCTCCTCTACAGGTTTAAAAACACAGTGATGTGGTATACATGAAAAACCAGGTTGATGACAGTTAAAGCTAACCTGTGACTGTCCTCAAGTTCAACTGAGGTTCTGTCCAAGCACTGACTTCTAAGTTTTCCTTGGCCGGCCAACCTTCCTGCGACTTAAGACATCCATGCCTCTACAACGGTCCATCTAGGAGGATGAATGCTCCACATAAACAACACCAGCACAACCTTTTCGTCCTTAAGATAACCTCTAATATGGGCAAATGTAGTCTTTCAATAAATCCTCAGACCTGATGTGTTGGGTTTGGTTAGATTTCACATTGTAGATCCATCTAATCATGGATCTGTCATTGTGCTGCAGTCAGGTGAGAGAGGGCTGGATGAGGGCTCAGCATCCGGTGCCATATAACATGAATATGAAAACTGTTTTTATAAAATTAGTATCGAGCCCAAGTAATAGCTGTTATGTAGAATGATTAAAATCATTGACATTAAACCACTTTAATATTAGCCCTTATGGATCTGAATATTTGTTCATATAACTGCTGTCAGTAATTTCTGCCGAAAGTCACATTTACAGGTTAGATGTCTTTAGCTGTTTCATCAGAGAAAGCTGGCTTGTCCCCTTTCCATTGGCCAATTGCTTTTCTGATTTTCTTTTTTTTTTCTAAAACTGAGAAAAAAAGAGTTTTTTTGTAGTCAAACCACCATTGTGATAGAGATAATTTTGATGACTATGATGTAAATAAATAGTTCCTATTTATTTGCCTCCCCAGGAGAGTAGTTAGATACGAAGTAGGGTTTTTATGTGCTTCCCGAAAAGGGGTACTCTGAATCGGGACAAAAATAAAAATTGCTGCTTCCCAACTACCCCAGGGTCGGCTGAAATAAAAAAAAAAAAAAAAATTCTTTTTAATCGTGCTCTTAAGTTGGCTAAAATAAAATTTAAAAAATAAAAAAAATAAAAAATTTGGTTCGGAACTCGCTGTAAAAATAAAATCCGACTGGAAAATCGGCTGGTAGAAAACAAATACTACTTAGAAGTTGGCTGAAATAATAAAAAAATTAAATAAAGTTTGGAAGTTATCTGAAAAAAAAAAATCCGACTTTGTAACTGCAACAATTGCTAATTCCCGACTCCCAAGGTTTCTGCATGTGTATTTCAACAGAAATTTTATCATTTATGCCTGTCTGTCTGTAAAGGATTAACGTGTTTGTCTGTCTTAGTGCACTCCTTTCCCCCTTTTTAACCTTCCCGCCTTTTCCCTGTCTACCTTGATCCGGGTAACATCAAATCCCAATGTCAGCAATATTTTATTGATTTCTTCTATTCAAGATTAAATTTCAGCAGTTTAAGAAGCAAGTGGATCTGCAACGAAGTGTGAATGTGTTGAGTTAGGAATTGAAATCTGAAGTGCCTGGAATAAAATTGACAAAATGCCTTTAAAAGCATCTCCAAAATGAGAATGAATATCCCCCCCCCCCCGGACAAAACAAAAATAAAATCATGTTATCTCCCCTCCCCCATCTTCCCTCTCATCTCACCTTTATTCCACTGACCTTCCTGTCTATTTTTTCCCATGATGCTATCTGATCGTCTAATAGTCTTCGTTGCATGAACCATTGATAGTTATATCAGGGGGACGAGGAAGATTATTTGTGTAATGTTGAGAACAGAACAATGAACATGAAGGTTATTCCCTCTTTTTCTATTGACCCTTTTTTTCCCTATTGCAAAACTTCCAAGATATTTTATGAAAATGAATAAATATGTAAATCTTTCTTTTTTTATTCTTAGAATGTTTGGTTATGATTTTTCATTCATGAAGAAATAAAAGAAATGTCAAAAATCATGCAGGAAAAATAGGAAATATTTTCGTTGAGTTTTCTTCTCAGGCTCGACACTGTATTGTTTTGCCATTCTTCCTCCAAACTCCTGTTCTCTCACTTTGTTGCTTTCCTCTTGCCAGTCTCTCTCTTTCCACTCGCAAGTCTCTGTTTTATATGCTGGCATGCTTGGATGGCTTTTAGAAATTGACTTTCAAACTAACCTATCTCTAGCCAGGTTTTTATCCATCTTTCTCTCAAATCCATTCTTATCATTTCCTCCCATGTTTTCCTTGGTCTTCCCCTGTGAACTGAACCTTCTACCCTAACTGAACCCCGATGTCCTAAACCCTCACTGGCAAGGTTTCACTTGCATAAATCATTACACTGGATACACATGCCTGATAGACACTTCTCTTGGTTTACAGTGGTAATGCTCTGCTGGTTAGTAATGGCAGAAGTTTTCTGAACTTACTCCATCCACTCCTAACTCTTGTAATTACACTAGCACCTACTTCACCCTGTGCTCAAATGGTAATAGAAATTTGGGACAACTTCAATAGCTTTTCCATCCAGATATACTTTATCCACATCTGAGTTCTCATCCATCTGCATTGTCTTATATTTTTTGTACATAAACTGGTTATTTTCTCTCAACCTACCAGTACGGGTGCAATGCCTAAGGACAAATTTAGTAATTTTTATTTAAAAAAAAAATGTATGTTTTGCAATATTTCTGCTTAAATACATTCGCTCAACCCGCTAGTAATTCCACTGTACTTCATCTGTATCTAATTCTTCCAAGTACCACAAAAGATTTAGTTGCACCGACTCTCTTTTCACAAACTGAGCAGGAGGACTTTCTTCTTTCTGGGGGGCTTTCCAACACTACAACCACTGATCATCCCTTGTGTTTTGATAACATTCACTCTCAGACTTTTACTTTCCATAGCATTCCTCCGAGTCTTTGCCCTAACAAATAGACATTCCATTGTTTCATAGGCAAGTACTAAATCGTCACCGTACAGCATCTATATAATGTTAATGCATTTCATGTTCATACGTACGTTATCACCTTTAACACGCATTAAAAAAAAATAATGAGATCGTCTGATCAGCAAAGATGGTGATTAGTGATTAATTTGATGTCGCTAAAGTAAACAATTCCGACTTTACCCATTTTAAAATGAATAGTTCCAAAATTAAATTTTGTACTCCCATCGAATAAATGAGTAAATTTCAAAAAGTGACATCCGTTTTATTGATTTGAAGAATATTTAGCTGACAATTATTTTTACTGAAAGACAATATTTATTCTTTTAAAAATAATGAAATTTTTAACATTTTAAATAAAGAGACATATTCGTTATATTTATTTAACGAATATTTAGCTGACAATGACAATTATTTTTACGGAAAAAGAAAGTCATTTAAAAAAAAATAGTATTGACTCTGACAGACATTTATTATTTCAAAAGGAATATTTTTATTAACAGTAAATTATACAGATTGATGTAGAAAGCACCGTAAAATTTCCACGGGGCCCTGCTAGTAAAAATGAAGATTTAATTTTAACTATTGCGGCAGTGGAGACTTCTGGGGTTGTTAGCCCTCGTTCAGTTGTTCCTTCAGATGATTAGCACAATTGCCTCTTGTTAAAGGATGAGCCATGCGAAACGAGGTTAGATCTTGCAGCACATTTCACTGACAGTGGTGCAGGGTAATGCTTTCACCATCAATGCGGTTCACAGGGGATAGACTCCATTCATCAAAAAGATATAAATCATTTAATGGATTTTGATCAAAGTTAAAATAAAGAATCGAGACATAACGGTTAGTAGTATATAAATATGTATATCTCTTTATAAATTAGTTTGTTTATTCATTTCTATGTGTAGCATCCACTCTTAGGCTAATTAATTTGGAACACAGACATACTAGTGGGTAATGTAGGTTATATTTAGTTTAACTTAGTTTTATTCAAAGGGGGCAAAGAGGGTGTTGAAGCCCTTCCTAAAAATTCAGATACTTTTGATTTTTGTGAAATTTCAAGTGCTTTATCTTTTATATTGGTTTGAAAAATTTTTTATCGAAAACATTGATTACCTATTTAGTGGGTGTGCTGATGCAACATCATACTAATACCTACTCACACTTGCCAACAGGCTCGTTGCAGATGTGAAACAAGTTGCAGTTAGATACATTTTCATTGAATATTATATTAAATAGGCATTTTGTTGGAATGTGTAATATTTGTTAAAACAAAAAGCATTTAAGAGTCAATAATAGAATCAAAATCATGTAATGGATTTTGATCAAAATTAGAATAAGAATTCATAGTATATATATCTTGATTTGAATCTTTGTAAATGGACATAAGTGTTGCAAAACTGTTGTTTGGTGATTTCATTTTATTAATTAGCAAAAATGCCCGTCTCAAGACATTGTGTGTGTGTGTGTATTCTTTTGAAATAATAGGCTTTGCTTGAATTTTTTTTTCTCCTTGCCAAACTCACCTGTGCTTGAATTTAGTTGTATCTTAAACAATGTAAGTTTTAATGAAAAATCTATTTTTTTTCTTAAAACATTTGAAACATTGTTTTAGTAACTTGTTCTGATTTGAGCCAGGTTATTTTGATCCATTGTGTGTTTGAATCATGTTGCCAGCCATTCATGAATTATTGATCTCTCCTCATTTATTTGATTTACTCTATAAGTAAACTAGTCAGTATAATTGACTTTTAATCGTATAGGAAAACGTTTCTGATGTTAATACGACATTACTTACTCTGAGTATTATTACTATGATGATCAAATGGAGAGGAAGAAAGTCAATTTAAAAAATAAAAAAACCTGACGACTGCCGTTGTAATCATTTCTGTGACTATGACAATCACAGCTGTTATGATCATTGCTGTGATGATGACTACTGCCATTATGATCATCGCTGTGACTAAGACGATGACGACTGCCGTTGTGATCCTCGCTGTGACTACGACGATGACGACTGCTGTTGTGATCATCGCTGTGACTACGATAATGACTGCCGTTGTGATCATCGCTGTGACTACAACAATGACTGCCGTTGTGATCATCGCTGTGACTACGATGATATGATCATCACTGTAACTACGATGATGACGACTGCCGTTGTGATCATCGCTTTGACTACGGCGATGACGACTGCCGTTATGATCATTGCTGTGAAGACACTTATACCTTCAATTGAAGATGACTATCGTATTCAAAAGAAGCAATTAAATATTTCTTCTGAACAATGAACCATTGGACTTTGGCAACTACTCGTCCATTGCTTGAACTAAGCAGACTTTCCATGTACTCTCCTTCCCTCCTCTTCTATTATTCTCTGATGCATATGAATAGAATTCTCTGCCATTAGTGTCTCCATGGTGTCACTGCAATTGAATATGGATTTAAAAATAACTCTGCTATACCAATCTGATGGTAACGATGCTCTCAGTGATGGTGGTGGTTGTTGTTGTATCGTTTGAACAAAGCCATTCTTTGAAGAAGGATGCTTTCATTCACTTTTCTTTTCCTTTCGTCTTTTTTCTTTTTCTTTTTTTACTCTCTTTCTGTTGTGAAATTAATTTTTGGGACGACAGACTTGCAAAGTGTAAACGAAACAAACAAACAAAAACAAAGTAGAAGAATCTGATATTACTTTTATTGACTTTCTAATCAGCTTTCTACATGGACATTGTCTGAGAAAGGAACAAAAGAAAGAATCCCAGACTCTGTGGGATGGAGGTGTTACAGACTTTGAATAAAGATCTGATGACAATGCTCCGAAAGAGCATGTAAATAGGTTTGAAAATTCAAAGAGAAATGGTAATTTTATTTTTGGATATTAATCTTTCATGGCCATCCTCACAGTGATATATGAATAGGCCTTCGTGAGGTAAGAAAAGAAAAGAAAACTCTGACAATTTGCATGAATCCCTGTTGGACTTGTATAATCATGCGCAAGGGACGGTTTTTAGCAGAATAAAATAGCAAACTCACAACTTATGAAGAAGAAAAAAAAAAATTGCGATGCCTGTAAAAATTGTTGACTCTGACTTTTCATCTTGAAGGTGGGCAGTCTTTGAAAAAATCTGATTCTGGGGTCTGTTCTAGAAAAGAAAAAAAGTCCCCCAAAACATTTTTTTTTAATAATTTAAAAAAAAATATTAATGAGTTACCATTTACTAAGGCCCAAAAGCCACTCAAGGATAAGGATTAATGATATTGTCAGATTGATGAACAATACTATGAGAGGATTGGAAACAATAGATGAAAAAGGACAGGATTTGATTACTTAAGAGGACAGCTCGCCAAGACATTGGACTTGAAGATGACTATCTTGTAGTCAGTAGGGAAGCAGTCCCATGGTAATGTGTTCCACAGATAGGAAGTTCTTGAAAAGAAACCTTGTTCATGGAAGTTTTGTTTGGTTTAAGTTCACAAAGGTAGAAAGGAAAAATCTTTGCAGTTATGGTAGCTAGACGGGTTGTTGCTGTGAATGTTTTACAGGGTGTGTGTGGGGTAACCAGGGGTTGTAGCTTGGTTAAGCACCTACCATAAAATAACGATAGAATGAAACTGTAGGGAAGAGATCATCTCCTCACTAGATTGCGAAGTCAGTTTTGTACTGTCAAGAAGTATAAGACAATGGAGATGGATGAGAACTCAGATGTGAAGAAAGTATATTAGGGTTGTCAAAGTTTTATTACCTTGGTGATACTATTAGCGCCCTGGTGTTACCAGATCAGGCTGTCTGAAGATTTTAGCTTCCGGACTTAAAATGCACCAAACATTGATGCTATTGTTTTTTTCCTTTCCCTTTGCAAAACTCAATCATGTTCTGCAAAGCCAAAAACAACAACCACAACAACAACAACAACAATAATCCTCTACAAAACAACCAAACCAAAGACCATGAATAAATATTTGAAGATCTAAAGAACTTGAAGGATAAAAACTTTAACCAAATTGACTGAATTCATCATTAAATAACCCAAAAAGGGTTGATATGCTGTAAAACAAAACAACTAAACTATTGGAGCACACGGTGGAGTAGGTGCTAGTGTGATTACAAGAGTTAAAAATGGATGGAATAAGTTCAGAGAACTTCTGCCATTAATTGCAGACATCTGACATATTCAATTGAAACACAATACTGATTGTCAATGATTATTAATTGTATACAAATCAATATTTGGATTATTCAGACTAATTTTCTCATCTTGGTTGTTATTTTCACGTTTCGGTTGATGTAACGTTCGGCCTTCTTTATGTGCACCGTTTCGAACTCTGAACCTATACGAAATTTCAAACTTCACTAAGATTTGGGTGGCAATAAGCCTCCCCAAGGCCCCAGTACTTTCCGCACTCTTCTAGTTGAGGTCTGGTTGGTGCTTTCCCTCCCCAGTCTTTCCATCCTCCTTGACCCTTCAACTATTTTGTGTGGTATCAGCCGAGGCTGATGCCTTTTTTTGGAGGGGAGGCACACTTTATAAGATTTCTTGCAGTCTCAGTTCCCTTAAATTCATCTTTTTGTTTTACTTCTGTAGTTTCTATGGGTTTGTTGTTTATGTAGGTTGGTTTCCGCATTCAAGGATTTTCCTTAAGATTTCAGCTAGTCTTTCCTGGATTCCAATTTCCCCTCGTCTTTTATTATTATTATTATTATTATTATTATTATTATTATTATTATTATTATTATTAAAGTAAATGCCTGTAACTGCACAATGCGAACTGTTGACAAGGTGTGAGAAAGATTTAATCACATCTTGCAATATAAAATCAAACGATTCTTTTCTCGTTTTGGTTTGCAATCTGATTACACACAAGCTTCGTTGCTGCTTAAAAACATCACGTTTCTTTCTATCATTTCTTCATATCTGATTAACTTTTACTTTTCCTTTTTTTAAAAAACTCTACTTTCAATATATCTTTAAGATATTTACTTTTAAATCTAATTCGTTATATTTTCCATTCGTCACACGCTGCAGCTAACGACACAACTCTTCAAAGTAAGCTGGATATTGCATTTTCTCATAAAGCCTCTCACCAGCCGGACGAGGTAATCCTATATCTTGAACAGAGGGTAAAACGAATTTTTTAGTCTTGTGTTAGGACATTTTTTCCCATGACAATATTACAAAGCAGGTAGCTTTGACCTACAAAATTACCTGGTAGTGAGTGAGCCTTTGTTAATCACATGAAACAAGACAATACACCCCTTCCCCCCTTCTCCCCTCTGCTCTCTATCTCTCTCTCTCTCTCACCCTTCTCTATCTCTCTTTCTCTCACCCTTCTCTATCTCTCTTTCTCTCACCCTTCTCTATCTCTCTTTCTCTCACCCTTCTCTATCTCTCTTTCTCTCACCCTTCTCTATCTCTCTCTCTCTCACCCTTCTCTATCTCTCTTTCTCTCACCCTTCTCTATCTCTCTTTCTCTCACCCTTCTCTATCTCTCTCTCTCACCCTTCTCTATCTCTCTCTCACCCTTCTCTATCTCTCTCTCACCCTTCTCTATCTCTCTCTCTCACCCTTCTCTATCTCTCTCTCTCACCCTTCTCTATCTCTCTCTCTCACCCTTCTCTATCTCTCTCTCTCACCCTTCTCTATCTCTCTCTCTCACCCTTCTCTATCTCTCTCTCTCACCCTTCTCTATCTCTCTCTCTCACCTTTCTCTATCTCTCTCTCTCACCCTTCTCTATCTCTCTCTCTCACCCTTCTCTATCTCTCTCTCTCACCCTTCTCTATCTCTCTCTCTCACCCTTCTCTATCTCTCTCTCTCACCCTTCTCTATCTCTCTCTCTCACCCTTCTCTATCTCTCTCTCTCACCCTTCTCTATCTCTCTCTCTCACCCTTCTCTATCTCTCTCTCTCACCCTTCTCTATCTCTCTCTCTCTCACCCTTCTCTATCTCTCTCTCTCACCCTTCTCTATCTCTCTCTCTCACCCTTCTCTATCTCTCTCTCTCACCCTTCTCTATCTCTCTCTCTCACCCTTCTCTATCTCTCTCTCTCACCCTTCTCTATCTCTCTCTCTCACCCTTCTCTATCTCTCTCTCTCACCCTTCTCTATCTCTCTCTCACCCTTCTCTATCTCTCTCTCTCACCCTTCTCTATCTCTCTCTCTCACCCTTCTCTATCTCTCTCTCTCACCCTTCTCTATCTCTCTCTCTCACCCTTCTCTATCTCTCTTTCTCTCACCCTTCTCTATCTCTCTCTCTCACCCTTCTCTATCTCTCTTTCTCTCACCCTTCTCTATCTCTCTTTCTCTCCCCCTTCTCTATCTCTCTTTCTCTCCCCCTTCTTCTCTATCTCTCTTTCTCTCACCCTTCTCTATCTCTCTTTCTCTCACCCTTCTCTATCTCTCTTTCTCTCACCCTTCTCTATCTCTCTTTCTCTCACCCTTCTCTATCTCTCTTTCTCTCACCCTTCTCTATCTCTCTTTCTCTCACCCTTCTCTATCTCTCTTTCTCTCACCCTTTTCTCTCTGTCTCTCACCCTTTTCTCTCTGTCTCTCACCCTTTTCTCTCTGTCTCTCACCCTTTTCTCTCTGTCTCTCACCCTTTTCTCTCTGTCTCTCACCCTTTTCTCTCTGTCTCTCACCCTTTTCTCTCTGTCTCTCACCCTTTTCTCTCTGTCTCTCACCCTTTTCTCTCTGTCTCTCACCCTTTTCTCTCTGTCTCTCACCCTTTTCTCTCTGTCTCTCACCCTTTTCTCTCTGTCTCTCACCCTTTTCTCTCTGTCTCTCACCCTTTTCTCTCTGTCTCTCACCCTTTTCTCTCTGTCTCTCACCCTTTTCTCTCTGTCTCTCACCCTTTTCTCTCTGTCTCTCACCCTTTTCTCTCTGTCTCTCACCCTTTTCTCTCTGTCTCTCACCCTTTTCTCTCTGTCTCTCACCCTTTTCTCTCTGTCTCTCACCCTTTTCTCTCTGTCTCTCACCCTTTTCTCTCTGTCTCTCACCCTTTTCTCTCTCTCTCACCCTTTTCTCTCTCTCTCTCACCCTTTTCTCTCTCTCTCTCACCCTTTTCTCTCTCTCTCTCACCCTTTTCTCTCTCTCTCTCACCCTTTTCTCTCTCTCTCTCACCCTTTTCTCTCTCTCTCACCCTTTTCTCTCTCTCTCTCTCTCACCCTTTTCTCTCTCTCTCTCTCACCCTTTTCTCTCTCTCTCTCTCACCCTTTTCTCTCTCTCTCTCTCACCCTTTTCTCTCTCTCTCACCCTTTTCTCTCTCTCTCTCACCCTTTTCTCTCTCTCTCTCACCCTTTTCTCTCTCTCTCTCACCCTTTTCTCTCTCTCTCTCACCCTTTTCTCTCTCTCTCTCACCCTTTTCTCTCTCTCTCTCACCCTTTTCTCTCTCTCTCTCACCCTTTTCTCTCTCTCTCTCACCCTTTTCTCTCTCTCTCACCCTTTTCTCTCTCTCTCTCTCACCCTTTTCTCTCTCTCTCTCTCACCCTTTTCTCTCTCTCTCTCACCCTTTTCTCTCTCTCTCTCTCACCCTTTTCTCTCTCTCTCTCTCACCCTTTTCTCTCTCTCTCTCTCACCCTTTTCTCTCTCTCTCTCTCACCCTTTTCTCTCTCTCTCTCTCACCCTTTTCTCTCTCTCTCTCACCCTTTTCTCTCTCTCTCTCCCACCCTTTTCTCTCTCTCTCTCTCACCCTTCTCTATCTCTCTCACCCTTCTCTATCTCTCTCACCCTTCTCTCTCTCTCTCTCACCCTTTTCTCTCTCTCTCTCACCCTTTTCTCTCTCTCTCTCTCACCCTTTTCTCTCTCTCTCACCCTTTTCTCTCTCTCTCACCCTTCTCTCTCTCACCCTTCTCTCTCTCACCCTTCTCTCTCTCACCCTTCTCTCTCTCACCCTTCTCTCTCTCACCCTTCTCTCTCTCACCCTTCTCTCTCTCACCCTTCTCTCTCTCACCCTTCTCTCTCTCACCCTTCTCTCTCTCACCCTTCTCTCTCTCACCCTTCTCTCTCTCACCCTTCTCTCTCTCACCCTTCTCTCTCTCACCCTTCTCTCTCTCACCCTTCTCTCTCTCACCCTTCTCTCTCTCACCCTTCTCTCTCTCACCCTTCTCTCTCTCACCCTCTCACCCTTCTCTCTCTCACCCTCTCACCCTTCTCTCTTGCTCTCTCACCCTTCTCTCTTGCTCTCTCACCCTTCTCTCTCGCTCTCTCACCCTTCTCTCTCTCTCTCTCTCTCACCCTTCTCTCTCTCTCTCTCTCTCACCCTTCTCTCTCTCTCTCTCTCTCACCCTTCTCTCTCTCTCTCCCTTCTTTCTCTCTCTCTCTCACCCTTCTCTTTCTATCTCTCTCTCTCACACCCTTCTCTATCTCTCTCGCTCACACCCTTCTCTGTCTCTCACACCCTTCTCTGTCTCGCTCTCGCTCTCTCTCTTACGTTCTCTCGTTCCTGTTCTCTCTCTTTCTATATTGTTCTATCTCTTTCTCCTTTTCATTTTACAAGGCGTGACAGCTCGTTGGAGTTGGGAATCACATTTCATTTTCGTATGAAGAGAATGAGAAGTATAAGGGATTAGACGGGTGTGTGATGAGGAATGGGTAAGAAAACCACTCGTAGGAATAATTATTGCTTCTACACTACCATATTTACCGGAACAAAATCTCAGTAAAACACCATCGTTTTCTATGTCCTCAATCCACCAGTGAAGATTGGTCGTAAAGAAAGTATTTGCCAGCACATTACATTTTTAACATGACAATTGGCATACCAGGTATCATCGTTTTTTTTTTTTTTTACCAATATACTCTGCTACTCGTTTCATCAGTCGTCCCCCACCCTTTTTTATTTTTTTTACTTCTTATCCCCTTTTCGGATCCTTAATTTTCTGACTCCCTTCCCCATAATTAAATTTTTTTTACTTATCTCCTTTTCGGATCGTTTAACTTTTTGTTTCCCTTTCCCGTAATGAATGTACCAAATTAAAAAAAATTGTCTTTCGGAATTTTTTAGACGAGGATTTATAACATGAATTATTTTAACTGCTCTTCTCATCATAAATGTTATTCTCAAAACGTTTCGGCCGATAAAAACCTCTGATCTTTTTCAAATGTATCTTACTGAACTCGGGGAATCTGTACCTGTTTCGAACAGAACCCTTTATTTAATTCACGGGGGTAGCTAGTACCTGTGACATAACGGATAAAAGTGTTAATTAATCTAAGTGATAGTTTTCTGGGGGTTGAATTTTTAATGCTCAATACAGCTGCTACTAAGAATATAATTATTAATTAAGACTTCTACCTGGTCATGGCTGACAGAACAAGAGCAAGCTACCCCAGTGTTTTGTACAGATTCTAGAGTTCGACAAGACGCACATGAAGAAAATCTGAGGTTACATGAGGCGAACCATTGTTTGAATAACATCCAAGAAAAGAATAGTAGTCCGAATACTCTAAATTAAAGATCTCTTCTAATAATTGTTGATTTGTTATGGAATCACTTGCAATTAAATTAAGAAACTACTTTTTTGAAAATTGTGATGAAACGGTAAAAACGAAAATGACAATATGTTCAAAACAGGGTTGCAGAATCAGAGGTTTTGGAAGGAGTCTTGAGTTAAACTCTTAAAAATGCTTGGAGTCAAATTTTTTAATCTGACTCTGATTTTTACTGAATATTGGAGGACGTTTATAGAATCAAATTAGCACTTAATGTCATAAACGGCTCCAATATTCCATATGTAAATATTGCTTGAGTGAAGCAATATTTACATAAGAGATTATCCACTCATGGACTAGCAGCCAATCGAAGCTCAGATAATGGACTTGCCCATAATCAAACATTCCGTTGTTCATATAAACAAGCTTTTAGTGTTCTTTTCAATTTTATTTGTTTGTTACTCAACTGGTCATACGGTTGAGCACTGACTACCAAATTCTATATAGCACTACCAACAGGATTCAACCCTGTGCAGGCATTGACCATTGGATTTCAAATTTCAAATCCAATGGGCAATGCCCGCACAGGTTCAGAACCTGTTCAAAACTGCAGATATCTCAGAAAACTTGCAACACCTGTAATTTCAGTCCCCATTCTCAGTGCAATGCTTGAATCTCTAACCAACACCTTGGGATTCGCATATACCTGGTACATCGGCCATATACCAACGTCACCCAGCACTGCTAAAACAATGCCAGCAAAATCCACTTGGGCATTGTCCAGGTTAGTCCCTCACCATTAACCAGACCAAAAGGAACTCATTCTTCCCTAAAGACCATTACATTCGCATGGGGAGGGGAGTTTACTTATAGAAAAAGAACACTGAAAGCTGGAATTCCATCATCTCAAAACTAATATCGATTTATCGGAAACTATTCCAAAGATATGGCACCCCAGAAGAACTAAGCAGCAATGGTGGCCTATCTTTTAATTCTAACATATTTCAGCAGTTTTGCAAGACATGGTGTGTGAAGCACAGATAAACCTTCAATCTAATAGCCGAGCAGAGCTTGCTGTAAAAACAGCAGAGAGGATAATTCATGACAATACAGGTTCTCAGGGCTCATTGAATAATAAAAGTGTCACCCGAGCCGTCCTGCAATATCGCAACACCCCTATCCAAAGTATTGGTCTATCTCCGGAAGAACGCTTGCTCCACCGCCGACTTTGTGATTTCATATCATCCCAATCTGCACTATATAAACCACACACAAAATGGATAGCTACAGCTAGGAACCGTGAGATAAGCTTATCTCAACTCAACGCTCACCTCGCAGAGTGATATAATGAGTGGGACATTTGTGAATTCTAGGAGTATGAAGGTTTTTTTTTAAATAGATTAAACTGTTGAATAATATACACAAAATTCCATTGCTAACTTTGAAAAGAAAAAACTCAACTTTAAATTTCTATCTGTTTTTGCCTGAAATATTTGACAAGTTCTAGATGCTATCTATTGTTTTTCTCTGAAGAACTGAAAGAATTCCAAATTTGATTTTCAAAATTCTTTTTTTCACTTTTGTTTATTGTCAAAAAATTGAACAAATGTTTGACATTGTCTTTCTTTTTTTGTTAAACGAATACAGATATGTTTGCTTTTTTAGAGTTAAAAAAAATTAAATCTTTTTTTCTCCCTCGGTTTTTAACAACTTTTCATCGTTTTTATTTATAAATTGAGAATCCTGAAAAAAAAAATCAACCCTACTTCAATAGTGATGCAAATTTATTTTGGATCAATAAAATTTCAAAGATTTTCATTAGAATCGGGGTGGGTGGGGGTATCATAATCTAATCTAATAAAGTTAGTGTTGGATTTTAGAATTTATATCTAAATAGCATTGAATCTGAGATGTCGATATTTGATTTTGCCTAGCCACTTTGTTTTTTTCTCCTTCCGCCATGTCTTTTAGAATACCAAAATTTCACTTCAGTTTGAAAAAAAAAATTCTTCCAGTTAGGAAGATTTTTACGATGGTGACAATTTTAAATGATGACTCAATTAATGTAAGGGAAATTAATCTTTGCAGCATAAAATGACTTGCATTATTTGAGTTATTATTGAGAATTTTTGTCTTTTACATCTCTTCTCTATATTAACATTCTGTGATCACTTTGTGGGTTTCTGTGTTTTTTTTGCCTATACATAGTTTTAATCTAACATTTATTGAGATGATCATTTAACTAATAAAACAAATACTAAAATTTTATTTGTTTTCTATATAACTTTAAAAATGTGCAACTATCCCAATTTTTATACTAAAATGACACCGATGAATTTCGGTTAACACTCAGTACCTAATTAGAATTAAAAACATTTTAGGGGTAGACTATTGATCAGCCGGCCTTGTAACCCCTTCGTTATCTATTAAGCTCTTGAAGTTTGGCTAGTCGGTTTGGAGTCCAGGGGATGGGACACCCTTGGTGAGGTTTCTTTCAAGCTTTGTTTGTCAGATAATGAAGGTAGGTAGGTAAGTATCCTTGGTAGACGGCAAGGTCATAGTGCTTTTCCGGTTATAATTTTCCCCGGTGATAGTACAAGAGACTGAACTAAGGGGTAGCTCTTTGAAAGGCTTCTCCATCAGCACTTGCTAAATATCAGGGTATTCTCAAGTGTCATGTTGCGCATTGACGTGTGTCTCTTGAAGTATTTCCGGCATAAATGACTGGGCTCATAACTGCCATGCTAATGTTTCGACTATAGGTTCGATTATTTTGCTTCTGAATCTTTCAGCATCAGTTAAAAGACTACCTTGTTTTGAAGTGATTCTACATTCCTCTCCCTTTTTGTTATGCTACTTAATCATCTTTTTAGCTCCTTACATCAAGTGGCTTCATGCCTTGTCTGGAGCGACTTTTATAAATAAACTACTGATTTACCCCGTTTTTTCTGCTGTCATTAAACCAGTGTAAGACAATAACTTCAATTATCTCAATTATTTTTACAGATTGTTCTAAAGATGTTCATTTCTGGAGTTGTATCTAAATAAACACACCAAGAATTAACAAAAATTGTTTTCAGAAAATTATGAGCTGGAGCCGTGCAAAATCTCATGGATCGATTTGAACATATTTTCCAAATCGGTCTTGCCTAAAAGTTTTCCTTTCAAATTGTGTTTTAATGGCCAGCGTTGCGGAGTTGGAGGTTACGGTTAAGGTTTGGGAAGAGGTCGGAGTCTGGCCTGTAAGAATGCAAGGAATCGGAGTGAAATTCTTTAATCTCCAAAGAATCAAGTCTGAATATTGGAAGACTTAAAAATAAGGAGTTGGATATTTGGGAATTCTAGGCGTCTGAGTCGGACCTTATACCTTTCGACACCGCAACCCAGCTTATTTTATTTACCTCTCCAGGTTGTTAGACACAAAGTCAAGTGTTAAGTTGAAAAGCCAATGCACAAGGATTAGCGCACTCTGGCCTACAAAAAATGCATGAGCAGCCCCGTCAGCATTTCCTGGTAGGGGCGCCTCAGGCGAAAGCAACACCTCAAAGAGAAGGTAAAGCCTGGGAAAGTGGACCTCCTGCGACTGTATAGGACCATACCTCATCCCAACAACAACAAAGTCACTATCAGATTGATTGTCGAGGATGAATACTTCACAACCCAGCTTATAACCTCCATATAATTTTGAAAATATGATTTGTCTCTTCAACCATTTAAAAATCAAACCCACATCAACCTTTGCAATCATATGGAATTACCCCCTTCATCTTAACGTATAATTTAACTTTTCACAAAGATTAAAAAGAAATTGTATTTCGTAATGTTCAAAGTAGGAATGTAAGTTCTTTTTTTTTTTTTTTAAATTCATAAAAAGCTTAAATCGTTAAATGTGAGTTCTTGGCTATTTGGTTGAAATTCATTTTTTTTTTTAAAAATAAGAAAAGGTTTATTTCTACCAAATCGCTAAAGCTTTACATCCTTATTTTATCATAGCGATTTGGTTCAATTTTACTTATTTCTCTTTCTTCCTTGCTTTCTTTTTTTCTTTTTCTCTCTTTCTCTCTCCGTCTCGTTTTGTCTTATCTTGCCTTGTCCCACCCTCCTCCCATCTTATGGGTTGTCTCCGAAAATGTTAATTTTGCCAAACGATTCATGACGAGGGTAGAGGAGGTAGAAGACTTTTTTTCATCAAAGAATGACTTCCTGTCTCCTCCTCCCCTCCCCATACACACTTGAAAGTCTTTCTCTTAAATTTGACTTAGTTGAAACTGATTGCATATGTTTAGGAAATATAACGAATATAGATGGGATTGGTTAATTGTAAGTCTATTTCAAGTCATAATGGAGAACCCCCCCCCCCCCACACACACACACACAGGTTGAGAAATTGGCCACTAGCATCTCTCTCTAAATTGTTGACTTCATAAAAATGTACAACCGTTTATTTATAAGCTTCGGTTGTATTATACAAACAGAGCGTGACAAACGTAGGTAAGTAAACATACAATACTAGCATATTGATACTAAAAAACATGCCCCCCCCCATCTCATAGAATTGTTAATAAAATTCACAATTGTTTTTGTAATCCAACCATATATATATTTAGTACAAATAAACTTCAGTCTATGCCCGACTTGTCCACTAAGTTTCATTCATGAACGTACAACAGTTATTGTTTTATCGTCGTTCAAGCACACCTGAATACAATTCAATGATATGCTCGAAATTTTCCCCCTTTGTAAAAGCACATCTGTGTTCGACTAACTTTGGCTGAAATGAACCTCTTCAGTGACATTATCCTTGAGATAACCTCACAAATAAAAATCTAAGGGGTAAAGATCCGGTGAGTGTGAAACCCATTCAGGATCACACCTCCTACTGATGATTCGACTGATTTGGTCTGTGATAACTCCCATCAGTTGAGAAATAGACGTAGAAGTCTTCAATAATTCTTAATTTTATTCTTAGTATCGCCTGTACTGAAGAATGAGCCATCAACCCCCCCCAGAAAACTATCACTCAGGGCTTATTATTACTTAACACTTATATCCGTTGCACCATAGGTGCATGTGGACTGACGGAACTAGAGCAATCTATCACCGTGTATTAAATAAAGGGTTCGGTTTGAAATTCAGTACAGATTCCCTAATTCGACATAAGGATTCCTGAGTTTGACAAGATGATCTGAAGAAGGCTAGAATGTTGTAAGAATAACACTCAGGATGAGAGCAGTAGTTCGAATAAGCCAAATAATACCAATAGAGAAATGTGTTTATTTTATAAAATTATGGAAATTGAGGAATACAGGGTGACTCCCACCAAAATGCCACCGTTAGTAAAAGTCACAATCCTTTTTGCAATCCAACTGTATTTGGTACAAATGAATTTTGCTTCATGCCTGACTTGTCCACCAAGTTCCAGTCCTGAATGCCCAACAGTTTTTGTTTTATCACCATTCAATGATATGCTAGAAATATTGCAAGCACATCTTGATTCGACTGACTTTGGTTGCGATGACCTCCAGTTCTGGAATAGTTTGCGGATTAGTTTGATAGACATTATCCATGAGATAACCTCACAAATAAAAATCTGAGGGGTTAAGATCCAGTGAGGGTGAAGGCCATTCAGGATCACACTTCCTACTGATGAGACGATCACCAAAGTGCCCCCCCCCCCTTATATCACAAAGATTGTTGGAGATTCACACGTCCCACTAGTTTACACAAAATCAACAACTGCTCGTAAAAGTTTTTCTTCTATTGTGATTTTCAAAATCTATTGTCTTTCATGAAGACATAATTGTTTTTTCTGAAAATAACCTTTTCATCTTTTATTTGTTTTTAATTGCTATGAAGGTTCGCCTTCATCCTCTTCCTGGTTGATCTGAGATCCAGAGGTCATGACCTTTGATGTCTGGTTTGCTTAAATTGCTTCTCCTGCAACGACCAAGAATAATGTGCATTTTGAAATCAATATTCAAGATAAAAATCTTAGACTAATTACTTTTTGTGGAAAATTCTTTCTCTTTTTTTTTTTTTTTACTTCTAAAGTCTTTTGTTTTATTTTTTTAAAGTGTCCCTGCATCTTTAAGAAAGGCTTTGTCCGGTGGTCGTTCTGTCCTGCTTTATAGTTTGAAATGGTATTTTCATCACTAAATGCACAGATTGAATGAACACATCTTAAGAATATTTGTTTTTTTATTTTTATTACACCCCCTCTCTTTATCTTTACATCTCTCCCCTTCTGCACACCTTCCATTGCATATACAAAGAAAAGTTGGTCAGATTCTCGACTTCAGACCTAAATAGGATTGCATCTGACAAATAGATATTTCATTCTGTCTGGCCAATGAATTAAAGAAGTTTTCAATCCGTGTTTATATAATGAAACAATTATTCCAATCGATTTCATTGATTCTATACTATATCCAGCCAGATATATCCTTTTGTTAGACAAACTTCATGATCAACACTGCTAATTTGCTTCTTAAGCCAATCACATTGCTGCGTTTGTTACACATAAGTACACGCACTTCTGACAGTCAGCTTGTCTTTTTTTTAAATAGACACAATTCATGTTTATATTATTAAAATATAAAACCTACGTAGGATAAGTACTTTTTTTTTTTTTTAATTTAATTTTTTTTTTTTAAAGTAATGATACTAATACTTGTAATCGTGATAACTTTATCTGAGATCTGTTTGCAAAAAAGGGTAATTAACTCTTTATTCGTTCTGACACATTGGGTTTAATTAAAATTAAACCCAATGGATTATTTTGTAATCTTTCTACTTTCTTTTATTAACTTTGAGATCAAACGAAAATCCGATGATGCTATATCTACCCCCCCCCCCAAAAAAAAAAACACAACAAATTTTGTTCACCTGGACAATGCCGGGTAGGAACACCTAGTGATTTAATCATTATTTGTAGTTGGCTTTTATTTCTTACCTAAACAATTAATATACATGCTATTATCAGTATTTAATGCTACTTTAGCAATGTTATTAGTTTTTAAATCAGAGATGGGGGAGTTTGTTAAAAGAAATACCGTATGATTCATTATATATGATTTCAATGTTACCCATAGCTGGTGGGTATGTAATTGCAGGTTCATACCTTCGCCCTAACAACATGAGTGATCCAATAGAATTTGAAGTTGGGTGCTTATGCAGTTTACAGACCGGGCTATTTATTAGATAGGATTTTAAAGTTAAGTTCACTTTTTTCGGTATCTTTTGTTTATTAAATTAAGTGAAAGTACAGAATAGTTAATCAATCCTCCACCTCTCCATGTTAAGAATGGGTTTTTAAATTATAACGTTATTTCAGCCTGGTCTGTAAACTGCATAAGTACCTGAAGTTGTAATATGTCTATTAGGCCAACTATCAATAATATGTTCTGTCTGGTCATGTATTTTTTGCTAGTATATATAATCTAAGTGTTGAGTTTGCTAATGAACAACCTATTGT
The DNA here is from genome assembly GCA_963556195.1 of Sepiola atlantica. NCBI lineage: Eukaryota > Metazoa > Mollusca > Cephalopoda > Sepiida > Sepiolidae > Sepiola > Sepiola atlantica. The sequence goes on along the minus strand of OY744516.1, from coordinate 110,887,562 downwards.
GACAATTTCTTGTTGGTGTACACCCCTCCCCTTAAAAAGGAGGTAACACCTGGGAGGATGGTCTTTGAGAACAGATACTACCCCTCCCTCCTCCAAAAAAGAAAGGGTAATCTCTGGAAGGATGATATCATGACCACAGAACAGATACTATGCTACCCCCCTCCTCCCCCCAAAAAGGAGGTAATACCTGGGAGGATGGTATCATGACAACGAAAAAGATACTACACTACTCCACCTCTGAATTGAATATTTAAAGATAGTAATAGTATAGTTTCGGCTTCAGACAGATACCAAATCTCCATTCGTAATAGATGATGCACCATTCAGTGATAATGAGAATAATAAAGTGGGGTAATCTGTGTGAAAATATGCCTGTCCACATCAGGTAATACTTTCATAATAGATGAAAAGAAAAACAGACGACAGATTGTGATTGTAAGAAACACAAAGAAGCCGTATCATCTAGTGTAGCTGTTGTCGTCTTTATTATTTACTTTTCGCATCAGGTGTCCGTCTAAGGCTGATAGCTATACAATATTTTTCCGGGCAATGATTGACACTTGAAGAATCGCTCTCATCTTGCCAGTGTTAAACAAATTTACTGGCCAGTCGCTCCTGTTAACGGAAGGACGATCACGCTTAGTTTTCAGGCCAATTATCAGTCACTTCTAATTTTTTCTCGGTCTTCTGTTCTCTGCGTCTTCTGACCTTTGCTGGATGCTCGCCTGCTCTTCCAAGCATGGAACTGTATTCTGCTAGTGTCGGATCGGAACTGCAACCAATATGGTTAACTATAAAGAAACATCATCATTATATTTGGTTAACATCCGTTTTACATACTGGCTTTTAGAAATTGACTTCCAAACTGATCTATCTAGTCAGGTCTTTATTTATCCCTCTTTCTCTGAAGTCAATACTTATCACTTCCTCCCATATTTTTCTTGGCATTCCCTGCCAACGGGACCTGCTACCTAAACTGTTCTACATCTACTAACCCAAGAACTCTCATCCATTCTTTCAACGTGGCCATACTATCGAAGTCTCTTGTTCTACATATGTCTCTTTGTCCCTATACTGCCCAGATTCGATCTTCTTCTGAGGTCATCAGAACTAAGCCTGTCTTTAAGATTCGCATTACACATCCATTGTATCATTCTCATATCATTTTCTCTCCATGCAATGCATGTCCTCGACCCTCACCGGCCAGGTTTCACTTCCCTACATCATCACACTGCTTACACATGCCTCATAGACTCTTCCCTTGGTCAACAGTTGTAATGCTCTGCTTGTTAGTAATGGCAGAAGTTCCCTGGACTTACTCCATCAACTCCTAATTCTTGCAATCACACTAGCACCTGCTTCTTCTTGTGTTTCAATGGTATTAACTTCTGAACATAGCTTCACCATACAAATATACTTTCTCCACATCTGAAATTTTCATCCATTTCAATTGTCTTACACTTCTTGCACACAAACTGGTTCTCTCAGCCATTAATTCCACTGTACTTCTTGTGTGCCCAATGCTTGCAAGTATCACAAAAAATTGAGTTGCACCTAGCTCCCTTTCCACAAACTGAGTAGGAGAATTTCCCTGTTTCTGGAGTTTTCCCAACAATACAACCACTAATCACTTTGGGCTTGGTAACATTCACTCTCATCAGACCTTTACTTTCCATCGCATTCCTCCAAGTCTAACTTAACAAGTAGACATTCCATTGTTTCACAGGCAAGTACTAAATCATCAGCATACAAAATCACTTCCAACAACCCATATGAAACTCTCTGGACAATGATTCTAAGACACAAATAAAAAGCAACGAACTCCGTACAGAACCTTATGTACTCCTACTTTAACATTAAACCTGTCACTATTTTTTTTATTTTATTGATTTTTATCTATATTTTATTTTGGTTTACCCCAAACAAGGCATATTGCCACTTAAGATGTAAGAGGTTACTGTGAATTAGGGGCCAGATTTATAGGGAGTGGGATCTTAACGAGGGAGTTTATGCCACACGATATTTGTTCACATTACATTTAAATTTCTGCATGTTGGTATAGCCGAGGAAGCAGACAGCAAATGTGTTAATTCTAACACAACTTTGAACATTTCTGTACATAGGTTGCATTGATTGCAGTCAACTCTAAAAAAAAAAAAAAACCCCCAATATAACAAAAATTTAACACTTTTTGTTGTATCTTGTGCCCCCCCCCCCCCCCCCCCTCTACAGTTGAGACGTTATTATTTCTCTTCGGGGTGAACCACTATGCAAGACGGCTGAGGTTTAATAGTTTACAAGCAAACATAAAAAAACGGTGGCTATTAATCTAAGTCTTCTTTTTAAATGTATAACATACTTTGCATATCTTTAAGATAAATCTATTGTAATTTTTAAAACTAATAGTTTTATTTAAGTTATCTAACTTTCTTCTTCATCCCCCTCTATCAACCATTTGCCAACCAAGAGAACTGTATGATATTGTCCAATCTAGAGAGTGTGGGGGGGGGGGAGGGGAAGCGTGCTAAAAACAGTCATACTTCTGCAAAATATGCTAACCCTTCCTTGACCTTTTTGCTAGGAGCAAAGTGTAGTATCTGTTCTAATACTACACTTAATCTTTTCTGTCTTCGGTCAGTGAGGGAGAGATTCTTCTAGACTGAGGCAATTTTAATTTTTGTCCTAATCCAAAGTGTCCCTTTTTGGGGGAGCTGTATTTTCTCCCATCTTAAAAACCGACCTCATATCTAACTCTCCCCCCCCCCCCCCTTGGGGAGACAAGTAAATAGGGAGTTGTATTGCAAACTGTTATGGGATAAAAAAAAAAAAAGAAAACAAAGATATAATAAATTAATGAATTAAAATTTATATAATAACAAAAAATAATAGTTAATTAATAAAATGTCCTTTTCTAAACCAATATGCAAATATCAGGAAATTACATCAGATGTCCCCTGGCTTACCCGGCTGAGAGCATGCTCAAGGCGTTTCCTCGAATAGTGGCGATGGATAGGCGCTCGTACAGTCATGTCAATTAACGAAAACATAATTATTACCAGAAGATGGAGAAAGTGTTAATGTTGAAATCTGGCATGACCTACCATCGGTCAGGTGCTGGTTGAGAAACCTTATTGCTTCAGGTGTTGAAGTGTTTGAGAACAGGAAAAAAAAAACTGCCAGCAAAAGCAGGCGGTGAGACATGTGATGGCCCCGACCTGAGAGAGAAAATCGAGGCAAGCCCTGACATGTGACAAGTGTTGTAAAGTGAGTCTCTCGAGTGTTGGCCTCATACATACCTAATGTTGTGATCGTACAATGATACTGTGTACCCCGTGTGCCAATATAGCATGCAGTAATTGTGTGTGTCAATCATGTGGTGGGTTGGAGTGTCTTTTTTGTGTTGTGACATCTGAATTAAAATATGCCAGCCAGTGAGGACTGCAGTGCAGTAGCGTGCAGAGAGGGGATGGGGGGGGGCGGCAGGATGGTGGCCACGGAAAACCAAATTGAGAGGGGTGGTCACCCAAATCATTTAAACAATCTCACTTTCTCATATTTCTCAGTACTAGGATTTATACTTGAGTCTTTTGGCATACGATCAAGGTGTTTGCCCCCCGGCCATCACCAGACCTCTGCACACCATTGCTACAGTGTGATCTCTCTTTGTAGGTTGATGTAAAAATCATATTAGATGCCATATACACCTCCGAAAGTGTTTTCTGCTTATATTCAGGAAGGGCTCTTTCTCGGACACGTGTGTATTCAGAGCCAATTGCCTTAACACATAGATTGTGCTAAGGCATTTGGCTCTGAAAAGACCATTAGGTCAGATGAGACCCATATAATTTAACAGGTGTACTTTTCATAATACTGAGCACAATTCTATACATATTTACTACTGTACAAATAACCCAATTTGGTAGTTCATTATACATTTGTTTTGCTGTCATTGCATAAGTATGTTTCATCTTATAATTGTAATTCTTTTTTTTTTATATATAATAGATCAGCTAAATATTTCTACACAGATAAAATCTAAATAAAAACAATCCACCCCCACCAAAAAAAAAAAAAAAATAAAAATTATAAAATATATAATTATTTTTAATCTCTGAAGTTTTTTACCCTTGCTTGGAATATTTGGTAATATTTCTGAAAATACTGAATAACTAAATCTATGTTCGCGTTATCCGAAACAGTACCTTGTTCTAAAAAAAAAAAGGGTACTGTTTCGGATAACATGAACATAGATTTACAGGCAGTTTTAGAAGCCATTCGTAACATTCGGAATGGCGTAACTTGCTTCGTCTTTCTCTATTCACATTCATAGTATATGTCACGTTTGCTTCATATTTTTCCGTTCAATTTCGTAGCATTTGTTGTACATACGTCACACCAGTAAATATTTAGTTGCTTTTTCCGAAACATTATCTTTTTTTTTTTTTTTTAATGAAAACAAGCATAAAAAATGCTATGTCAGAATTTTTGAGATGAGGATTGATAATTTGTATTATTCGAATTACTATTTTCATCTTGGCTGTTCTTTTCACAACGTTTCAGCCAATGTAATCTCCAACGTTCTTCAGGTAATCTATATGGAATTTCGAACTGAACCCATTGTTTAAGACCCTTCGGACTACTACTCACGTCACGAGAGGTTTTTATCTCCGACGAAAAAAGTAAGAATGAAGAAAAAAAAGAAAGTTGCTTGATAAAGATTTAAGGTTGAAAACTTGCACCTATTTTAAAGTAAATAAATGTTTATTTTAAAGAAAAAAAATATCGTTTTTGGCTTTCGATAAATTTCTAATATTTAAAACAAAGTTATATCTTTAAAAAGTGCCAATTTATTATTGATATATATATAGTGAAAATACTTCCACTGTTTGAATACATAGTTTAGAGACCAGTCAAAATGGAGTTTTTTTTAATGAACAAACACATTTATTTATTCAAAATTCGAGTTTTCGACCCATATAAGAGTCTTCATCAAGAAAATACAGACAATATTTTTTCTCTTTTTTCGTATACGGCATGTTAAAAAAAAATCAAACTCGTTGGGTCTCCCATTGGGCTTGGGTTAGATTGTTTGAATTAAGAAAAAATGTTTCGGAAATTTTGAGATGAGGATTGATAATTTTTTATTTGGATTATTCAAACTATTGTTCTCATCTTGGATGCTACTCTTACGAGATAGTCGGAGATTACATCGGCCGAAATGTGAGAATAACATCCAAGATGAGAACAGATAATCCAAATAATCAAGTGAGTTATCAAAGCTCGTAAAAATAAACAGAAACTTCCAAATTAGTCTCTTTCTGCTCGCTATACTTTCAACTTTCTCTCTCTGCAGCTACGGGTTAAATATAATATTACTAATTCTGATGATATGCTCTTTTGTTTATAATGGACTATTCCAATCTTTCCTTTTTTTTTTTATTAACTTCGACATTTGATAAACAGTCACAGTGATGGAAATGGTATAAAAATAAGAGCCGTGGTTAAACAAGATGCAGTGAGAGAGGAAGAGAGTGATAGACAGACACTTAGTAAGAGATGGATCACGCCGAGTTAACAGGCGTAAGAGTCCAAAATTTGGGCTATGTTTAGTTTCATGCAAATGGGGGTAAAAAGGAGGTGGAATCCCTTTGTGAAAATTCTCGTGCCTCTGTTTTTTGTGAAATTTTTAAAGAGATATTAACCATCAATTAATATTCCCCAAATTTCAGTTTCTTTTGGCATATTTTAAAGGAGTTTTAGGAATAATAATAAGGGCGCAACCTCCCATTTGAAAATTCAAATGTTTCAGATTTGCATTAAATTTCATCCGTAAACTTCGCCCAATAAACCGGTATTGTCCGATCCTTTGGGTCTGGATTTACGCCAGTCTATCGGTTGTCCGTCCTATGCAGTTCTAGGAGGTGCACCCTCCCAGGCTTTGCCTTCTCACCCTTTGAGAGGGGGTTAGTTTATTGCTAATTGCCTGAGGCGCCCCTACCGGGGAATGCCGACAGGGCTGCCCAGGCAATTTTTAAACAACCAGAGTGCTCAAATTCTCGAGTGCTGGTTTTTTCCTACTTTCCCGACCTTGTGTCACATCTTACCTTGTGGGAGGAAGATAAATACAACCAGTTAAGCAAGATTACCTGAATTTCCAATTCTTAAGACCTTTTAAACAAAATCATGTGATGGATTTACAATAATTAGAATACGGATTCAAGACATAAGGTTTAGTTCGAGGGGGGTAATTTTACCCGTCCTGGGACGGATATACTTATCTATCTATCTATCTATCTATAATTATTTACTTGTGTGTATTATATAAGCACACAATCTTTCTTAAAAGAAATCAATGTTTTTGGTAGTAACAACCTTTGCTGCTTTCTATTTAGGTTAGTTGCTCTACTGTTTACCTGTGATTATATTTCTCTCCACTTGTCATGTGAAATATCTTATCGCCTCAGCCCCGCCTGTTTGGTTTTCTTGGTGCTTGTCTGATCATCTGCTGCTTAGCGGGAATGAAAGTATTGGCTCATCTGGTGGAGAGAAAAAAAACTTTTCTACCTGGATTGTCGGTTTGTTGGGATGGATTCTCTGGATTTCTTGCATATGTACAACTTCATTTTTATTTTTATATAAGTAAATAAAATTATATAAACATTAGAACAACTTACGCGGATTAACCTACGTTTCGATGTTAGTACATCTCAACTACCCATATACATTCAAAGATGATCGTCAGAATATCCGCAGTAAGATGGTATTGCCTAAATCCATACTGTTTTTCAGAAAGAAGTTTTGCATTTTCAAGATGTTGGACTATTGCTAGATTGATTAGGGATTCAAGGATTTTGGTGAAAAGCAGGAGGAGACTTATGGGGTGATAATTTTGTGGGTCAGTTCTTTCATCTTGACAACTGGTACCACAGAGGCGATTTCTCAGGTACTAGGAAGCAAAAGTTGGCAAGGCGTTCAGCAGATCATTTTCTTATTACTATAGCAGGGATAAGTGTCAAGTTTTTATCGTGCACACTTTGGGTCTATTTTATATATAACTAGCAAAAACAACCCGCCCTCCAGGCAGCAATTACTGTAACAATAGTTTTTTTTACAGAAAAAAAAGAAATAATTTCCATTTGACATTTTGGTAATTTAGAGGAAAACAACAAAATATGATTGTTGTAGTGTTATTTGTTATATTCCAATGTTGGGATATATACTGTGCATGAACATAGTCAAATTTTATTTATTAGAAAAAAAAGAAGGTTAATTGATATGGTTAAATAAAACAATTTCATATTACTGAGTAATTCGAAATGGTTACTTTATTATTAAAGATAGAAAAAAAGAATTAATAAATAGTAAGAAAAGGATATTTTTTGTAATTTAGAAAGATTAGAGAAGGTCTTTTTTCTTTTTCATGACAAATGTTAGTTATCATCATCAAGTTTTTCAGATGTAATCGCCTAAAATGTGAGATTTCATGGGGGTGGGCTAAGGGTGTCAATCTACAATAATACCCAAATTTTTAACATTTTTATTTATGCCTTAAAAATAAGATATTTGAAAAAAGTTATTTAATTTTCATGGGAAAGGTAAACACAACTAAACAAATCAATTGTTTATAATTAAAATAAAAAAAAAAAAAGATTAAAGAGCCGCCGCTAAATCCCCCTCTCCCAAAATAAAATTCATCTTTTTTTAGTGTGAAAAGTGAACACTGGAAAACGAAAAGACGAAAAATAAACAATTATTTAAAAATTTAGAGTGGGCGATCAGTTTCATATATATTTAACGTAAAATGATGCCCAATCTAACTTTTTAGGAAAATTCATAAAAAAATATTTTAACCACTAACCCTTTGTCGAATTAAATTATTCCCCTTGCAGGAGTCCTGCAAGGGGAATAATTTATTTCGACAAATTATTTATTTCAAATTCTCCCCCGCCGCCTCCTCAACAATCGACAATTTTTTTTTAACTTAGCTAATTATTTATTTTCATAAACGTCCTTTGAAAATTAATGAACATGGTTTTGATTTTTTTTTGTTATCACTTTGATTAATTACTGGTAATATCGACAAAACTATTCCATATATATAAGCAAATAGGACAATGAAATTATAATCGAATAACAGCAAACATTTATTTTGAACTGTTTTAAAATATAATTATGCAAATTAGATGAACAAAAGATTGTATTTGCAACTTTGCTTGACTATAGAGTATTTCAAAAGAATATTTAAATTCGAGTAACCTGTTTTGATTATAATATAGTTGTGATGAATAAGAACATATTTTGCATTTATTCATTTAGATAAGAACAAAATAAATTGGAGGGAAAAAATGCCAGTTTTCAAAAGATAGATTCTTTAAATGCTTTTGATTTTAAAACTAGTGAATATTTTCTAACTTGTCAAATCTGATTAATCTTTTCATTTATCATATACGAACACGTTTTGTACATGTGTAAGCACTTTGTTAATTAATAAATAAAAAAACAAAATTTTATTTAATTTTTTTAATTTAAATGTAGTCTTAATAATTTGGTTCTATTTACTTAGTCTCGTATTATAAGTAGGGCTTTAGGATTTAAAAAAAAAAAAAAAAAGAAAAAAGAAAAAGTAATGAACTATTGTGGGTAAGTTAGCCCCGAACCACAACTTCAAATGTAGGAGATGCCTGGGACAGTCGGGCTCTATTAACGATCGTCCTCACAAAGAGATGGTACTAGATGACAACACCCTGGTGGTAGTAGACTTATTCTGCTTCCAAGAAGATATGCTGAGCACAGGTTGTGGTTGTGAAGGCAGCATGGGCGAAATTTTGTGAGCTGTTGCCTCTGATAGTATTGCGAACTGCCCTTCCCTACATCCGGTGTATATACAGTAATATATTATGCATATATATTTTCAATATTCAACAGTGCTCAATACGTGAGTAGGGCTTAGTACTAGTATGAAAATAAATATTTATGTCAAGTAAGCTACACTGAAACATTAACACTTTTGTGTAGCTTACTTGCCATAAATATAGTTTTATGCTACTATATATATCATAGATTATCTTGATTTTTTTTTCTTTCCTATTTATGTTTAAAATGAAAATTAAATAAGGCTTAGTATCATTATATCTTGATTTGAATCTTCGTATGGGGACATGAAAATGGTGCCAAACTATTCTATTCGAGGAATTAATTGTACTTGTCCTGGACAAGTATTCTTCTAGTCATTCCTACAATAACATCTTACAATAGAAATATTTGTGTATAAACATTATAAAAATGCATTTTCAAATCTACATGGACAAAAGCAATTTACTGAAAAAGAACAAAAGAACGGTTGTGACCAATTTTTAAACAAATGCACCGTCGCAGCTGCAACATGTATGCACATATGGAGGCAATGTTTGTATAAATAAAAAAATTATATATATATATAAATGATCATGTTAATTTTTCATGTTTTAAGTTTAAAATTAAAACTAAATACTTTCATTGCGATAGCGAAAGGCTTGTAACAAAGTATGTGCCCGTGTTTTTGTCAGCCAACAATGCTCGAGGTTTTATTTTTGTGTTTCCATTCAGAGTAAGCTTTTAATAAATTGCATCATGACTCATGAAATAATAATAATAATGATGCTAACAAAAAGGCAATCTATTGGCTCGAACACAAATGATGAAAAACATTTGAAACAAAGACGCGAAAACGTTGAGAGAAAGTCTGTTACCATCAATTGATCATTTTATAAAGGAAAGTCAAAGGAATTGAAATGTTTTCGGAATAAATGATCGTTTTGTGTTTATCTTTATTGATTTGTTGTGCCGAAATACGCATCTCGTGCTTTAATCGATAATCTCATACAAACTTTTAATGGGGGGAAAAAAATTCACAATGAGAATAGAAAAATGATGTTTTAGTAAATGAAAGAATATTTATTTTAAATATTATTTCTGTGAAGTGTTCAATGCCATCATCATCAGCTTAAAGTCTGAAATTTATTCCAAACTAACCTATCTCTGGCCAGGTCTTTATTTATCCTTTTTTCTCTTCTCTCAAGTCCATCCTTATCACTTCCTTCCATCTTTTCCTTGGCCTTCCCTTATGAACAGACCCTGCTACCTCAACTGTTCTACATCTACTAATCCAAGCACTCTCCTCCATTCTTTCGCAACCGCTGCCACTTTAACATTCTTTTTACATGCTGGTATGTGTTGAACGTCCTTTAGAAATTACCTTCTGAACTAACTCATCCCTGGCCTGGTCTTTATTTATCCCTCCATTTCTCAAATATATCCTTATCATTTCTTTCCATGTTTTCCTTGAACTTGCCCTGCTAACTGACCCTGCTACCTAAACTGTTCTAACCCCACCACTTTCATCCATTCTTTCAATGTTGCCAAACCACCGAAGTCTTCAGTTCAGCACATATCTCCCTATACTATACATAAAACAATGGCTTGTCACATGCCCGACAACTTTTATACCAATATTTATTCATGAGATTTTTCAAAACATCAAAAGAAATATTAAAGAAAATTGCGTGACCATGGAAATTCCATGAAAAGAAAATGTTTTCATTTTATCCATTTATCAATTGAGAGACGAAAGTAAATGTAATCTAAATTGAATCTAATTGGTAATTCATCAATATCATCGGTTTAACGTGTGTTTTACATGCTAGCATGTGTTGGATGGCTTTTAGAAATTGACTTCCAAACTAACCCATCTCTGGCCAGGTTTTTCTTTATCCTTCAAATCTAGCCTCATCACTTCCTCTCATGTTTTCTTTGGCCAACCGACCCTGCTAACTCAACTGTTCTACATCTACTAACCAAAGGATTCTCACCAGTGAAATTGCTTCATGTAAGGATACATTTCCATTGAATCTACGTGTTTGGTGTTACCTTGAAAAAAGTTAGTTGGAGATTTATCATAGTGAGGAAGAGCCCCCCCCCCCCATTCACAAGCAAGATGGAACTTATCCGAACGTTTGACGTCAACCCTTTTTGTATTAACAATTTAACAATTCTTTATTTATATCTTACTCTGTTCTACTGCCAAAATAAAAGCTTTATGTAACCCCTCAAAATTCCTTCTGTGATTTCTACTTCCTTCCAGAAAGATCTTCCTTCAACGGCTTACAAAGATAGTTAGCCAAACTTTATTCACTTCTGTAAATCTAGCTTAGGTTGGTTCCTTTCAAGATGGCCTTTCCAACCGATAATACCATGACATAAGTCTCGTGCCTGTTCTCTATACGGTCCAATCCTAAGTGTTGATATCAGTCAGGTTGCATGCAGTCATATCGCTTATGCACTCAAGTTAGGTCTTCCTCAATCACCACACTCCCTAATGCCTGTAATGTTCAGGCGTGTTTTTGAGTTGGTGCAAGAGGTGGCACGCTGTACAGGGTCAACCCATCTGAGAGGTAGAGCACGTAAAGCATCCATAATCTCAACAATACCAAGTTTCTGATGAAGCACGGTTAAAGGGATTCTTTCCTCCAATTTGCAGCTGCACATTCACCTGATGATGGCACGGTCATTACGTCAAAACCGTTGCAGATCAGAAATGTTTCCGGCCGATGTCTCCCTGCTATGCAAGAATGAAGAGCAAACGCAGACTGAAAAGACTTTGCCCCGCATTTTGAAGGATATAAAACACAATATACTAGTAACCAACTTTCTGCAAATTACACTCGGCAAATATATTTAAAAAAATCATTATCACATCTAATTGCATTCTCAGATTACCAATTCTCAAGGCATTGATAATCCGATCACGTGAACCCACTAATCAAACTCTATGAACTTGAGGCGTAGGGGTTTAAACATTTTTAAATATCATGTAACACTAATCAGTAACGATTTTTTTTAACACTATCGACAAACTTTGAAACACACTGTCAATTTAGAAAAAAAAAATAACTGACTTATTCACAAACAAGAAAAGGAGACAGTTTTTACCAGTTTAATTTTCTATCGGTCATCTTTGAATCAAACTTGCTTGAATATATAAGTATCTATAATCTGTATAAATAAAATTATCAGACAAGATTGTGTGCATGTTTTTTACCTAATTTAACTTTAATACACATTAAAAAAAAAAAAATTATTGAAATGAAAACTTAAACAAAAACTGGAATATTTTTAAAATTCCATTAAAAAAATTTTTTTTTTATTTATTTTAAAGATAACTATATTTAGAATTATTTTTCTTTAAGCTCTCAACTCGGCGAAATGTCTTCATCCAGGCAACGTTTAGTAGATACAGCTAGTAAAATATATAAAATAGGAATACACAAATTCTGTTTATCAAATAGACCACCACCACCACCATCATCATCTGTTTTACATGCTGGCATATGTTGGACAGCTTTTACTAATCGATTTTCAAACTAACATATTTCTGGCCAAGTCTTTACTTATCCCTCTTTCTCTCAAGTTCATTCTTATCATTTCTTATGTTTTCCTTGGCTTTCTTCTGCCAACTGACCGTGCTACCTCAACTCTTCTATATCTACTAACCCAAGAACTCTCATCCATTCTTTCAACATGGTCATACCATCAAAGTCTCCTGTTCTGCACACATCTCTCTATACTACCTAGATTTAATCTTCCGCTGAGGTCATCAGATCTAAGTCTGTCTTTAAGACTCACATTACACGTCCATCGTATCATTCTCATATCATTTCTCTCCATGCAATGCATGTCCTCAACCCTCACCAACCAGGTTTCACTTCCCTACATCATCACACTACGTACACATGCCTGATAGATTCTCCTCTCAGTCGACAGAAAACTTTCTTATCAATTCATTCTTTTACAATTAGTTCTAGAATTCATCCATTGTCTTAAAAAATTTCATCCATTATCTTAAAAATTTTCATCCTTGTCTTAAAAAATTTTCTACATTAGTGCTGTTTTTAACTTGATTCTATTTTTATTTTAACCATCCAATGTTTGTTTTATTTTTCAGGTAAGTGATCTTTTCTACGTACAAGAAAATGGATTTTTACTGAATTACAAGGAACATCGTTTTTTCTTATTCCTGCTAATTCATGGTAATTATTCAAGACAATTTGTAGAAAGTGTGGGATTACTAAGGTAAGATTTTTTACGAATCGTGAATATGAAATCTTTGAAATATCTGTTTCATTTTAAGATATGAGATGACGATTGATAATTTGTATTTGGATTATTCGGACTCTTCACGTGTAACTTTAGACAGTTCGAAATTCCATCCAGGTTTCAGAGTTTGAAAGATGTACTTGAAGAAGCTCGGAGGTTACATCAGCCGAAATCTGAATAATAATTTGAATAATTGAAATAATAAAAATTTTAAATGTGTTCTTTGTTTTACTGTTAAACCATAATTTGACTTTGTTTTTTTGTATAATTTTATTTAATGAATCATAAGTTCAGATTGGCTGTATTTTCTATGATCATGAGATCATGGTAGAGTGTAGTGAAGAATTACTTTGGAAGATGATCAAGTAACTTTTTTTTTTTTAAACAAAATAAAGAGAAAATTGTACCGTGGACTAAAAGTAAAGAGGTTGAATTCTGTATGAAAATTACATGTCGCCTTGATTCTCTGTGATCTCTGATAATTCTTCTCCATGCATTCCATTAAATGATTTTAAAATTACATAAAATGTCTTTCTTAGGAAAGAAGTCGTTTCAATCATCCATGATTGGCTGTATTTTCTATGCTAATAAGAACTAATCAAATGACGATTCTAGAAATACACAAGAATACCCGTCCCAGGACAAGTAAAATTAATCCCCATAACATAAGTTTTGCACCTTTTATGTCCCCTAAAAGATTAAAATCAAGATATTATACTAGACCTTATGTCTAGAATCATAATTCCAATTTTGATCAAAAGAAATTGAAATTCAGGGAATTTTGCTTAATTGGTGTCTATTATGCTCCATAAAAACCCTTTAAAATACTCTAAATAAATTGAAATTTGGGGAATATTTATTAATTGATGTCTAATACCTATTATACGGAATAATCACATTGACACATTGGTTCCTGTTAGATCACCAAAGTTAAGTGACGTTGAGCCTGGCTAGTACTTTAAATTTGTGACCATTTGAGAATAACAGGTGCTGTATGTGGCCTGGAGAGGACATGGGCTTCACCAGGTTCTATCATGCCCACTGAAAAGTTAGGACCGATAGATTATCTGCCTGACTCCTCGACGACGTCCCTTAATGTTATGGGATATAGATAGGTAGATCGATGGATACCTATTTTTAAAAGTTCACAAAAACCGGAAGTATCTGAATTTTCACAATGGACTTCCACCCCTTATTTTGTCGTTTTTACATAAAACTAAATGTACCCCATATTACCCACCCTTATGCCTAGCAGCTGTGTTCTAAAATTGATGATTGCTTAGTTTAGGTGTGTATTCTGTACATACAAATATATAAACATGCCCGACTTTATATAAATATATTGCGTGGCACAAAATGATCAATATGGTTGATTTTCTGTAAAGCAAACACCTCAATGCAAATCTATTCTTCTTGGTTGATAGCCAACACAAGTACCCCACACCCATCCTAATCAAACTTGCACTAGTTATGCAACTTCTGTTCAAACATTAAACAAAACCAAATCCAGAGATCCCTATTGAACGTCGACTGAAGTGTTAACTTACAAGAAAGGGCAAAGTAGTCATGGCCAAGCTATGCATGAACCATACACGCATAACCTATTCGTATATATTATAAAATGAATTGTTGATTTTTTAAAGCATGTCAAGAAAGATACATTGTGAAACCTATCTTGATAAACAGTGGTCACCTGAGATGTACCACTACCTTAGATATTATCATGTAAATAATCAAAATAAATTTATTGAACAAAACGAATAAGATATATTTGAATTTTCAAAATGTCAGGTTATATAATAAAATGATAATTATAGACATGGAAACCTCGAAATGATATATTTATATCATTTGTAAATATTCAAGTTTTTTTGTTTTTTTTTACCAATACCACCTATATCATAATTGATATATATATATATATATATATATATATATTTTTTTTTTTTTCATTTTACTTTAGTAAGTTAGTTATCAGAAAGAAAAGGGGGCCCCTTTCTGGGGCTTACACTCAATTTCTATATGAGATACATAGATATCCGAGTGTTCAATCAAGATTCTCCTCTACCTCTCAAACGTTGAGTTACTAAAGCAGTGAAGAACACTAATTTTCCTCTCCCAAATTGGCCACTTAACTATGTTATAGTTTATCTTTATTGTGGTATTTTCTGAATTTTGCTGGATTCCAGGACAAAAATTCATCTGGTCTAGTGGAGACATTTTGTCAACTGTCATGAATGTAAATCTCTTTGGAGTTCCAGCAAGCACCTGTATGCATTGAATCTGAAGGCAACAATAACGATAGTTTCACCTGTCCAGGTAGTCAGTTTTGATCCGTCTGCACTTGTCAATATTATTACATGCAAGCGCAAACTGCTGAGAGAGCAAACTTCTTTATAACCTTCTTTTTTTTTTTTGTCTGTGTTAAAAGTTGACATTGATCTGTATTATTAGCCAATTAGATTGATTGATTGATCCCTCCCACCATCACTACCTATGCACTGTCTGTTGCTTGATTTATTTTTATTTTTATCCCATTTCTATACTTACTGTATTGTTGTCCAATTAATTAATCGGCTGAATTTGACTGCTGAAGAAGGCATTAGTACAGTGACTGACTGAATCGGGTTGGAATAGTAAAAGGGATGTGACTAAATTGACAAACTCTTTTAGATATTTTTTGAACATGTATTAAGATTCATTTATTAAATCTGCATGTTTATTTCAAACTTAATTGTGACAGACGAATGACAACGCTGTTGGCCTTTTGGCTAGGAACAAAGTGTAGTATCTGTTCTGATGCTACACTTAGTCTATTCTGTCCTCAGTCAGTGTAGAAGTCCTTCTTGACCGAGGAAATTAAAATTTTTGTTCCAATCCTGAGTTCTTCGTTTTGGAGAGCCTGATTTTCCCCACATTAAAAACATTTTGTGTCTAACTTTGCCTTCGTGGGGAGGCAAGTAAATAGGAACATTGTTTCAAGTCGGTGTAAGAGACAAATGACAATGCTGTTTCAAGCCAGCGTAAGAAACGAATGACCACGCTGTTTCAAATTGAAGTCCATGTTGATGCAAGTGTTAGCGAACTCCACCCTCATTGCAGCTATTAAATTACAATTCTCATTTATTGACTGGATGGGGTTAGAATAGCAAAGAGGATGTGACTAAATTGATGAATGCTTTGTTTTTTGTTTTTTTTACCAGTTAAGCATAATTTATTTTATATGAACAATTAAGAATTCCAGTTGGCATTGTTTTTATTACTGTCACATTGTTCTCTTTTGTCGACAAACGGGAGTGTCATTTTGAACTATTTGATACTAACAGCGGTAATGTTAGCAACAAATGAACAGGACAAGATGGATGCTTAGAAATGCCATCATGGGAGATTGTGGAATAGTATATTTCCATGGAGCCAAGAAAATTTAGAAATTGCAGAAGCAGTGTCATTTTCACCGATCCTGAGCTAGGTCACATGATATCGCTAGCTAATACCGATTCCATAGTCGAAGACCAACTACTAGTAGGCCTGATAGTGCTGCCAAGTCGTCTGATTGTTGCCACTCAGGTCTTCAACTGCTCACCAGCATGTTTGCGTTAACCATGGAGAGAAGGACCTCGTGGTGCCGAGCTGTATGTCAAAACCATCTTAGACAGGGTTGGATAAGGACTGATGGCAAAGGTCAGATATTCAGTCATTGACGGAGCTCTTGAGGTGGTACTTGATCCACATGGCACAACGTAGAATGCTGCGACTACGTGTAGTATTTCTTAGTCATTATAACATACTTAAACTATTATTCAAATGAGTGGTTTTTTTTTCAATCTTTGTGTCAATATGTGCAATGCTGCATGTTTAGTCGGATGCATAGTTGCAATGCATGTGGATGACAGGCCTGCAATGAGAGACATATTTAGCTACGGGAAGAGAGACCAACCACGAAATGGCTGACGTCTTTGAAATAGTAATGTCCTTTTGGATATGAGGTTCATACTATAATTATGACTCGAGATTTTCCAAGAGTAATGTTCATACTAGATGGTGCACCTCATTGTTAGTCAGTTTTTTATGTCAATAGATTAACAGCTTATAGTCTCAAGTGATTTTGCGATTTGGTCTAAGTGATATCTATATATATATATTACAGCAGAGGGGCAGACATATTTGGTTGATTTTCAGTGGTTCTCAGAGACAGATAGGGCTTTGGACCCTAAGCTGATGGACTGCTGGTTTTAAGTTGGAAGATATGTTTGTCTGTATTTGCAGACCTGCTGTTTGGCTAGAAATGAATTTCGTTTGGTAGAGAAACTAAATATAATTGTAGCTTCACAAGCTAAAACATTGTTACTTGTTTTAAAATGGAGTTGTGGCTTTGTTTGGAGGGAGAATACTTTTGTTGCAGCACTGACCCAGACCACACGATTGACACTAAAGTCAATGTTGAAATCAAGCTCCGAATCCGGATGAAGATACGGAACAGACGATCATGGCATGTGCAGAAAACGCACACGGAGCCACGTTCACATTTGCAAGAGATGAGAATACGACAAATTTGAAATATTTTAGTTTTCCACAGACAACTGATCTATTGGCTTATTGCTTTCGACTTAAGTGTCTCTGCATTGTCTGCGACTCAGTTCTTTAATCCGTGGGTGTAGATAGAGGATTAATGGCAATGTGGGCGTCTGCTGTTTCGACAAGAAATGTCATTAAGCTAATTTTGCTTTTATTAAAAAGAAAAAGATTAATGAAAAAGGTAGACTTAGGTCTGGTTTAAGTGCTTTTTTGCAATCGGGTGCTCTCAATATCAAAATATTTACAAAACAACAACCCCCCCCCCCTCCCCCCCAAAAAATAAAAAGCGAACATGCATGTTTATTTAAAATTTAAGTATGACAGACCAATGAAAATATTTAAAACTTAAGTATGACAGACCAATGACAATGCTATCTCAAACCAGCGTAATAGGCCAATGACAGCGCTCTCTTAGGCTAGCATGACATACCAATGCCAGCGTGACAGATCAAATTGAAGTCTATGTTGATGCAAGTATTAACGAACTCCACCCTCCTTGCAATTATTAAATTACAATGCTGATAGATTGACAATCTCTTTAATTGCTATAGTTTTATGTACAGGCTTACATGCAATCTAACCTGGTTGAAATTTATTCACGGTTAGAGCTCAAAAGCCATTCTATAAATAAATATCTATATATAAGTGTGTTTGTGTGTGTGTGTCCTTCCTTTCCTTATATAAAGAACGGTTATAGAATCTACATAACTAAAAGTGTATTTATATGTAAAATTTTCTGGGGAAGACAATGGAAGTGATCCCAAATCTCTACATGCTCCCTCTAAGGAAGCTATGGGAGAAATACCCCCCTAAAACTTCAAATATGTATATCCAATTTTGATTAAATTTAAACTATATGTATAAGACACTAATTCAGAGTTTCCTAAAATTTCAGTTTTTTTCTGAATGTATTAGGGAGTAAAACGAGGGGCAGTAAAAAAAAGAAAAATATGGTGTTGTTAGCATAGTAAAAAGGACTTGGTGTTATTCATTAAATCCGGAAAAACGTTAGGTTTTCCTGCTAGTGTTATACATATATATATATATATATATATATATATGTATATATCATAGAAACTACTAAACAAAGTAATGAGTTGTAATTTTCTCTATTGTTTTTGTTTTATCAAAGGTTGATAGTTTCATACATGGATATTTTGCTATAAAATATATTTTTAACTTGGGCAGACTACAGATCCATGCCAAAAAAGTAAACAAAACCCCCATTGTGAATCATGTTTTTATAAACAAATGCATGTGTTTTTAACAAATGTATGTATTTGAAAGTAACGGATAAACTTCTACTGGCTTCACATTGGTTCTAGGGGGAACAGAAAGTATTAGGGTTCTTGACCACTCTGGCAAGTTCATCAGCCAGTTTCAGCCTGAAATCTGAACACTCATTAGGCAGCTCTAAAGAAAATATGCAAACATAATTTGTGTGTACTATTTGACCAAATATGTTTGGATGAGGAAATGCTACACAAACACACACACACACACACCCACATATGATAATTTAAATTCTTTTCCAAATGATGTTTCGAATAAAGAGTATACACAAAAGTATTATAATTGTTTACAGCTGTTTCAAGGCAGTTTTTATTTCAAGTCATACAGTGAATAATAATCTTTTTTTAAACAGGTAATCTTCAGAATAGAATTTTTATAGGTACCCAGCAAAAAATACAAATAATAATGCCCCAAAAGTTACAAATTTCCCCAAAACAAGGTAAAAATCTCAAGAATGGATTCATTGTCAATTTCCTTGCTACAAATTATTATTAAATTAATTCTACAAGGGAAAGGATGAAGAGACACATACACTGTACAGTCTCTATCTCTTTCTTATATATATATAAATATATATATATGATGTGTGCGTGTGTGAAAGAGACAAACAGAAAAAACAAATTCAATTTTTACCGTTATCGAATAAATCCAAAATATTCACTTATTCTGAAGACGTTCGTTGATCCAAACAAAACCGGTAAAACTTTGTTTCTTGATGATTTATTCCTGTATTTGTTTTTTTCGTCCTTTTCACACATCCTTTTACAGAAATTCATTTTATGATATATCGTGCATTTCATCCTTATATATATATATATATATATATATATATATTACTATTAATGCGTTATAGAAAAATTGACCAGAGTGCTCAATTACTGAAGTAGGAGTCCAACATACTCGTTTAAAAGGTTACTGTAAAAGGGTTAGAAACAAACTGTTTCATAGCACAATTCAGTTCTCGAATTTCAAGAAATCAGAAAAATAATTATATATTTACTTAATATCTACTTAAAATCGGTTTTCTAACATAGTTTTCCAACAAAGCTCTATGCCAAATAACACGTTGGTAGCAACCTGCTGTGTGTGTCTTGGCCTTGTTCTGGCACTGGAGCCACCTCAACACTGGTAAAAACGACACATCAAAATGTTTGACAAATGAAAGCTGACCATGAGTCATTTATGGACCCTCATGATTGGCTGGATACCTTCAGGACAGACGTTGAAAAACGACCAGTATTGGCAGCACTCATTCTGTTATATATTGGTGAGTAGACCCACTAGTATATAAAATAGTTAGTTGAGAATAACAGGAAATGAAAGATCAGTCCGGGTCACTTGATGAAACTGAGGTGAGGATTGCTAGACTGGGAATTAATAGAAATGGATATTGATGTCACATGGCGGGGAGAGAGGAGAGGACAGTCCGCTTGAGAGTACGAAGTGCGTGGACATGTAAAATGATAGGGGCTGACAAAATATAATTAATTAGTGATTTTGATCTCTATTTTTTTTCTGTCTCTCTCTTTCTCTCTCTCTCTCTCTCTCTTTTGCCAGTGGTAAGTGATTTTAAACAAAGATCAAGTTGAAAAAATGTCCAATGTCTTCCATCAGTCTTATCTTGAGTTAGTCCTTTTCGAGATATGAAATAAATACTCCCAATCCAAATTCTACGTTTTGTGGTTATACTCTTCTAAACAAAGTGTTGTTCATATCAGTCAAAGATATGTTCCCGACAATCAGTTTTACAGTTGCTTTGTTGTTGCCCAGCTGAAGTATGGTTCTGTTTAGTCTGAGAAGATACACCCTGCCAGGTTTTACCTTCTTTCTGAGAAGGGGTTAGTTTATTTTTAATAGCCTGAGCCCCCCCCCCCCACCAGGGAATGCCGACGGGGTTGCTTAGGCATATTTTGTAGGCCAGAGTGCACTTCACCTAGCGTTCTGGCTTTTCTAAACCTCAGCTGACCTTGTGCCTAACATCCTGCAGAGTAGATAAATAAATATACTCCTTGGCCTTTAGGCTAGGAGCAAAGTGTAGTATCTGTTCTGATACTATACTCCAAACAAAGTAAAGATGGTGTCATGATTTACGCTAGAAGACATAACTGCCAGCTTAGAAAGAATCCAACTCTTGTAATCGTTTCCTTTTGATACCAAAAAACAATAAAAACTAACACTTTATTCAAAACTGTTTTTTTTAAAATTATTTATGACTGAAAAGAGTAGCAAGGTGAGAAGGGAAGGGGTGTTATCTAAAATCGAATTCGTCATTGATGTTTTCCCCGGGACACAAAACATTAAAACGAAAGACTTCAATCGATCTCGTCTTTTTGTCTTTCGCTGTACATAAACTGACAGAAGATAAGGTCTTTTAAACCATCATTTAATGTTCTTCCTTGGCACTTTTACCGTTTTCAAACAAGAACGCAGCTATTCTGAGTTTTGTGTGTATCCAATCTGTTTGTGATGAAAATGCTATTTTAAACTTGTGTGTGACAAACCGACAAAAATGCTATTTTAAACTTGTGTGTGACAGACCGACAAAAATGCTATTTTAAACTTGTGTGGGACAGACCTACAAAATGCTATTTCAAACTTGGGTGTGACATACTAACAGACTAAGTCTCAAATGGATATGCAAGAACACATAAAACTAAAACAAACAAACAAAAAAAAAAGAAAAAAAGTGCCGCTTCGTATTCCTTACTTTGGCATACGACCGCAACATTTTAAAATTTGTAAAATAAGAACTTCCTCAAACTTGGAAATTTGAAATATCGTGTGGGAGTGCGTGTATATATTGTAGATGTATATATGTATGCATATCTATATCTGCTTGGATGTGTGTCCGTGTGTGTCTAATATATCTTTCGGAAGAAAATTTTCCGAGGAGACACATAAACAGAAGCTGAAGAGAGTCCGGCGCAGGAGGCCATCTATAGGTCCCCATTGTTTGAATTTGAAATCGACGGTATCGATGTTGCCTTAATCTTCTGTAATTACATATATATATATATATATAAATACCCATCCTATGAATTCCCTGAACAGAACAGTTTTGCACCGCTTTTATGTCCCCATTACAAAGATTAAAATCAAAATATATGATACTGAACCTTGTGTCTAAAATCTTTATTCCAAATAAAAAGTCTAAAATTTAAGGCTTACACTTAAGGGGGTCTTAAGAAGAAATTAAAATTCAGGTAATCTTGCTTAATTGGCGTCTAATTCTAATGACTATGCATAAAATTTAATGCAAATCTGAAATATTTGAATTTTCAGATAGGAGGTCGTATCAATATTATGCCCCTCAAAACCCCCTTAAAATACTCCAAAGAAGCTGAAATTTGTGGAATATTAACTGATGTTTAATACCTTTGTTAAAATTTCACAAAACTTGGAGGTATCTGAATTTTTACAACTTCCCCTCTATTTATTCTCGTTACATAAAAGTAAATTAAACTGAACATAGCCAACATTACTCACCCTTACGACTTGTAGCTGTGTTCCAAAATTCATAATGTTTGGTTAATTAGTTTAAGGATTGAATCCTATGCATAAAATATATAAACATTTTTAAGGGGGTGGGGGTAATCCTCCCAGTTTTTACATCCTTCAAAGGAGGGGTAATGTAGTATCTGTTCTGTTGACATAATACCATCCTACCAGGAATTACCTCCTCCTTTGAGGAGTAGTGTAGTATATGTTCGTGATATCATCCATTCGGGCATTACACCCTACTTTGGTGTAATGTTCATCATATTCTCCCAACCTATCAAAAATATGCACCCGGAGGGAGCAGATATTTGCTAGTATTTATAAAAAATCATAAAGTTACGTCATTCATTTCGTATGAATCGGATGCTTCTATTGGTTTCCTCCGATATCTTTTTAGTCAGAATTCTTTCTAGAAAGACATTGGGTATTTACAGGAGGTACCACGTGAAGGTTGTCAACATCCTAAATGAAAGTTTCTGTGGAACGGACTGGATTCGAACTTGGTATACCCAGGTTGTTTTGTTAATCACTTCACCACAGTCACCGCCCATTACGTCAGTAATTTAATGTTTCATATATAAATTGTCATTTCTGATGAGCTAAAGAAAAAAATATCTACCGTCAACTGACTTTTTATTTAGAGTGAATCATTTCTTTCTGAATTCATTTCAGGCGATGGGAGTTTTCTGACTTGCTATTTGCTTTATCGCTTTCTCTCACCACTTAAAATGGTTTCGTCTCAATCAGACTAGAAAAAGGCACCTTTTTCTTTGCTAACTTTTGTGTGACAGGATGAATCTCTCTCTCTCTCATATATATATATATATATATATATATATATATATATATATATATATATATATATATATATATATAAAGGTGCACATACACACTTTATTATAGAGTGAATGATTATCTGAAGACGGGTTTTTAATGAAAGGAAATTTTTTAATGTGGTTGCCATGGTTTCATTTAAACTTGATCATTTTCTGTAAAGCAATCCATTATGACCCTTTGCAATCCTGTCCGCCCACTGCCCCTTGTGACACTACCAAATCTGATGACGACGACTTTTATTCTTTTTTAGAATATAAATTAAAAAAAAGAAAAAGAAAGTCACTGATAAATAATGACTTTAACTTTCACGTGATGCTTTTTGTTAATTGTGTTCTGACGCCTACAACCATCACGTCGTCGTCGTCGTTCACAAACTCTATTCGTCTCCCTATTCTTGTATGCAGATAATTAGACGATTTTTTTTTGTTCCGGCTTCTGTTTCTCTATGAATGTTAATAAATGTTAAGATTACTATCTATACTACCCCCTCCCCCTTCCTCGTGATTTCTCATATTTATAAGTAGATTGAGGCGGTCGGGAGGGGGGGGGGGGCACTAAAACTTTTAGTAAAATGCATTAAATGAATGTTCTGTTATAATTATGGTTGCATTTTAATTGTTTTAAATAAAATATTTTTGGTGCTTATGCAGTTTAGAGAACAGGCTATTTTTTTTAGATAGGATTTTCAAGTTAAATTCAATTTTTACGGTATCTTTCGTTTATTAAATTGTTAGGTGAAAGTGCAGATAGTTACCCCCCACCCCCATGTTAAGAATGGGTTTCTAAATTATAACGTTATTATTTCAGCCTGGTCCGTAAACTGCATAAGTACCATATTTCTAATTTAGCTCACTAAAAGACTTTACTACTTTTCGTTTCGTCTAACCAGTCTCCATTCCAAGTTTTAGATCAACTGACTTACAGAACGTTTATCTTGAATTTATTCCAGTATGTCAGCTGATTTGCTAATTTAAAAAGTGTTTTTTTCCCCCTATTACATACGTAATAGTAAATTGATTTTAACACGGATACATTGAGTATGTTATAATCTGCAAAGAAAATACAATTTTTGAGCTACTGCACATTGTCTTAACGATAGTTCGGAGAAACTACACAATTACCAAGTTTTGGAAGGAATCGTAATCAAACTTGTAAGAATGCTCAAAGTCAAAATTTTAAATCTCCGAAGAATCAAGTCTGAATATTGAAGACTTTAAAATAAGGAGTTGGAGTCGGAAATTTTGGAACTCTTGGAGTTTGAGTCAGTCTGACCTTATACGTTCTGACTCCCAAACCCCATCATAATTTATATAAAGTTAGGTATGTGGATATATTTGTATGTACAGAATTCACTCCTAAACTAATTAACTGATCATTATGAATTTTGGAATACAGCTATTAGGTGTGACGGATTGTAATGTGGGCTATATTTAGTTTAATTTAGTTTTATGCAAAAGGGATAGAAAGTGAGATGGAAGTCCTTCATGAAAATTCAGATACCTCCAATTTTTGTGAAATTATAAGGTAAATATGTGATAAACAAAGTACTGAAACTTGAGACTGCATTCACCCTAATTTGTTGAGCCGGTTCCTTCTAATGAATTTACTGCATTCCGAATTTCAAGGCCAACCAAGTAAGAACGCCAGTCAGTCTTGATTCCATCAACGGACATCATAGATACGTGGATCGATAACCAGTTCTGCAAAACAAAGTAAATATAAAAAAATAAAAAGGAAATGTGTGCGGAAAAGGCGATTTGTTGGGGTTAGGGTGATACCTTTGTGATTTCTTCTACTACCTCTCGCTTCTATCTAGTTCGGATGATTTTTTTTTCTCCTAGCATTCACTGTACCTACTTCTCCTAATGGGTTGTCCCCGCTCTCCTTGATTTCTTGTCACCCTCTTCTTGAATCCCATGACATATTTAATCGAAAAGAAAAATTGTTTACTCTCAATTGTTTCTAACCTAAATGCTATCATCATCATAACATCTGTTTTACATGATGGCATGTGTTGGACGACTTTTAAAAATTGACTTCCAAACTAACCTATCTCTTGCCAGGTCTTTATTTATCCCTCTTTCTCTCAAATCTAGCCTTATCACTTCCTCCCATGTTTTCTTTGGCCTCACCCTGCTATGCCAACTGTTCTACATCTACTAATCCAATAACTCTCATCCATTCTTTTAACATGGCCATACCATCCAAATCTCCTGTTCTGCACACATCTCCATATTTAATCTTCCACTGAGGTCTTCAGCTCTAAGCCTGTCTTTAAGACTCACATTACACATTCATCGTATCGTTCTCATATCATTTCTCCATGCAGTGTATGTCCTCAACCTTCACTGACGAGGTTTCACTTCCCATACATCATCACACTGTATACACATGCTTGATAGACTCTTCCTTTGGTCAACAGTGGTAACACTCTGCTGGTTAGTAATAACATTAGCAGGTTTCACTGAACTTACTTCTTCCACTCCTAATTCTTGCAATGCCACTAGCAGCTGCTCCACCCTGTGCTCCAATGGTATCACCAAAGTAACTAAATTCGTGAGACGGTTTTATAGTAGCATATGTGTCTAGGTGTAAGTCAATAGAATTAGATATTGTTAAAAAAGTGGTAAATATTTTATGTAACTTTATTTATTGGGTTTGGTCATAACGTCGATATCACCTGAAATTGATTGCCAATAGTTAAGCTTCGATCTTTGGCATCCAGCTGAACTGTTTCGATTTACTTTCCTCTCCACGAGGGCTAAGTTAGACACAATGCCGGTTTTTAATGTGGAAAAAAACCAGCTCCCCCAAAAGAGACACCCTGAATTGTTAACAAAAATACCTGTATAGTCTTGTTGGCAATCCCCTCGCAGATAAAAGCGTTTCAGGTGGCAGACACTCTCTTTCCTTGAAAGGAGATAATGGCCTTCTCATATCAAACAATTACTACACTTTGAATTATTTATTTTGCAAATAAAAAAACATAATTCATTTACAAATTAGGCACAAGGTCATCGAAAGAATGTGGTCATCCTCTGTATATCCTACTCTTAGCTAGACACATTTTGAATCCAAACACTGTTCCTTTTATTCTTTCTGTCATTACTAACCAGCAGAGCATTACCACTATTGACCGAGGGAAGAGTTTATTAATCATATGTACGCAATGTGATAATGTCTGAAAGTGAAATCTTGCATGTGAGAGTTGAGGACATGTGTTGCATGGAGAGAAATGATGATAATGATACGATGGATGTGTAACGCAAGTCTTAAAGACAGGTGTAGATCTGATGACCTCAGAGGAAAATAAAATCTGGACGGTAGAGGGAGATGTGTTGGTATGGTTATGTTAAAAGAGAATAAAAGTTCTGGAGTTAGATATAGAACAGTTAAGGTAGCAGGTTCGGTTCACAGGGGAAAGCCAAGGAATACATGGAGGGAAGTAATAAAAATGAATTTGAGAGAAAGGGAGATAAATAAATACCTGACCAGAGATAGGTTAATTTGGAAGTTAGTTTCTAGAAGCCATCCAACACATGCCACCATGTAAAACTGACGTTAAACCGAATTTGATCATGATGATGATGATGATTTAATTTCAGCAGTCCCCATAATATCACATTTACTCTATGGATTACCCTACTTAAAATATTTCCAATAGTTTTAATTGAATTTGAGTTACAAATAAATTTCTATGTATATATTGTATACAATTTCATACTTTGATCCGATTGAAAAAGGCCGGAGATGGAACTGTCTCTATATTGTCTATAACTTGAGAGAGAAAAGTAATATTAACACAAATATAAACATAACAAATGCCATCTATATTATTAATAACTGAAGTCTCTCAATCAACTCTGGGTAAACAGTTGTCTTACACTTTTTTATAAACACCAAGGTGTATTTATTATATATTAATAAATATATATTTGTCCTGTCCCAAAATTTTGAGACACATTATTTTTGACGGAGGCAACAAGTCGATTATTATTTTCATATTAATCTAGGTCCCATTGAAGTCAGTGCAAACTGTTCCTATACAGCATAATCACGTTGACACACCGGTTTACATTAGATCATCAAAGTTAAACAACGATTAGCCTGGTCAGTACCAGATGGGTGAAATTACCAGGTGCTGTATGTAGAAGGATGTCGACACCTTCCTGCAAGTACTTAACAGTCATCTCCCCTAACCGGGATATATATGCGTCTGGGGACCGCTTGTGAATTTGATAGTCCCATGAAACTTCCACCTTCGGAGGAAGCCGGTTTAACCCGTCCAAGGTGAATGCCGTATCAGATGCAGGTAGGTAGGATTCCCTGATTGAGTTTCAAACCCTTTTCAAAGATATAGGTCGGTATATCTTTTTATAAAGTTTCAAGTTTGAATGTCAAGATTGTTCAAGGTTTTAATCTTAATTCTTATTAGTTAAGATTTTTTTCTTTTATTAATGGGTCACCACTTATCAAGACCCAGGGACTACTAGAGGATAAGGGGTAAAGAGTGTCAGTTGGACGATGAACGCCACCATAGGAGGACTGGAATCAATGTGTGGAATGAGCAGAAGATTACTTAAGAGGAATTGATTATCAAAGAGCTCAACAAGTATTTGTTTACATTAGACTTGAAGACGTCTATGTTGTAGGCGGTTAGGAAGCTGCTTCATGGTATTTTGTTCCACAGATTAGATGTTCTAAGAAAAAAAACTTTGTTCATGGAAGTTTTGTTAGGTTTTTGGTACAGAGAGGGGGAAAAAGGAAAGTTCATTGCTATGTTTGTAACTAGAGTTCTTGCTGTGAATGTTTTTCGGGGGAGGAGGATATCAAGGTTTGGAGCTCTGTCGGACACCTACCACAAACGTAAGATATAGTACAGAGAGGGGCTAGCAACATCTCTTCTGTGCAAAAGAGGTTGTAGGGAAGAGAAGAGATCACCCTCGCTAGATTGTGAAGTCGGTTTTGTACTCTGTCAAATCAAGCACGAGTACTCTGAGCAACACCTACCCAGATGTGGCAGCAGTATTCCATCTTAAAACGTATCTGGCTCTTATAGAACTGGTGTTATCAGATCAAGATACTGGCTTCCTGACTTAAAATGCATCAAACATTGATGTTATTGTTTTTTTCCTTTCCCTTTGCAAAACTCAATCATGTTCTGCAAAGCTAAAAACGAAAACAACAATTTTCCTCTACAAAACAATTGAACGAAACACCATGAATAAATATTTGAAGATATAAAGAACTTGAAGCATAAAAACTTTTACTAAGATGACCTGATTTGGCATTAAATAACCCGAAGAGGGTTGATATGCCATAAAACAAAACAAGTAGACAAAACTAGCTTTTATAGAGGTAGAGGATTGTGCCAGGAGTGAAGTACTTTCTAATTAGTTAAGGTTTTTATTTCTACCAGTTTATGACATCGATGGGAACATATGAAGTCATATTTAGTTGGCCTCTTGTTTCTAAAGATAATAGCTACTCTGAAATGGTCCCTGCATGAAGATGCAAGTGCACCTCACCTGAGCCGGCATTGCGTAGAAATCCAAGACAACCTGAGGTTTCCTTTTCCTAGACGAGTTGCCCTACCAAAGCTCGAGTCTTGTCTACCCTACTTTTTAATCTGTAGCTGAGGCTAGTTGTATTAAAATATAGATTATGCAAGTCATTGTATTTATTGATATTTTCTTTTTGCAGTGAAATATATTTTGGAATTTTATTAGATGCTGATTGATAATTTGGACTATTTGTATTATTCGGACTACTGTTCTCATCTTGGGTTGTTTTATTTACAACGTTTCAGCTGATGTAACCTCCAACGTTTTTTTTTTTTTGCATCTGCACATTGGTTATCTGGGATATCTTCCAGGACTTATTCCTTAACCTGACCTGATTTTGTCCGCAGGTTCGTTCTTGACATGCATGTGCTATTTAACATTTTGATGCGGACTCCATTATGGCATTGTGTGTGTGTGTGGGTGTGTGTGTGTGTGTGTGTGTGTGTGTGTACAATGGAAGCTAAATTTGCTCATACTAATGTGGGGGAACAAAACCTTTTGGCATTCAAAAATGGTTATTATCTTCTCCTTGATAATATGATTATAGGGCTTGCCCTTTCCCTTTATTTTTCATCTTTTCTTCAAGAGAACCTGTTAACCCTCACTTTTTTTTCTTCTAAAACAGATAATGAGTATGCCAACTTATTTTTTTTTCCTGATCTTTTCTATTCTTGATAATACCGGGCGGGTGTCGAGGGAGGAGCAGATGAATAATTTTGTGTGCGTTTTAGACTTGGATAATATATTATGTAAAAATGTTTCTAGTATGAGTCAGGGAATAAAGAGTTTGACTTTCATTTTTGTAAAGGACTTAAGGAGGCCACAACTTTGATTTGTTTAAAAAAAAAAAATTATTAATAAAAAATAATAATTCAAATAATAATAATTATTGAAAAAATAATAATAAAAGTAATAATTAAATAATAATAATAATAATAATTAAAAAAATTGTACTGCTTTTCTTTTGGTATTTATTAGTATTAACATTCCTATATACCCCCTCTCTCTTCACTATTGTCTCTTCTTTTTTCTCTCCACTCCTGTAACGTCTACAATTTAATTTATAGGTATTTATATAAAATGCTATTGAATGCTGGTGTATATGGCAAAGCTGTTAGTCATCTCAGAACAAAGAGAAGCACCTGTGAACGGCTTTTAAACATAGAACTTATGTATTCTTTGAAGTTTATATAAAACAAAAAACTTTGTAGTTGATTGACTTCCAAACTAACCTTCCTTTGCCCAGATCTTTATTTATTCTTCTGTCTCAAGTTCATTCATATCACTTCCCATGTATTCTTTGGTTTCACCCCCATACCACCTGATCCTGCTACGTCAGCTGTTTTATATCTATTCACCCAAGCCCTCTCATCCATTAGTTCAATGTGGACAAACCAACAAAGTCTCCTGTTCTACACACATCTCTATATATTGTCCTGATTTATTTTTCCTCTGAGGTCATCAGATCGAAGCCTGTCTTTAAAACTCACACTACACATACATTGTATCATTTATCGCCATGCAATGCATGTCCTCAACGCTCACTGGCAAGGTTTCATTTATAAACATCATCACACTGTGTACACTTCTGATATTGTAAGAGTTAGTTGTAGATGGAGTAAGTTCAGGTTCAAATCTTACATTTCCTGAAAACAATAATCTGGGTATATAAAGTTCCTGTTAATTGCTTGTCTATATCATCGTCATCATATTCGGGTTATAGGTCCGTTTAACATGCTGGCATGTTAGATGCCTTTTAGAAATTGACTTCCAAACTAACTTATATCTGTCCAGGTCTTTATCGCTTTTTCTCTAAAGTCCATCCTTATCACTTCTCATATTTTCCTTAGCTTTTCCCCTGTGAACGGAACCTGCTACCTCAACTGTTCTACATCCACTAACTCAAGAACACTCATCCATTCTTTCAATGTGAGCAGTGGTTCTAAAACAGTGCACCCGGGTGCACTCCAGAGTCTTTTCAGGTGTGCTCATTAGTATTCCTGAAAAATTTATCCAGGTATAAAAAGCAAATGTATACTAAGTCATTATATTATACCATTTTATTTACGAACACTCTGCTTGTTATTTTGCGACATTATCGTGATAGTTATAAGTTACTTTTTTTGCAACTAGGTTCTGGTCCGCAAGTTTTGCACACGTTTAAAATGCGCAACAAACTTGGCTTAGCTTTCATCGCGTAGCAACTGGCAGTGTTGCATAAGGATAGTAAAAAGTGAGCCTTGGGTTTACTTTCAACAGCCTCATGACTCTCGTTTCCCTTATTTTGTCCATTTGTTCCATGAGCGATGTTTCTGACAAAGGGGGGGAATTGCTGTTTTCTGGGTTGGAATCTATCCATATGACACCTGTCTAGTTTTTGACCTTGAAGTGGTATTTAAAAAAATTTTTTTAGCTCTTTACATCAAGTGGCTTCATGCCTTGTCCGGAGCGATTTCCATAAAAAAGAGGCGTTGGTGAGTAAACTAGAATTGTCACTGATAGTTGAACATTTATCAACTTTAGAAGAACGCTTGAGTTATTATTTTCGATCAATTAATACTGTGCGATATGACTGGATTAGAAACCGTTTTGTAGAAACTGCAATAGATTCTAGTTTAACGCTAACAGAACAAGAACAACTGGCATCTGAATCGATGATTAAATACAAAGAATTGTCTCTTGAAGCTTTTAAGATTTCTATCAAAAAAGAACATTGTTGATAGTTCCACCTCATATTTATGTGAACTGGGATTTTCAACCCTCCCAGCAATTAAGTGTAAAAAAGGAACTTTTCAATGTATTGATGAGGAACTAAGTTTGTCTCTCAAACATAAGACATTCAACATTGAAGAAATCGCAAGGTCTCATTAACCTCATGTTTCTTATTGACACAGGATTAAATAAACTTTATATAGGTATGTTAAGTTTTCTTTTGTTAAATGTGTTATTTTTTATATATTAACAGTTAACTTAATAACATATTATTCCTATTTTGTATCCAGTGCGCTATCTAGTACTGTAAGTGCATCCAGACTGTATAAAGTTTGAGAACCACTTATCTACTACGCATCCATTCCTTCAATGTGACCAAATCAGCAAACAATACTTCATCTGTTTCTGAGGGCATTAGAACAAAACTGAGAAAAACGAATTGATAACATCCACCGAGTTGTGAGTTTGAACCCAAACAAGATATTCACTCACTCAAAGGAAAAACAAATATTGAGTTTGTGGTTGAAAACCTGTGACAACCAAACCTGTTTACATTCCAACAAGTACACATTTTTCCAGATTTTGTTTTTTGTTCTCAAATAGCTTATTTTGCCAGTTTGTCTATATTTGAAATCGTTAATAAAAAAAACAACGGAATAATTTAAGTTTTGGAATTTTTGAGATGAGGATTGATAATAATTTTGGTTATTTGAACTATTGTTCCCATTTTGGATGAGAACAGTAGTTCGAATAATCCAAATATGAAAAAAAATATGATGGAAATAATTCAAATTAAAAACATGTTGAGGGTATGGGAAACTTTCATGGAGATATTGGTCCCCATAAGGCGCATGTATATCCCGGTCTAGGGAGATGATTGTGACAACGTTAGTTTTTGCAGGGAAGTGCCATCATCCTCCAACATTCTGTGTCTGGTATTCTCAAATAGCTACCCATCTGGTATTGATCAGGCTTAACATCGTGTATGTCAATGTAATTTGTCTACATCGTGACCTGTATGTCTCTTGATCTTCTTATAAATATCAATCTGATTTTGTTCTATTTTCCATCTGCACCTGCATTAGACAGCTCTGAACGATCTAGGCACCTCATGCATTTCATAACAACATTGATGTAACTGAAATGATTTAGACAGAGTAAATAAGAAAGAGACTTGTGATCTAGTCCATTAAGATATTCCAGGAAGGTATCGCCTTGAAATTTGATGTGCATTTTGAAGTCCATAGCTGAAGAATAGAAAGAAAGGAATGTTATGTTTCGAAATCTTTTAGATAAGGATTGATAATTTGGATTATTTGAACTACTATTCTCATTTTGGATGGTATATATATTAGTAGGCACATTGCACATTTAAAACAAAAGGTTTAAGGCTCCCAAATTTCATAGAAGAATTGCCCACATGGATCTGTGGCGCAACAGATAAAGTTCTAAGAAATAAGCGAGAGGTTGAAGGTGCAATCCTCAGCACGGGTGATACTAAGAATATAATTAAAAATGACTTAAGACTTCTACCCAGTTATGGCTGATGGAATGAGAGCAATCTACCCTCATAGATTGAATAATAGGTTCAGTTGAAAATTCAGTACAGATTCCTGAGTTTGAAAAATTGTACCTGAAGGTCAGCGGTGCATCTTTAACTCGGGGAATCTATACAGAATTTCGACATGTGGCACAATGGATGAAGTTTTTAAGTAATAATCAGTTGACTCGACTTTTTATTAAGTGAAGCATTACTTTCTGAATCGGGGTGGGGGGAGATGCTGACTTGCTATTTGCTTTCTCGCTTCTCCTCACTGATTGAAATTATTTCGTCCGGGGCTAGAAAAAGCCACTTGTTTTACTTGCTAACTTTTGACACATTAGTCTTTATTATAGAGTGGAGGATATATATATATATATATATATATATATATATATATATATATATATATATGGCAAATAAGCTACACAGAAACGTTCATGTTAAGTTTGTAGTTCACAACCTGTGACAGACAAACCATGGTTACATTCCAACAAGTAGATGGAGCCTACTTTTTTTGCAGCAGACTTGGCAGTATCTTATATGTATTTACTTTAATTCAGGTCTGTATTAGAATGAGGCCAAAAATGGATGGTTACATTTAATGCTACCAAGACGAAGCTCCTCTCCATAAACAACTACAAGAAATCTTTCCAACCGCCGATTGTCCCCCCCCCCCCTACCTGAGATTCAAACGTTCAAACTCCTTGGGCTGACATTCTCAGGCAATATGAGCCGGAATAAGTACATAGATGTTGCCAAATCTGCTGCAAAGAAGGTAGTCTCCATCTACCGAGCTAGAAAATTTCTTATATCTGCCAGAATCTTATATCTATAAAGCCACCATTCGCCCATGCATGGAGTATTGTTGCCACAACCACTAGTCTCTCCCTCTTGGACAAGGTGCAAAAAAGATTTTCTCACCTAATAGGTCCCGCACAGTCTGCCAAGCTCCAGCTCCTGTCGCATCACCACAGATTTGCTTTCTTCAGATCGCGTGCCTTTGAAATTCTTTCCTTGTTCCCTGTTTTCCCTGACCGTACGAACATGCAAAAGTTTCAATGTGAACAAGCATCTTGTTGCTCAGCTCCCCACTAAGGCTGTATCAAAAACTAACTTCGACCACATTAGCATCTTACGCTTCAGTGGCAATATGCCTTGTTTGGGGTGGAAAAATATTTTTTTTAAAGTGTTGCCTGTGAACCCTACAATTAAAAAAAAAAAAAAGAAGACTCCCCCCTCCTAGTGTCAACCTGTTTTTTTCATTCAGCCATAGACTTTCACCAACGAGTCATGCTGTATGGCTGCGATTCGTTCCGTCTGTGCTTTTGTCATTTATCAGAAACACTTGTCCTAATGACGAGAGTCTTCTTTCTTTCTGCTTCCCCTTTCTATTGATTACGTTGGAACAACGCAGCAGCAACAACAAACGGACCAAAGATGCCTCCCGCATAAATCTCACTTTAAACACTCGATGCTATTAACTTAACAACAGTGCTCTTTTATCAATCTTCTTACACAATCCTATTCAACTGATCTTTTACTTACCAGACATTTATTTTATTCTTTCTACTTAGTAGCGCTTGGGTTGTGGTGGGGGTGGGGGTGGGGCCAGGGTGAGGTGCAAAGAAGGTGGGTGGATGGATGCGTGTGATGGCTGGTGTACTCTTTTTTTTAATTTATTTATTTTTTATTTTTTGTTTTGATACTCTATAATTTTTCACCCTCTTCAGATAGTATTGAAATTGATGATCTTGTTAGCCTTTTTGCTTGCTTGCTTGCTTGTCACTGTGCACACTTTTCATCTGTACATGAATGTTTTAGATAGTGGGTGGAAGGGCGAATGATGTAAATAATTGAAAGAGAGACAAGGAGAAACAGAGTCATAAAGAGAAAGGGGGAAGAGAGAAATATGGAGAAAGAGGGGAAGAGAGAGAGGAAGAGAAAGAGGGGAAAGTAGAAAGAGAGAAAAGAGAAAGCAGAAAGGGAGAAGGGAGAGAGAAAGGGAGAAGACAAAAAGCGAAAAGAAGGAAGGGGGATGAAGAGGGGAAAGGAGAAGGAAGACAGAAAGGGGGAGCAAGAAAAGGGGAGAAGGGAAAAAGAGGGAGGGAGGATCTATTATGACATCAGATGAATAAATATTTGGAAATTCCAAACCTCATTTTTCCAAAAACATCTGTTTTACTAAAACTGATGATCTTATTAGCTTTGTTGCTTGTCACCATGCACATGTTTCATCTTTACATGAATGCTTTACATGGTGAGCTGAAGGAGAATAACTTAAATCAAATTAATTATCAACAAATTTATTATCACAAAAAGAAACATTGCAAAGCGCAACAAGCCATGTAAAATGACAGATGTGCACGTCTATATCTGGATGTTTGTCCAAGGCGACTTTAAACCTAGATATGGAAAATGCCTATGGTAATCTTTTGCTAGAGTCCCGTGGAAATCAGGACTTGGCATTGAGGTGAAAAACTCTTTGAAAGATAGATTTGAATTCCCGTTGATGATTTTGTACACCAAAATTGGGTCCCCCTCTCATTCTCCGCTGCTCAAGTGAGATGTAATTATCCCCAAATCAGCAGCCATGATGCATCCAGCAATGTCTTGAGCTGTTTGGATATCTGCGGTATTGCATCCTTGTACTTGTTTTACAAGTACTTCCAGTTTCAGTTCACAGGGGAAGGCCAAGGAAAACATGGGAGGAAGTGATAAAAATTGTCCTGAGGGATAAATAAAGACCTGGCAGAGATAGGTTAGTTTGGAAGACAATTTTAAAAGCTGTCCAACCCATGCCAGCATGTATAACGAACGTTAAACCAAATGTGATGATGATTACACAGAATGTGCTCTGATGAACTTACTACACTTGTACCCCCCCCCCCCCCACCTAAATACCCCCCCACCCGACTCACCTGACTAGCAACAAAATCACACCCCTTCACTGTACTGACATGTAGAAATTTAAATGTAATCTGAACAACCATCTTGCTGCCCATGCTATGCTTACCCCTCCCCCTATAAATCTGGCCTCTATCACAGTAGGTCTTTACGCTTCAGTGGCAATATCCCCTGTTTGCGGTGAAAAAGAATACTACATTTCTTAAAAAACAACAAAATGAAAATTGTAATGTAAAATAAAAATTGAAAAAAGAAAATGCTGATAAAAGGCGTTTAGGATTTCCGGAAGATTCTCTTACTTAATCGTTAATTTCTCACCTGCATGTGGTAATCTCTCGTCTTAATCACATAATCTAAAGCTGATAATTTCAGCCCTAATTAATCCGTTGCTCAATTGGCTAATATATGTGTGTGTGTGTGTGTGTGTGTGTAGTGTGTGTAGTATTCACACACACACACACACACTGATCATATATGTAGGGGACATCATAATCTAAGTACGTAGGGCCTTTATATGTAGGGGGATTACCTGAGTTCTTATGTGTGACAATAGACAAAAACTTACCAGCTGAAAAGCGAATGAGATGCTTTGCATGTCGTGCATGCCAATCTACTAGAAGAAAAGAAAGAACTTCTATTCACAATTGTAGATTTTTTTCTTTGCATATGTGAATAACTAATTTGCATGTTTAGAGACCAACCGATTTGAAGGACGGATTGAAAGCAGGCAGCATTTTTGGAGAGCAAAGAGAAAGTGTTTGTGCTGGAAATTTATTAAGTGCCATTCATGGATTGCAATTGTGACCCCCCCTTTTTTTTTCTTACAGTCAGTTACATTGTCT
The DNA here is from genome assembly GCA_963556195.1 of Sepiola atlantica. Lineage (NCBI taxonomy): Eukaryota > Metazoa > Mollusca > Cephalopoda > Sepiida > Sepiolidae > Sepiola > Sepiola atlantica. The sequence goes on along the minus strand of OY744516.1, from coordinate 110,850,663 downwards.
TTATATGTAGGGGTACTATCATCTTATAGCTACTTAGTTCCTTTATACATATGGGTGGGACACTATAAGTCCCTAGGGCCTTTATATGTTAGCGGTCACCATAATTTTCTAAGTATTTAGAATGTGTAGGGGAACCCACAAGCTTCTAAACACTTAGGTCTTTATATGTAGGGGGCACAACAATCTTCAAAGTATTTAAGGCTGTTATATGTAGGGAGGGGGGAATTATAATCTTTGAGAATTCTTTCTGCTTCTATAAAAAGTTTAACCAGCTCTGGTGAGGCAAAGTAAAAATCGATCTTCCTTTCTCTGACAACGGTAAAAAAGAAGCACTGATCAGTCGAGCATGGGCACATCATTTAACTGGTTGACCAATGTACATTCTGATTATAAGAATGGTCACCAGAAAACTAAGCACACGCACTTCAATAAATACAGTGGATTTTGTAATAAAACAATTCGCATTTCACCCCAGAAAAAAATTGCTTCATTTTTCAATACTATCTATTCTTTAAAATACACTTATCACACTCAGAAAATAACCAAGATATTTCATTCTTTCCTCCATAGAAATTTACATTGTTCCTATTTACTTGCATCCCCACAAGCACAGAGTTAGACACAAGGTCGGTTTTTGATGGTGGTAAAAATCCATTTCCTCAAAAACGGTACTCTGGATTTGAAAAAACATATATAAATTGCCTCCGTCTAGAAGGATTTTTCCTTCACTGACAGAGGATAGAAAAGATAAAGTGTAGTATCCGAACAGATAAAGGCTGTTTGTGTCTGACTTGTAAAGTCTGACAAGATAACTTTATAGAGTAGAGCATTCACCCCCGGGGTTGGTTGAGCGGCATCCAAATGAATTCACTACGTCCCGTGTCAAGAAGGTCCCCTCACCGCCGATCGGCAGCTGAGTTCTCAGCATTCTTCAGGCATTCCCGGTTTCAGCAACAAACACCAAAAAAATACGAGGCCAGCCACCAGCTCCATGTCTGTCTTCACCGTTCTAATCCACGTTTGAGTTGTCCGCCCTTGCGATTCCTCCTGCTGGCAGGTGCGATAGGGGTTACCAACTTGCAGATGAATTCCTACTTAGGGCATCGATGAACGTGACTGTACCAGCAAAATCTCCTTTAAGAAGAATCTCTGTGATGTCAGTGGTGTTGCATCTTGCACGGATGGTGAGGTTTCGAATTTGGTTGGAGAGACGGATGCATAGAATGCGTCGAAAACAGTATAATCTCACGGTACTCCAAATGATTAAGTCTACATATAAATTATAGAAGATAATTATTTGTTGATGACTTGTTGCATGATTATCAAAAGAAATAACATGGATGGATTTAAATAAGTTGTCATATTGGGAAGATAATTGGAAATTAAAATTGACCATATTATCATCATCATCGATTCATTAAAAAAAATTATTAACGTGCAGGTTGAGGGGCATCATACACACTGATTGGTCTCCTGTTTAGATAGCTGGCTAGCTGTACGCATGACAGATCTCACTCCACACTTCCAAGAAACTCTATCATGCTGATCAACTGCAGAGAGCTTCCACGCTATGCAATCTCTCTGCAGCAGTTCTTTCCAAGGCAACTTAGGTCAGCCTATTCCCCAAAGCTCAAGCTATCTTGATGGCAGCACTCAAGCATTCCATGTGTCAGGAATATTAAAGTTTAAAAGTGATAAAAAAGTACATGAAAAAATGTGATCTGGGAATTGGTTTTAATGATACATTTAAATTTAATCATATTTTGGCTATTGCATTGAGGGAAAATGAAATGAATGAATGACTGTTTAGAAATTTTATTTCATGCAAGATAAACGTTTTTAAAGATATAATAAGCCTGAATAAGACCTCATATTTAGCTACTGCACTTGGACATGGACTCCAGTGTCTAAGCATGGGAATTGGTATCTATTGAGATTGGAAGGCACACAAAGAGCAGCTACTCTTGGAGATAAACAAAAATGCAAAAATAATATACAGTGATGGAAGTGTACTGGAATTCCAGGATTTCAAATTTTAGCACATGGAAGATATAATCGAAGGCTTCAAATTGAAAGAGAAAAGAAGCTAAAGAAAGCAGAAGACTTTGAAGATCAAAGATACTTTCACATAGTCAACTAAAATAACAATTCACCAACTAGTACAAAAGATGAAAAAAAGAAAATGATGAAGCAGCAAAACGAAAACTGTCAGAAGTATACTAGCTGAGGAACTTTAAAAAAAACTAGAGTTGCATCTTTTTCAAAAAATATAATTTAATAAACATTTTTTAAAAATATTTTATTTTGTATCTTTTTGAAATTATTATTTCATAATTTCAACATAGATTATCATATTACAAATGATCTTCATTTTTAGTTTGTGTTAATTTCACAAAGGTATAGTTTCATTAATATAAAAAAAATTGTTTTTCCAATTGAAATTTATGTAAAATTCGAAGATCAAATATCGTCAGAACCCACCACAGCCTTTTATGTCAAATTTTTCGGATGGTGGGTGGGGTGAAAGGATATGCCACTCGACTCTTGTAAAGTTTAACATAATCATCACTTTAATATAAATACAAAATATTTTCAGATCTTTTTGAAAATTGTCACTTTCATAAATGTAAAAATAAAAAAAAATTCAATGAAAGATGAAAACATTGCGTTTCCAAATATGACATTTGTAAAACTGCCGCTTCTATCCTGTAAAATAAACGCTGCATATCCTTTTTCAATTTTTGTGTGTGGTCTCTTTATATATCTGCCATTTTGGGTGTTTCTAATTCTGTTTGACTGGTGGTTGAGTGGTTATTATTTCATGACTTGTTGGATTAAAGTTTAATCATATAATGTTTGAATACATTTTCAGTTGGAAATAACATTTATTAACAATTTAAGCTTCTTTGCCTTTTGCCTAGGAACATGGTGTAGTATCTGTTCTGATGTTACACTTAGTCTATTCTGTCCTTGGTCAGTGAAGGAGAAGTCCTTCCAGAGTGAGGCAATTTCAATTTCTGTTCCAATCGAGAGTGCCCCTTTTTGGGGAGCTAGATTTTTCCTACATTAAAACCCGACCTTGTGTCTAACTTTGTCATCGTGAGGAGGCAAGTAAATAGGAACACTTTGATAAAATACCAAAGAAATACCCACATAAACTATTTTTGTGTGTGTCACTATTTGCTTGCCTCATCGTGTGGGCGAAATTAAACACCAGGTCAATTTAAATGTAAGGGGTTTCTAGCTCCCCCAAAATGGGGCATTCTGGATGGGATAAAATAAAAAATTGCCCCAATTAAAAAGGATTTAAGAGACCTATCTGAAAACTTTTATTGTTGTTTTAAAGCTCTATCTGAAAGAATATCAAGCCCTTGTATTAAATAATTTTAAATATCATGTTTTCAATTTTTGCCTTGAAAAGAAAGTTAAAAATAACATTTCCAATATGAGATCAAGTAATAAAAAAAAAAGACTTTCTGTCTCCTTTAAAACATATCAGTCGATACTTTCAGTATGAAAAAAAAAAGGTATTGTAAATTAACACTCTTTGTTAAATGTTCCCTGTTCCTCCAGAAAACAGATTATACTATTTTTTCAGAGATTATGAATGAACACTCTGACCTCATAGGTTGGGAAATTTGAAAGTGGGGGGGTGGGGGGTGACTCCCCAGGTTGAGAAATGCATCTCGATTTCACATTTTTTTGCCATTGGCCACTCACATCCCTGATGAATTAATGTTTTTTTAATTATCACACACACGCACGCGGACGCTCATGCGCACACGCACACGCGCGCATCCGCATCCGATGCAAGTTTGTTTTTTGGACTTTTGTTCGGCACATTGCTGTGTATTTTTCTGATTGAGAACTTTCTGGTTTCTGATGAGTTCAGGAAAGAAAATGCCGGTTTGTTTTCTGTTGAACAAAACGGTCCATAATTGTATCAAAGGTTTTTGCTTTGAAAAAAAAAATGATTCGTAAGATGAATAAAATTTTGGTTTTTGAAATGTAGCAAAATGTTATATATATATATATATATATATATATATGTCAGAACAACATCCGTACCGTCGGTTTCAAATTCTAACAAAGGGGACCTATAAAGGCCTCTTCATCGGAACTCTCTTCAACCTCTGTTTATGTCTGTCTTCCCGGAAGTTAGCTGTTCACGCGTTATTTTAATAGTCTCATGATATTTCGATTTTTTACAAATTTTCATAACTTTTACAAATTGGGTATCTCTACCTGCAAATTATGCCGGTATTTTAGTTATGTGCGAGCAAAAACAGTTTTTTTTCTTGTTCTTTGAAAGAATATGTCAATGCAATAGCAATGTCATTTCGACCTCCGATCTCAGAAATAAATTTAAAAATTAAAGTTTTAAAACCTAAACTAAAAAATTAAGACAAAATTTAAGAATAAGATTTAAAAACATGAAACGATGAAAGAAGGGGGAAAAAAAAATAAAAATGTGAATCTATATGGGTCTCAAAAAATATATTCAACTAAACCCGTAAGACATAGACTACAATCAAATCTGACTGAATTCAAGAAAATCGAAATATCACGAGACTATTAACATAACGCGTGAACAGCCAACTTCCAGGAAGACAGACATAAACAGAGGCTGAAGAGTTTTGATAAAGAGCCTCTTTAAAAGAGGCCTTAATAGGTCCCCTTTGTTAGAATTTAAACCGACGGGACCGATATTGTTCTGACCTTCTGTAAAACATTAATAAATAAATATTGCGTTCTTATTTTTTATTTTTCTTAATAATCGAGTACTCTGCTGAGATTCTCTCCCACTAACCTTATCTACCTACCTATATATATATATATATATATATATATATATATATATATAAAGCTTCTGTCCGTAATCTTTTCTTCTTAGACAGATCATAATAAAAGTTGAATAATCGTTTTTGTCCCCCCCCCCCCCCATCCACAAATTTTGACAGGTTTGGCTTTATGCCCACTGGGTCAGGAGAATGACCTCACTTTACTGATGAAATAGCCTTTTTTTTTCTTTTCTGCTTTCGAACACGTTTAAGTGCAGTTCGTGTTTGTTACGATCCACTAAGCAGCTTGTATTTTCTGCTGCTCCCTGCATCACTGCTCTCGTCGCTATCATGTCAAGGAAGTTTTTAGCGTATCATGTTTCGCAAGTTTTGCTTTCAACGTGCTGTCAAGAGAGCTGGAAAAACCAACTCGCAGGTGCCTTGTCGCGCTCTCTCCTAAGTAATTTCTCTTCGTCTATTTAAATACTGCAAATCCTGCGCACCCCCCTGTCCTCTATATACCCAAACAGAAATGCACGGCATATAACTAGAGACATTATTCTATTTATTTATTCACGCCTCTCTGTATATCACTTTTTTTTTTTTAATCGATAAACCTATTTCAACATTCAATGAAAAATAGTTACACATCTATATGAATAAATAAATACAAAATGTTCTTAGTATGTACACATCTGCATGTATTAAAACCCGTACATTATTTTTTTGTAAATAACTATTAGCATACATTTTACTGAAATATTGTGTATCTGGACAGTATAAGATGTGTGCAGAAGAGTAGACTTCAATTGTATGACCACGTTCAAAGAATGGATGAGTTCTTGGGTTAGTAGATGTAGAACAGTTAAGGTAGCAAGTCCAGTTCACAGGAGAAGGCCAAGGAAAACATGGGAAGAAGTGATAAAAATCGACCGAGGGGAAAGAGGGATCAATGAATACCTGGCCGAGATAGGTTACTTTGTAAGTCAATTTCTTAAAGCCGTCTAACACATGCTAGCATGTAAAGCGGACGTTAAACCGATGTTGATGGTGATGGTATTCTTAAAAAGCTTTCACAGAATTGATTGTGCACCTAATTGGCATAAAATATTTGGGAAGTCTTGTTATTGGTTTATAATTTTATATCGTTTTGTTCAGTATTTCTTTTTTTACCTGCTCTCTAGGGGAGGTTAGACACAAGGTCAGGTGTGGTTTTGAAAAACCAATGTACTTTGGCCTACAAAATATGCCTGAGCAGCCTCGTCGGCATTCCCCATAGTGGTGCCTCAGGCGATTAGCAATAAACTAACACCTTCTCATAGAGAAGGTAAAGCCTGGGAAGGTGGACCTATTAGGATTGAACAGTACCATACCTCAACCTGACAGCAACATAATCACTGTCGGACTGATTGTCGAGGACGTATCCTTGACTGGTATGAACCCCTACTCAAGCTGTTCCAGGTAAGGTAAGTATTTGCTCAGTATAATTAATAGTTTTACATATATAAGAAAGGTCAAATGTAAAAAAAAAAAAAAATCCTATTAGTTAATTTTTTCTGTTTATATAAAGTTAGGTAATGTGTATGTCTATATAGCGATATCAAATTAATCAGCATCTTTGCTAATCAGACGATCTCTTTTTTTAATGTGTGTGAAAGGTGATAACGTATGTATGTATGATCATTAAGTGCCTTAATGTATTATTATATAGATGACTGGAAACCTTTATATGTGAAATAGACATGATCACATTTTTTTGAATTTTAATGACTGTTGTTTTGAAGAAAAAAAAGACATTCATAAATGAATTACACATTTTTAATTCTAACGGCTATGGTTCGTTCGAAATAAGAACAAAAGCATTCTTTTCTATAGTAATAAGTAGTAAGACTGCACATCTAAAAACAAGAATAGATTTAAGTCTCCTAAAATTCATACTAGAATTGTCTGCAAGGACCTGTGGTGTAACAGATAAAGTAAAATTCAGTTCTAAATGATACTCTTCTACAATTGTGAATTACTTAAGACTTCTACCCGGTCATGGCTTTCTTGGCCTTTTGGCTAAGATCAAAGTGTAGTATCTGTTCCGATGGATACTACACCCCATAGACTGGTATTGTCTTGGCCTTCGGGGCTTGATTTACGCCTGTCTAAGGGTCTGTCCTGTGCAATTCTAGGAGGTCCACCCTCCCAGGCTTCGCCTCCCCTCTTTGGGGAGGAGTAAGTTTATTGCTTACTGCCTGAGGCGCCCCTACCGGGGAATGCTGACGGGGTTGCCCAGGCAATTTTTAATGGCCAGAGTGCTCACCTCTCAGGTGCTGGCTTTTCAAACCCCACTTTCCTGACCTTGGGTCACATCTTACTTGTGGGAGTAAAATAAAACTGGCCTTGTGCCTAACTCCTGGAGAGGAGTAAATAAATACCCGGTCATGACTGACGGAACGAGAGCATGTTATCCCCAGGGATTAAATAAAGAGTTCCGTTCGAAATTCCATGCTGATTCTCAAGTTTGACCAGATACACATGAAGAAGGTCGGAGGTTACATCGGTTGAAACGTTATGAGAATAACACTCAAGATGAGAACAGTAGTCTGAATAATCCAAATAATACACTTTATCACATGTTTCAAAAGACATGTAATTATAAGTATACATGAAAAATAATTTTATTCCCGAATCCTTTAAAATGAGTAAGGCTGATGATACACCTACTTGACGTCATCGTCACAAGCCCAGGACATTTTAATAGCAAATTATCTTGTTTCACTTCAGTAGATTCTCTTTTATCAAGCTTTGTTTACATTGCAAATTCCTGTTTGAGACAGGTCGCCTCTTTCTAAAGTTGTTTTACTTTTTATGACATATTTGGGTGAACTGATGACACATATTAATCGACAAACAAAACGATTTATATTTAGAGTGTTGGCAAAATGTTTACATTTTATTATCATGATTTGGTTGGCCATTAATTGACTAGAAGTTGGGTCACTCACCAAGCCCTCTATTCTTCAGATGGGTTGGCTGCTCACAATTTTTTTTCTGCAGTATAGTTAACTGAGAAATCGAAAATGTAAAAAAAAAAAAATTACAACTAATAACTTTCACCAAACGCATTAAAATTTAATTTTCTAACGACCTGTATACTTTTTAACTCTCCATGTATAGAGTACTGTTGTCATATTTAGGCTGATGAATCTGTCCCATTTGAGGGTTATTGATAAGGTGCAGAAGCGTATTTGTAATTTGATTGGCCCCACCCTTTCTTCTCTGCACTCTCTCTCAGACGTGATGTTGCTAATCTCAGTCTTTTCTATAAATACTATTATGGCATGTGTTCTTCAGAATTGGGTGATCTATTCTCTGCTTTCTTTGCTCCAGCTCGTTTGACTCGTTGATCTAGTGATCTCCATCAATTCGCTGTTTTGATACCTCATTGTAATACAGCTTCCTATTCCAGTAGCTTCTTTCTAAGAACTGCGGGTTTGTGGAACTCTCTTCCTGATGACTGTTTTCCTCCTACCTATAGTCTTGATCTTTTCAAAACTAAGGCCAATAGGCATCTCCTGTCTTTGCGATGATCATCTTTCGTTCTTGTTAGTGCCTTATATAAAGTGGCTTCATGCCTTGTCTGGAGCGATTTCCATTAAAAAACAAACAAAAAAAAAAACTATAGATTTATTATCTCTGAATTTATTGTTGAATTGACTTATCACTACACAAATTAAAAAAAGACGCCGTAAATTTTTTATTTTAGTTCGCTTAGCTTCGGATCATTTCAGGTTAAAAAAAAACATTACTTACTCTATTACTAACCCTAAGTCCCTGGGTAGTGCCATTCGAACTTAGGGTTACTGGTAGATTAAGTTATTTGTTTTTACTTTTTACTATTTTTTTTTTAAAGAAATGAATCCCACTCCCAACAACAGGGTGAGAGGCAGCCATTTTGGATTCTCATGTGACAAAAAAGAGAGCCTTGGACAAAATTTGAACAGTTTAAAAACGTTAAAAGTAAACAGGTCGGTAGAAAATTAAATTTTAATGCGTTTGGTGAAAGTTATTTGCTGTATATTTTGGTTTTTGTCTTTGTTTTCTTGACTGTTAATTATACTGCATGATTACCCTATTTTGTTTTGATGAAAAAAAAGAAAAGTTTTTATTATTTGGAGTATTCTGACGACTGTTCGCATCTTGGATGTTATTATTACAATGTTTCGGCTGATATAATCTCCGACCTTCTTCAGGTGCGTCTTGTTAGACTCAGAAATCTTAGAACTTTTTATTTAATGCATGAGGGTAGACTGCTCTCGTTCTGTCAGCCATGAGCGGATAGAAGTCTTAAGTAATTATTGTCTTAATATCGTCTACTGATTGCATCTTCAACCTGCAGAAGACTGTCACTTAGAATTGATTATTACCTAGCATGTCATCTGTTACACTGCGTCGACAATTCTAGTCTGAACTTTAAGAGCCGTAAGCCTATTTTTGTTATAGATGTGTCGCGTTATTACTTTTTAGTACTTACCTTTATCTATATAGAGTTATGTATGTTTATATATTTGTATGTAGAATATAATTCGGAATAAGTATGTATTATTTGGATTATTCAGACTACTGTTCTCATCATGGATGCTATTCTCACAACGTTTTGTTTGATGTAAACTCAGACTTTTTCAGGTGCGTCTTGTCGAACTCGGGAATTGTTACGTCAAACTTGAAAACTTGTACACTTTATCCGTTGCACCACGGGTCCATGTGAAGATGATCGGCGGTTGCAGCGACAAAATGTTGTGAAAGAATAACATTCAAGATGAGAAAAAAAACCCATAAAGTACAAATTATAAATCCTTATTTCAAAAATTCCGAAACAAAAATATGGTCATTAAGAATTCCAAAATTTCTCAAAGATGCATATCTTTATCACTATGTTGGTCTGGTTCGATTGTTTTGTAACTAGGGTTGCGGAATCGAAAGGTATAAGGTCTCACTCCGCAACCCTGTATATAACATGAAAGATTAATAGAATTTAGCTACAAACATTGCAATTATTTATGGACACTTGGAGTATGAGGTACATTTTTAATATCGCATCGTATACGGCATAATCACATTGACAGACCGGTACTTGTTAGCTCACCAAAGTTAAGTCTATTCAATACCAGATGGGTGACCATTTGAGAATACCAGGCGCTGTATGTGGGAGGACGGCAACACCTTCCTGCAAAAACTAACATTGTCTGGGAACCGCTTGTGAATACAATATTCCCTAGAAACTTCCTCTTTCAGAAAAGAAAGACTAAGGCTGTTTGTAAAAGTGGGATTGGATGCAAGATAGACAAAAATGCAGATACCAGAAAGAAGCTTGATATTAACAGATCCATAAACGTTATTTGAAAAAGGAGATCAACATGTTTTGGACACGTTTCCCGGCTACCAGACTCCAGCTATGTAAAGAAATCATATCAAGGAGATTTAATTGAGAAAAGATCAAGAGGACTATCACAAGAGATCGGCCGACCAGATAAGGGTAAAAACTATTATGCCGCTCCTGACAGCTGAAAGACTGGCCTAAAATCATGAGAAGTGGTGAAATTTTGTTTTCAAGTATGTGGCGAAGCTCTCTGGAATATTCACACAAGTCGAGTAACTCAAGTTAAGCGGTTGGAATCTGACTTTTTCCAACCAAATCTTCAACTCTGTTTTCATGAAATCAGCATCAACCAGTCAGGGAGGACGAAAAGTGGTTGGCTAACAATCCTGAAATTGGAGAGCAATTAAACATATGGAGTGGTGGTGGGTGCTATTGAAGGCTTGTACTCCCATGGAAATAAAGAGCCTTAATCATGGGTGGAGGTAAGGATTTGAAAGGAGAAACGAAGAACACTTTGCTTCTTTGTCAAAAATGTTTCAGAATAACTTGTCTTTTGTGAAAGTATCATTGGGTATATATATATATATATATATATAAGGTTTACTAGAATCAATTCTCCTCATAGTTTCTATTTGCTGTATAATTGAGGGCATTGATCTATATTCCATTGATGCTGTCTATTTGCTTGTCAATACCCTGTGCTGACGATGAGATCTAATATGAATAAAAGCATATGGTCTCTGAAACAATCGTACACAAACTGTTATGTTGAATTCTTGGAAAGCAATTTGATCATGTAATAGTACATGGATCTATGTTATATATGCAATCAATGATGCCGAGAGATTTTTGATTTAGTGAGTCCTGGGACTCATGAATTTGATTCTAACGAGTCCCACAGAAATGTGATGAGAATGAGTTTCTCAGCTAAGATCTACAGCCAAGAAATGTATTTCCCTGATGCTTGTCACAAAACTAAATTGTTCAGTTACAAAGAAAATGGTTGTTAGGTCCGGTTGACTGTCCTTAATAATGGGGCACCTCTGTCTAATTTTTAGTGCAAATCTATATTTTGCTATTTTTGGTAAACATTGGTTCCATAAATCCACAGTGAATGTTTGTCATAGTTCTTTGTTAAACTTGCCCAAAGAGACCCCTTCTCCTCCCTCACTATTTTTTTGTTATCCCTCCCTCTGTTTATCAGTCACTAAATTGGGAACTTTTCCTTAATAATGTCAGACATTTAAGTAACGCCTTGTCAACTCTGGTGGCCATTATTGAACTTTCCTATTGTAATGACTCTAGATACAAAACCTCTTTTATTCTTAGAGGCAATAATAATTATTGTAATGTGATATTTGTATGGTGCCAATGGTTTTGTTTGCATGTTTACAATGGGTCAATATTGATTTCTTTTTAGCTCTGTTTTTGTGTTGATGGTGACCTTTAGTCTTTATATATATATATATATACTATACTATATATATATATATATATATATATATATATACTATATATATATATATAGGTACTACTAGATGTACCCATGATCCGTTGGGTCACAGTACTTATCCAGATTAGGACTCAAACTAAAATCGACTTGGAGTTGGTAGTTTCTGGATGTTTATGTAAAAGTAAAATGAAAAGTCGGTTGCCTGCATCCAAAGAATCCAAAACGAGGCTAGATGTACAACTGGAAAAAAATGGTTTTTACAAGTAAAAAAAATTTTTCTGAAGAAAAATATCACTGAACAAGTCTTAGAACGGGGTTAGGGTTATAAAATGTTGTTTTCTGCATGAAAAAGTGTTAAAATATTGTTAGGATTAGAGTTTGTTAAAAGTCAGTATCACTTTGATTAATTTTTATTTCCAATTATTGAATTTTGCGATTCAATCAATTAAAATGTTAACTTGTCTACTTATTTTCTCGCATTCTGATTGGATAAACGCTTCAACATTTTCTGGCCGTCTACGTAAAATCTGGAAACTACCAACACCAAGTCGATTTTAGTTTGGGTCCTAATCTGGATAAGTTCTGTAGAATAAATAGTGGAAGTTATGACCCAATGGATCATGGGTATGTCTAATATATATATATATATGTCAAGAGTCAACCATCATTTTCATATTCATTTAAATTTCTTTATTTTCGTATTCAGTAAACAAAACTTATTAAATTTTTAACTTTTTTATTTCATTTATGTTTTCCAAAATTAAAACTTTTTCTTACGCGCGTTTCACAGCAAAGTTAAGAGAAAATATATAGTCCTAAGGATAACTGAGCTGATCATCAGAGCAAGGAACTCCTTGCTTTGAACTCCTTGTAAATGAACTCTTTGCTTTGATGATTAGTTAATTAGTTAAACTAAAGACTATATATTTTCTCTTGACCTGACACGTAAGAAAAAGTTTTACTTTCGGAAAAAATAAAGAAAATAAATAATAACATAAAAAAAACCTTTTGTTTGTTGGAAGAAGAAATACAGGTATTCACCGGAATACAAAAATAAGGAAATTGAAATGAATATAAAAATGATGGTTTTTGGATTGGTTTTCCTATGGTCATTGAAATTCAACTATAAAGTGTGTGTGTGTGTATATATATATATATATATATATATATATATATATATATATATATATATATTATTCAAAATAAGCTTTTATTTATCAATGAAGAAAAAACTGAAGTTTAAAATCCTAGGGATTTTAATGTGAATGTGCATCTGTGTGTGTTCACTGCACAGGTGATGATCGTCCACCTGTTGTCTTCGTATGAAGTCGGTGCTCAATTCCAACATCGGTCGCAGTGTCAATCATGTGGTTTCAGTAAGTGCTGCAACAGAAGGATTCTCTCTCCAAACAAAACTACAACTCCAGTTTAAGAATGTTTTATTTTGAGAAAGTTACAATGTTACTTGTTTTCTTGTACTTAACAACCGGCCTGCAAATCAAGATAAACATATCTTCCAACCGAACACAATCAATTAGCTTAGGACTCACTGATCTCAGAGAACCACAGGAACCCAACTGACCCTCAACTCCACTGCTGGAATATATATAGATATCACTTGGACCACACTTAAAGACTACTCGAAATTATCAACTGTTAATCTATGGACATAAAAACCTGATTGACTATGAGGTCCGTCATCTGGTATGAACATTACTTTTGGAAAATCTCAAGTGGCTCACAAACACAGCATGGATCTCATATCCAAGAAAACGTTACTATTTTAAAGGTCAGCCAATTTCTTGGATGGTCTCTCTTTTGCTGAATATTTCTCCCATTGCAGGTTCGTCGTCTGTATGCATTGCAACTAAACATGCAGCATTGCACATGTTTACACAAACTAAATCTGCATATTGCACACTTGAACCCTCCCATGTTTTCCTTGGTCTTTCTCTGTGAACTTAACATGCTACTTCAACTGTTCTACATCTACTAACCTAAAAACTTGCATCCATTCTTTCAACAGAGCCATACCATCGAAGTCTCTTTTGCACACATATACCTATACTGTCCAGATTTAATCGTCCTCTGAGGTCATCAGATTTAAATCTGTCTTTAAGACTCGCATTACAAATCCATTGTATCCTTTCTCTCCATGAAATACGTCCTCAACCCTCACTGGCCAGTTTTCATTTCCATAAACATCACACTGCGTAGTCATACTGGTTAGTAATGGCAAAAGTTTCTTGTACTTCATCCACTTGTAATGCTTGCAAGCCTATGATTGTATTGTATTTTTTATTGTTTGAATTTTTAAAATTTGTTTTATTATATTTTTTAAAATGTATTTCCTCTTATTTAATTAAAATTGTTTTCTTTTCTTTTCAGGTAAGTGGTCATTTCGTTTTGTTTTCCTGTACAGGTAAGAAAAAAACCTGCTGCAATTAATCTGTACACGGTTTTTGTTCAAAAAAAGTCTAAAATACGTTTTTTTTTTTTCACTGTAAGAAAAAAAACTTATATGATTTAAATACGTTTATTAATACTGGTAGCTTAAAATAAGTTTTTATTGCTAATGGTTTGATCAAAAACGGAAGGCAGAAAAGGCGCTAATTATCCGCGTCTTCATTTTAATGAATGAAATTAATTTTCTCAATAAAGATAAGTACTACTATTACTACATATATCGGGCTTAATTTAATAGTCGTTTAAGAAAAGAATCCGACTTTTTAATTAACTTTCTTACCGGGCAAATCTTTATTAGCGTTATGGCCTTTTTTTAATGCTATGTCTATTATAGTAACAAAACGGTATTAGCGTGATGTTTTTTTTAAATACTATTATCATAGTAACAAAACGTTATTAGTGTTATGTTCTTTTTTAATGTCTATTATCATAGTAACAAAACGGTATTAGTGTGATGTTTTTTGTTTTTTTTAATACTATGTCTATTATCATAGTAACAAAACGTTATTAGTGCTATGGCCATGTTTTCTTTTTTTTTCTTTAAAGACCCTCATAATTCTCTGATTTTGCAATGTTTGATATATCATGCCACTTTATCCTTGTTGCGGCTATCACTCGGGTTAAGTTGACAAGAAGGTCCTGTATGAGCACAGACCAGGCTCAGCGAATTTGTGTATCCTTGACTGCATTGGAGGCCGGCATTAGTTTAAACTCTGTATTGCCTTTATTATGCTTTTTGTATGAGATTATTAGACAAGGTAACTGTTAAAGGGTCAGTTGCCAGTGTTTGGTATTTTGAGTAGTATGTGGGAGGGAGTTGGTACAATGGATAATGCCACAGTCTATGAGATGTGTTATATGGTATAACTGGTGGCGGGGGGAAGGGGCTACACGTGACTTGATCAATGTGATATAGAATCAATTTTAAACTAGATTCTGTTGCTGCTAGAATTTTAGTGAAGCTCTGACATCATATCATGTCTAGATAGAGGAGTTGTGCTTAAACTACCTCGTGACACAACTTCGAGTTAAGGAAAATGAGCTCCACTAGTCAAGTGAATAAAATATGTTTGAAGTTAAAATTGTATTATTTAGACTACTGTTTTAATCTTGAATACTAATTTCACAGCATTTCGGCCGATGTAACCTCTGACCTTCTTCAGGTGCGTATTGTTGAACTTGGAAATCTGTAAGGAATTTTGAACATGAGAGTAGATTGCTCTCGAAACGTGAGAATAACATTCGAGAGTAGAACAGCAGTCCAAATAATACAAATTATCAATCCTCATCTCAAAAATTCTGAGATGTTAAAATTGTCATCTCATTCAAGAATATACCAGCTTCATGGGGAAAAAATCAATAGAGGATAGTTGTTGTCCAGGCATGTATCTTGTGTCAGAAGGAAAAGGTACACATTTGATGGATAGTACGTTTTGTCAAGAAATGCTGGGGTCAGCTACACATATAAAAAAATTCTCTTTCTTTTTTTGATTCATCATATTTGGTTTATCCATTTTACATGCTGGCATGTGTTGGACGACTTTTAGAAATTGACTTCCAAACTAACTTATCTCTGACCAGGTCTTTATCCCTCTTTCACTCAAATCCCTCTTTATCACTTCCTCTCCTGTTTTCCTTGGCCTTCCTGATCCAAGAACTTTCATCCATTCTTTCACTGTGACCATACCAACAGTTTCCTGTTTTCCACACATTTCCCTATAATGTCTAGTTTTCATCTTCTTTTTCGTCAGATCTAAACCTGTCTTAAGACTCACATTACACATTCATCGTATCATTCTCTTATCATTTCTCTCCATGCAACGCATGCCCTCAACCTTGAAAGGCCATGTTTCACTTCCATACATAATCACATTGCATACACATGCCTGATAGACTCTTCCATTGGTCGACAATGGTAGTGCTCTGTTGGTTAGTAATGGCAGAAGTTTCCCTGAACTTACTCTATCCACCCCTAACTCTTGTAATAACACTAGCACCAGCTCTTCCCTGTGCTCCAATGAAAAAGAATCAAAAGAACACCTTTGTCATTGACTTGTGAAATACAAGATGTACATACCAAAATAATTCATTATCATTATTTTCATACCCTAGTTAGGTTAAAATTACAAGCATGAACTAGGGTGGGGAGAGCTGTTGTTTATCCAAGTATCTAGTGACAAAAAGAAAGGGTACACACACAGAGGTGTATGTATGTTTTGTCAAGAAATGCTGGGATCGGCTACACTTGTAAAAGTTTTTTTTTTTTTTTGTATTATTTGGATTATTCGGACTACTGTTCTCATCTTTAATGCTATTCTCATAGCGTTTTGGCTGATGCAACTTTTTTTTTCCTATTTATTATCAATACTTTCTATAAAAACTGGTTTACACACTTAGACATTTGTTGAGCTTATGGGCATCGCTCGTTTTTTGGCTTGCTTCAAAGTTTTGGGTAGAATTCGCAGATAAGAGTAAGTATTACTTGACAGTAATGTGAACGCTTCTACCTTGTCCTCTCATTGAGCTCTCTACTTCCCGACCGATGCAGCTTGAAAGATCCTGCAGAGTACAACAATAATGCAAAGGACTGCGTAAGAAAGTGGGGAAACTGTTGTATGACAACATGCTTCAAAGACACGCAAAGAAGACGGACTAAATTTTTCTTTTCAAATGCAAAGAAATGCAAAATAGTTTAACTTTCTTTTCTTGTTTTTTATTTTTTTACTTGTAAATTTGAACATTTCCAAATTTTCTGGCTTGATATATGTCCGATCCAAATACACTATTTTTGAGTGTTCAAAGCTCTTGACTACTTATTAGACTAACACGTCTAAACGGTAATATTCAAACTGAGTATTGATTTACTCCTCTCCAGGAGGTAGGCACAAGGCCAGTTTTTATCTTACTCCCACAAGTAAGATGTGACCCAAGGTCGGGTCGGGAAAGTGGGGTTTAAAAATTGCCTGGGCAGCCCCGTCGGCATTCCCCGGTAGGGGCGCCTCAGGCAGTAAGCAATAAACTTACTCCTCCCCAAAGAGGGGAGGCGAAGCCTGGGAGGGTGGACCTCCTAAAACTGCACAGGACAGACCCATAGACCGGCGTAAATCAAGCCCCGAAGGCCAAGACAATACCAGTCTATGGGGTGCAGTATCCATCGGAACAGATACTACACTTTGATCTTAGCCAAAAGGCCAATGGAGTGTTAGATGCTATTAATTTAAATGTTTTAGTCTGTTATCAGTCAGCCATGACTTTTCCCATCTGTGTCTGTTCTAATTGCATCCCATTCTAGTCAAGATCGAGAATATACCAAATGTCATTCATCTCTTATACTACATCTGAGATAATCAACGTTTTTATATATTTTGATTGCACAAAATACATGTAAAAATATTCCTTGGGATTGAGTTATATTTGAAAAAACAAAAACAACTTCCATTTTAATTGTTCTAATTAGTCGTAATTTCCAATTAACTCATGAAATGACCCATCTCTTACTAATTTTCTATCACTCTCACCCTCTCTCACTATGTGATTTTATCTCTTGCTTTTATTCTATATTCTTCTCTTCCTTTTTTCTCTCTCTTAACAAAGGTAATATAAAATGATTGGAATAGTCAATTATAAATAAAAGGGAATATAATCACAGGCAGTAATACTATTTAACTTGTAGAAAGAGAGATATAGCAAGCAGAAAAAGGTA
Source organism: Sepiola atlantica (assembly GCA_963556195.1). NCBI lineage: Eukaryota > Metazoa > Mollusca > Cephalopoda > Sepiida > Sepiolidae > Sepiola > Sepiola atlantica. Next base: position 110,832,892 of record OY744516.1, on the reverse strand, counting down.
AATTTTGGATTTTGTCTTTTTATATTTAACTAGCTTTGCAAACTCACTTTTTCCTGATTCAAACAAGCTCAATGGATGACTCAACGGTCATATTTTTTTTAGTATATATATATATATATATATATGTATAGGATGAGTTTATGCTTATTATTAGATAAAGTTAGTATATATCCATTCCAATAGTGCTCAATACTAAAGTAGTTATTAGCTGGTGCAGATGTGTTTTTTTGCTTATATCGACAAGTCGAGGTTTTGATCTATCTGACCGCCTCTCCACAAGAGTTGAATAGGATAGTAGCTCAAAGGAGGTCGCATAGATCGAACTTGGACTTTTTGATGCAAGCTAAAAAAAACAAACATATACGTCTTTCTGCAATTGAACTTCTGACTCGGTTAGTCTTCAAAGCCAGTTCTTGATAGTTTCTATTTCTTCGATGTGTGAACCTGCGTTCTTGTGCATCGTCCACTTCTCTTCATTTGAATTCAGTGCAGGCTCTGGTACTGGCCGTAGTGTCAATCATGTAGTCTCAGTCACTGCTGTAACAGAAGGATTTTCCTTCGAAATAAAATCATAACTCAAGTTTAAAACAAGTAATGAGATTTTATTTGAAAGGTTACATTTATACTCGCTTTCTTCTACCGAACGACAGACTTGCAATCAACTCTGACCGAATCAAAGAACAAGTCCAATTGAACACAAGCAATTAATCAGCTTAAGTTCCTAAGACCCATCAGTTTCTAAGATCCACAGAAATCCAACTGACTCCCTCTGCCCACTCTGCTGGAATATACATTGATACTGGTGTCATTTAGGTTAGGTCATACAGCCAACCCACTTGAAAAGACTGAGCTGCTTATCTATAGACATAAAAACTTATTAACTAGAGGGTCTCATATCTGGAATGGACATTAATTTTTTGAAGACATCAAGTGGTTTGATTTCTCAATATGAACCCGTTTAAAAAAGTAATAACTTTTTCAAGGGGAGCAATCAAATTTCAATTTTTTTTTTGAGGGAGGGGGGCGACGGTCAAATTCTGAACCAGATATTTTTCCCATCACTGGCCTGTCATCTGCATTGCATTGCAATTGTTCACTCCACAAAACGTGCAGCTTTGTGCATTTTTACAAATGGATTTTATGACAGAACAAGACACAATAATTTGTCGCCTGGCTCTTTCCTTGGTGATTCATTTTAGTAGTCGAGGTTGCCGTAAGTGACAGGAAAATTGTCTCTCTTCTTACTTGTTCAGGATGTTGACCTCCTTTTTTTTTACATGTGCAAGAATAAATAAAACAAAAAAAAAATGAAATTGTTTACTTAAAAGTTTGTTCAAAAGGTAAACACCTTCAACTGATTTATAACGACTCGAAAATTTCACAGTTGCTTTTTTACATTGAAATTAAATCTTTTGAAAAGCCCAAATATCATGAAATGTACTTCTAACATACAAATTTATCTTGTCAGATTTTCAAAATCAGACCCAAATAGCATTTAAGCTGAAAAATCAACTTTGCTTCTGACTAGCCAATTTTCATTTGTTATTGTTGTACCATGTTATTGGCAATATAATAACATACTTTGCTACAATATATTTACAACTATATTTAGTCACCTAAAGAATAAGTCAGCAAGAGGATAATTCATATGTTAGATTTAAGAATATGATAGTATTTGTCTGTCTTATTTACAAACAAATAGAAATTGAAAATGTAACGCATTAATAAGTATAAGTATAAGTATAAATCCTCTCCCTCAGTGAAACTTAAAAAAAACAAAACCGGGTTGTGAAGTTGGAAGTTATAAGGTCCGATTCTGAAGATTCCCCAATTTCTGACTCCAGCTTTTAGAATTACAAAATATTCTTTTCGACTCCTTATTTTAAAGACTTTTGATATTCAGACTGTCATAGAATAAAATAAATCCTACTCAAAACTCTGAGAATTTTTACGAGTCTGACACCAGTTCCTTCCAAAACCTCTGACTTTAATTCTGCAACTTTGCTACCAACGACACAGTTAAAAGGTTTTGACACTTAAAAGAATAAATTTGGAATTATGGAAATTGTAAAATTCATCAGAAATCCATTTTTTTCAGTTCTTTTAAAATTTTTTTTTTATTGGTTTTCATTCCAAAAGAAAAAAAAATGTTTTTTTTTTATTTTCATCAATTTTGTAAGATTTAATGGTAACAAATAAACAAATCCCCCCTCCCCCCAATTTGTTTTGTTTCGGCTCGATGCCTTTGGAACTCATTATTCTGGGTGTCCGAGAAAGCAATTTCTTCAGCCTACATCCATCCCTTCACCAGAATTGGATCTTTAGTTAAAAATCCTTTCAATGTGGCCGTAATTACCTTATTAAAAGAGGAGACTTTTTTTTTTTGATGTTTTGCAGATAATTCGAATCTTTGTTCAAGAAATTCTATGGGTGTCCCTCCTCCACCAGCAACGCTGATCATCTCATCTCATTAGTCAGACTATAAATGGAATCACAAGTATCACAAAATTGTGGCGCTGGGTGTGAACAGTTTTTTCCTTTTACTATTGAAACTCGCTTAAAAACATCTTTCATCTAACATATAAAGTTATCTTGTCGGATTTTAAAAGTTAGACCCAATTATTCAATCTGATAAAGCTCTCTGCAGTTGATCATCATGATAGTTTCTTGGAGATGTGAAGCGAGATCGGCCATGCGTGCAGCTAGCCAGTTACCTGGACGGTGACCCACTAGTGTTAATAAAAGAACCAATGATGATTGTTTGATATTCGGAAATTTGCAATAAAATGCATAAGTATCGTGGAATAACTTACCATTTGTTCATGTATTTTTATTATTCACTCTTCCTCATACTGTCTAAATTATATATAATTAACGTTTCTTCATGAAACTCCTGACTTTTTAGCACTAAAATAAAAAAGTTTAGATAGAAAATTAAATTTAAATTAAATTTTTATAGCTTAAAATGTATTTGTTCGTAGAATTTGGTCAGGAAATCGTATAAAAACAATTATTTTCACTTTTTTCAAAAAGTTGCCCACTGTGCAGCGTAGCGTGATCTTACTAGCCAGTCGTATTCATGATAATCCTTAACATATGCAAGACCACAAGATCTCTGAATTAAGCAATGATAAATAGCTTATGTTTTGATTTGTGCAATTCTGTCAATCTTCAGTGGGCCGGATGTGGCTCGCAGGCAGTAGTTTGCCCACCCCTGATCTAGAACATTCATGTAAATATGAAGCAAGACACCATTATCAAAGTGCTATTAGTAAATGTAGATTTTCACTAAACTGCATGAACCATGTATTATTTGGATTATTAAGATTACTGTTTTCCTCTTGAATGTTATTCTTACAACGTTTCAGCCGATGTAACCTCCGACTATCTTTAGGTGCATCTTGCCGAATTCTGGAATCTGTACGGAATTTCGAATAGGACCATTTATTTAATCTACGGGGATAGCTTTCTTTAGTTTTGTCTGCCATGACCGGGTAGAAGTCTTAAGAAATTCATAATTGTATTCTTAGTATCGTCCATACCGAGGATTGAACCTCCACATACATGAACCATTATTTCCTTTGTGCTTCTACTTTGTTTGGTCTCGCCCTTCATGTGAGATGTGATCTTTACCCGAAGGCAACGAGGGTAAGAGAGAATGCCTCCATTCTTTGTACTCATTTCTGACGTTGGCTGATGTGTATCCAATTCTATTGATAGCACCCTCTCCTCAGGAGGTGCATAGTTCCACATCGTGCAATACTTTTGAATCTCGTCTCGTCGACAGGCTTTACCAAGAATCTTGTTACGGCAGAGATAAATGGGTTTCTTTCATCCCAAGAGCTTGTGCCATTTTCAGTCTGATAGTAGTTATACGCAGCCGCATATTATTATTACGAAAGCTGCACCTGTGTGTATTTGTCAGTTGAGATTGTATCATACAGAGCGTAGGTACGGGCAGGACCTGTGGAAATGCTACGATTTCTTTATCAATTCAAATTAGAATTTTTGAAAAATCCAAACACTTTTTTGTATTATCTATATGTTAATACGACAGCGTGTGTGTTCGTGTGTCATGCTTACATCAAAAGCTCTGCGCATGCGTGGCACACCTAGATTTCGAAAAGCATTCAAGTCACCTAATTTTCGTAATATTTACAAGTATTTCCCTTTGGCGCAACGGTTAGTGACGTAAGATTTTTACGTCGGGTTTTTACGTCGGCCCGACTGGTTTATAGTTCGTTCCCAACCAACCTCTAAGATTTTTTTTTTCTACATCAAAGGGGGAGAGGAGGAGGTAGGGAGGGGATGACCAGGAATACACATATTAATATGATAACGTGTGTTATTTTGTGTGTCACGCTTACATCAAAAGCAACGACCTTCCGAATCTTTGTATGCTACTCATGAATTGGAGCCAAATTTAATTTAATCTAAAGCATTTACAAAGTAAGGTTTAGTCATTGAAATCGGAATTAGTCGATCGATCAAATCGAGAAAAAAGTCTGACGGATGGATACAAAACCGCTTAATCATTTTGTGTAATTTACACGGGTCTGCTAGTTTGAATTATTCGGTGAGTCAGTCCCTCTAAAGAATGGAACATTTTAACACAAATGTTAAATATTTGTCCAGAAATTACAACAATACTGTGAAACAGAATTATTTGTCCAATTAAAATCAAAACAATCATTGAATTAAAAAAACTATGACAAATAATAGTTTATTAATAAAATATCCTTTTTCAAAACCAATATGCAAATTAGTTAGCGGTGACAATAGGCGACCTGGCAGCTCTATCAAGGCCACAGGTAGTTGGTCTTTGACTATAGAATCGGGATTGGCTAGCCATATCGTGTGTCCGGCGAAAGTGGGCTGCCATTGTTAGACGCTGTACTTTTTTGGGAGAAAGCCGGCTCAACCCGACCAGGGCGATAGCCGTTACAAGTACAAGTAAGAAAGTACCTTATGGGTATGTAAACCTTGCAATACTATTGATATACAGCGTGAGTAGGTGTTGTTCATACCAGTGGAGGATATATCCTTGACAATCAGTCTGACAAAGTCTCTGCCATTTTTAAGTTGGTGGCTTTGTTTCTGTCAAGTGATGTGTGGTTCTTTTCAGTCTTAGGAGCCCCCCCCCCCCTCTCACATGCTTTACCTTCTCTCTTTGAGAATGGGTTAGTTTATTGCTAATCGTCTGAGGCGCCCCTACCAGAAAATGCCGCCGACGCTGCGCAGACATTTTTTGGAGGCCAGAGTGAACTTCTTTTAGTAATACGCTCGTTTTTTCAAATCCTCACCTGTACTTATGTCTAACCTCCTGAAGCTGAGGTAAATAAATATATGTGTGTTTGCTGACCGTACCCCCCCCCCCCACTTAGTGGTGTGGGGGAGAGTTGTTGTTTGTGGCTTAAATACAAAATCTCTTTAGATTTATGAAAACGTTTTTTAAAATTTTTTTGTCGTCTTGTTAACATCCACCTCATGCCTGAGGAATTTTGTGATAGTCAAGCTAAGATAACAATTGAAAACTTGCATTAAATGCAATCTGTTCAGTTTCAGCAGTGGATAAGCAGTTTATACGATTAAAGTCAGGAGAAAAGTTTTAATTTTTCCTATTGAATGGCTAACTTTTCCAATAAAATGTTTAATCGTATTTTATCTAATAAACTTGTGATAAAAAAGAAAACGACTCTTTGTTTTGTCTATTGAATAGATTGAAAGTTCTGATAAACAGAAAGCTATACTAAAATGGTTAATAAAATAAAGAAAATAGTCTTTTTCAACAAATTTATTTTTGATATATATAAACTAGTAGAATCCCGTTCCAGGACGGTTATAAACAATAAATATAGCATTAGTTTTAATTTTTAATGTTTTTTTTTTTTCTTTCTTTGTGGGGTATGGTATGGTTTCGGTGGCACACCCCTAAATTGTATAGGTTAAAAAAAAAAAATGTGCCCATATTACATACCCTGTTGCCTAGAATACATATTCCATAATTCATAAGGATAAGTTCAATAGTTTAGGACTTTACAAAGCACATTCAGATTATTGATGCTCACGCGTGCACCGATCCTTTTACAAATAAATTACTTAATATAACTCAAAATGTGATGTGGAGTAATTCTTTCTCTATTAAATTTTTTGTATCTTAAACTTATTTAAAAAAATATTTTTATGGGCAGGTGCGAATTTTCGTGGGTGCACTACCAAATGGTTAAATTTACAAAAAAAAAAAAATAATGAGTCAATGTTACTCACCGGATTGCTGAGAATATATATTCAATAATTCATAATGATCGGTTCATAAAAAAACTGTATATATATGATCCGTTCATTAGTTTAGGAGATTATCTTATATATATATATATATATATATATACACACATGTATACAGTATTTATTTAAAAACAGTTACATATTTCAGAGACACAACATATAGTTTTTAAATAATTAGTATTTTAGCTCTCACATTTTTTAGATCAAGCACTTTATTGATTTCTTTTCAACATACCCGGCACATATAATATATATATATATATATATATATATATATATATAATCTTATATTTGCATTCTATTGACCGTGGGGAATTAATCCCAAACCATCATTTTCAATAGTTTTTTACAGTTTCTTTATTTCTTTATTTCAATGAGAATTTATTTCCTAATCTTACACACAAAAGTAATTTATTCAAGTTTAATATTTATCTCTTATGCACGTTTCATGGCAAAAATCGGATACATATATTTTTTTATTCCATTCTTGTCAATCATCAGAGCGTGGCAGTATATATTGTTGAATCGAAACTATATACTGCCACTCTCTGATGATTGACAAAATTAGACTGCAAATATAAGATATATATACTCTGAATCTTGTAATACAGCTTCATTGAGCTTACAATTGAAAACATTTCAGATATTATAAGGACTATACGTTTAAAAAAATATTCTTTGTAAAAGCACACATGCATATATATATGTGTGTGTGTGTGTATATATAGCTTAGATTTATGTAAACACATTTACATGATCAATTTGCGTTCCAAGAAATCAACAAACAGAATTGTGTACGATCGTTTCAGAGACCATATATTTTTCAGATTATTTTCTGATCACATCGTCAGCACAGGGAATAGACACAAGTTAAAGGCATATACACAGCATCAATGGAATAACATGCTAACACCCTCATTTATACCTAACTTTATAAATGTAGAGAAAAGATTAGGAGTTTTTTATGTTTCTTTTTATTTTGCCTTTTTTTACCAAATTATTTTTTTGAAGTTAAATTTAATTATTTCTGTATCGTTAGGACATTAATTGAACCAAATTGGTATAAAACTATAACTCATTTTCTTATGGTATGTTGTTTTAATCTATTCATAAAATTATTGGATGTAAAAACTTTCAATCTTTTAATTAAATGATGATTTACTAAGAATTTTAAAACAGGAAATCTCTTTCTATTAAACAGTTTAAATGTTGACAAATTTCTTTCAAATTTTTAAGTAATTAATTTTTTTCCATTATGAACAAACTGTTAAAATGGCTGACATGTTTACTAGCAAACCGATATGCATTATGGTGGATTTAATTTTGTAATTTTTTTTTTTTTTTCCAAAAAGTTTATTTTATTACTTTACACTTTTGCATCTTTAATTTCAATCGATTTATAGTAAATAAACAAAATATAAGTCACGTAGAGGCGAAAAATTCAGACATGAGAAGTGGTCACACACTGTTATTAATATAGAGATGGTAAGATTAAAACCGGTTTTTAATTATTCTTGTAATTTGTACACGACCTGTATTAATATCATTTTTGATCTTGTTAAGATGACAGATTTATTTTTAATGTTTCTTTCTCTTTTAGTTTTTTTCTCCTGCAGCCGGCGGGTTAGGGTTAGGGTTTTCTTATGAGGATAACAACCTGTTTACTGAAGATTGGGGACAAATTAATGATTTTCAAGGATTATTTTGAAAAGCGAAAGAAACAAAAGCAAAAGTTTACTACAGGCTTGCAGAGTCGGAGGTTTTGGTGGGAGTCGGAGGTTTTGGTGGGAGTCGGAGGTTTTGGTGGGAGTCGGAGGTTTTGGTGGGAGTCGGAGGTTTTGGTGGGAGTCGGAGGTTTTGGTGGGAGTCGGATTTTTAAATCTCTGAGGAATCAACAAATAGTCTGAATATTGGAAGATTTTAAAAGTCAGTCAGAATTTTGGGGTAACCTAGTAGTTTAAGTGAGAGCCGGAAGATATAAGGTCTGACTTTTAATCTAAAATGTTATTTTATTTTATTTTTTGTTTAACTTCAACATTATTATATCGTTTTTTTTTCTTTTTTTATAATAAAAATTTTTTTTTTTAATTTATATATCGCCAGAGTTCAGCAACTGTGGTCTTGGTTTTAAATCTTGTTAGAATCAGCCATACTGATAAGCCGTGAAACACGTTTCCATAGATAATTATATATACATTTAAATTCCTGAGACTGATATAAATAATGTCATGATTTTGTTTATTTCAATTGGTAAATGATAGCTGTGATTAACCTAAGAGTTCAAACATTGAGTTGATACCTGCAGTATTTTTTAGTACATGTTACTACAAGCTTGACTTAACCACTCATATCTTTTAAGGTGAGTGTAATGCTTGCTCATTTGTATACTACCTAAGTCTTTGCATTTGACGTATCTATAGGGTGATTGGAAAGTAATGCCCTATACTTGTACGTTATTACTGAAATATAATTCTTACAAGAAATAAATGGGGGGGGGGACAATTGTTATGAATTATGCGTTATTTTTCCTTTAGTCCTCACATTCCACGAAGGATGTTTTTGACAATGGGGGAAAAAATGCTGTTTTCTGGGTCAGCTACTGTTTTCAATACTCTCATAGTATTCATCATTCATTTGTCAATCTATCTAGCTTGTTGACCCTAATCCTCGAGTGCGGTTTTAGCCTTGATAAGTGTTGACTTATTAGTAAAAAAGAAAAGAAAAAAAAAGTTCTTTGTGAAATCAGTTAATGCGGTTTCCAGGCAGCTTTAGAAGCTGGTGGCGATTGCTGGCAACCATATTGAATTTTGAATAAAACCCCATGCTATACACTTTCTTATCATTCATTTCTTGCAAAAATTATAAGCACTTAATAATATGGAGTTACTTTCCATTCACCCTGTATGTATATATATATATGTGTGTGTGTGTGTATATATATATATATATATATATATATATATATATATATATATATATATACACACACACACACAAGTATTTTCAAAATAAACCCATGTACACATGTTTCATACCAAACCTGCAATCATCAGCATTGGAAGAGACAATCCCTGCCAGTCACACAGTTCGAACCCCGATACGAAAGTCATGTCGACTCAATAGTCAAGACGCGTACCGTTGCTCTACTAGGCATTGTCTAGAAATGGGAAGTAAATTAACATCTAAATAGCAAACATGGCAGCTATCCAGCAAGCACTCAGAGTACTCAATAGGCGGGGCCCAGAGTTATGCATTACGCAGAATGACGGCTTGCTGTCAACTTAAAGTAATCTATCTTGCGAGACCTTTGAATAATTATTTATAAATAAATATTATTTTCAGAATAAACCCATGTACACTGTGTTTCATGCCAAATCTGCAATTGTCAGTATGGGAGGAGACAATCTCTGCCGGTCACACAGTTCGAATCCCGATACGAAAGTCATGTTTGACTCTGTAGTCGAGGCGCGTACTAATGCTCCAACATGCATGGTCTAGAAATAGGAAGTAAATTAACATCTAAATAGCAAACACAGTGGCTATCCAGCAAGTGGTCGAGAGTACTCAATAGGCGGTGCCCAGATATATATATATATATATATATGCACTTAACTCTCCCAAACTTTAGAGGAGGAGTTACCAAGATGTAAATTTGTATGAATCAGCATGGCACGACTTTTGAACGGCTCGATTCTGTTGTTGGCATTGGTCTATCTGATTATTTCAAGAATCTAGTACTCAAAGGACGACCACATGAAGGTGGTCAACATCCATAAGGAAATGGTGCTATTGAACAAACAGAGTTCGAACGGCACGCCTAAGTCGTCCATGTATGTTGGTATCTTCTTCACTACCGCCACCTCCCGGGCGGGTACTATGTATAACTTATGTCAAATGATCTCCGCCCTTATCGAAATTCCAAAAAAGCATTTGTAAATTGGATTTATTTCACTAAAGACCGGTCGAAAAATCAAGAAAATGTTTTAATCATTTTCACATGAAACTGAAATAAATTGATATTATTCTGGCACTTGTATATTTATTGTTTACTACAACTATTACTAACAGTTCACTTGTAACGACTTGTATCACTCTGCTTGGGTTGAGTCGGCTTCATCCCAAGCAAGTACAGCATCTCACATTGCACATAGAGAAAAGTGTTAACAAGTTAATCATTGCAGTTTCTTAATGATTTATTCATTCATTTTTGTTTTTGCTTTCATGAGTGCTTCTGGGTCGTTGTGTACATATGAAATATTTCCGTCTTTAATTTAAGAGTCACATGAAAGGGGGAGATAATTAAAACTTTTTTTAGAGGGGGGAATGAAAGGAAGAGATAAATACATAATCAAATAAAATCTGATTTCTCCAAAAATAGACGTAAAACGATATGAAGCTAGAAGAGCTGTTTTTTTTTAATTAGAGATAAGCGCAATTTAATTGATATTTTGCGAGCACACAGACTTATTCCAGGTGCCGAGACCTTTATCTATGGCGCTGAGATGAGACTTATCCCAAACACAATTAGAAGCAATGGATTTCACCCCCCCCCCACCAAATTTTTTTTGAATTATCTCCCCTTTCATGGAGGCATAAGAGTTCTGAAAGGGTAAAAGATGAGTGACCCCCCCCCCCCCATCTATCTATCTATCTCGTGTTACGGATGTCATATAGAGAAACAGGAAAGTGTCTGACTGCTTCCGTTATGACCAAGGCCCCATTTTCTTTTTATTGTTTTTAATAAGTCAAAATAAAGAACACGCAGCGAATTGATTTCCTCTTTCTGTTTATTTCGGTTTTATAAAAAAGATCAAAATTACCGAAACGTTAATATCTATTTACATGAATAAATGTTGAGGTTCATCTATTTAAATGTGTGGCTATAACAATCTTATGAATGAAATGTTTAATATCCCATCACTGCAATGTTGCATCCTTGTGCTTGTTTTACAAGTACTTCAATGGAATGTGCTTCGATGAACTCACTGCTCTGGTGCCTCCTTGACGTAAAAACACTCAACCAACCTGACAATCAGATAAATCCCATCCATTCACTGTAAAGGTCCCCAGATACCGGAGAGCCTTCTACTCAAGTAGCTTCTTTCCTTGAACTGCCGGCCTTTGGAACTCCCTCCCTGCTCTGTTTCCCCCAACTGTACCGACATGCAGAAATTTAAAACTAATGTGAACAGACATCTAGCTGCACAGCCCCCAATTTAGGATGACCCCCTAAATTTTCACCCTAATTCTCAGTATCCCCTTATGTCTACAGTGGCAAACTGCCTTGTTAGGGGTGAACTATGTTAAAAAAAAAAAAAAAAGAAAAAAAAAAAAGGGTCTCAAGTAGCAAACTTTGTGAAGCGATAGCATGCTGGCAAAGCCAGCTAGTTAAATAGTAAAATGACAGTTATTTTTTTGTTCTTTTAAGAATAATCCATGCAATTATTTTGGATAAAAAATAAAATCCAACAATTCGAAATCAATAATCAGTTATTAAATAAAATAAGTTGGAAAAAAAAAAATGTTGATTAGCCACCAACTCTTCAAGTTGAAGGGAATTGAAAATTGGAAGGAGTCAAAATCAGAATTCTAGGAGTTGGAGTCGGATTTATTTATCTCCAAAGAATCAAGACAGTCTGAATATCGGAAGACTTTTAAATAAGAAGTCAGTCAGAGTTTTTAGAATTCTAGGAGTCCGACCGTATACTCCGCAACCCTGTTAACCACACCATTCATTCTGTAAACCGTGATTTGGTTGAATATGATAGTAAGATAGATAGGTTAACGATGTAAATGTTAAAAATATTTTTTGATTGTATGCAAGAAGTGTAAGACAACGGAGATGGATGAGAACTCTGATATGGAGAAAGTGTATCTGGATGGCGAGTCTATTGAGGTTGTTGAAGTTTTGTTACTTTGATGATACCATTGGAGCACAGGATGGAGCAGGTGCTACTGTAATTATAAGAGTTAAGAGTGGATGGAGTAAGTCCAGGGAACTTTTGCCATTACTAACCAGCAGAGCGTTATCATTGTCAACCAAAAGAAGAAACTATCAGGCATGTGTACGCAATGTGATGATGGAAGTGAAACCTTGCCAGTGAGGGTTGAGGACATCTGTTGCATGAAAAGAAATGATATGATAATTATACGATAGATGTGTAATGTGAGTCTTAAAGATAGGCTTAGTTCTGATGATTTTAGAGAAAGATTAAATCTGGACAGTTTTGGGAAATGTGTGCAGAACAGGAGACTTCAATGGTATGACCACATTGAAAGTATGGATTAAATTTCTTGGGTTAGTAGATGTAGAACAGTTGAAGTAGTAGGTTCAGTTCAACAGGGAAGACCAACAAAAACATGGAAGGAAGTGATAAAAGATGGACCTGAGGGATATAGACTTGGTCAGAGATAGGTTAGTATGGAAGTCAATTTTTTAAAGCCATCCAACACATGCCAGCATGTAAAATTGACGTTAAACCAGATATGATGAACAGTGTAAAAAAAAAAAAAATGTAATCATCTGAAGAGTTAAAAAAAAACAAACTTAAGGGGATTGTAACTTGACGATTACAGACACATAATTTCCATTACAGTAAGATATCTAACATGAATAATCATGTGTTCAAACGTTTCGCATTTGTGTTTAAATTTGAGTTTGCGAGCGTTTCTAAATTGTAAGTAAAAAAAAACAAAAAAAAAAACTGAAAAAGAGCCCCAACACATGCACACCATCGCTCAGGTGAATTGATTTCTTTCTTTCTTTTCATTTCTTTACGGTCTTAAAAGATAACTAAATATCAAAATAACTGAAATGTTAATATCTATTTATATCAAATGTTAAAGTTTTGATCTTTTATTATTTAAAATTTTGGTTTCAAGTATTTCAAGTAGTGAAGCTTAGCGAGCTGAAAAGACCAGCTTATATATAGCAGGGATGTTAAAAATAGATTATCAAAAATCTTTTATGCAAAGTTCCAAATATGTTTGTCGAACCCTCTCGATTAGTCTTCTGTCTATACCTGCTTCTAGGTACATATAGATCTTAATTTCTCTTAATCATGTGACAGTTTCTGGTGGCCACAAGGATAGGGCGACTGCTTGCTGATTCTAGGCTGACTCTGAACCATGTTCACACCTCCCTACCATTTGAAATTGTTACTATCCTGCACTGATGAGAGCAATAAGCTTGAAACGCTAGCGTCTGTAAGTTATGAATAAGTTAATATTTATTTATAAATATTATATATATATATATATATATATATATATATATATAATAGTTTTTCTTGTGCCCTGTAATAGAAGTGCTGAAATATTGCAAGCATTTGTTTCTTGCAACAATGTTTTGTAGTGTGTATATTACTCCAGCCCGTCCCCTCCAGCCCCGTGTGTTCTAATTGTTTTGTTGCTCGTTTCAGAAAGGTGACTTCTATTTAATTCTAGGACAGGTTTTTGTTGTAAACATCCCAACATTAAATTTTCTTTTACATTTTAGGCTTTTCTTTTTTTCCTTTTTGATCTGAATAAAACCAATGTCTACCTGCAGGGTTCAAGAGAGACATTCATTGAAGTTTCTTTTCAAAAAGGAATAATAAATAGAATTATTAATAAAATGTGTGCACATAATCTAACACTTCTAACATATACATTTAAGTCAAAGTCAGACCTAAATAGCAATACATCTGACATATCACTATTTGATTTGGGCTAAACTATATATTCTTTAGTTTTCCCCATTTTCATTGGTACAAATATAATTCATTACGATTCGTTTTTTCTTCTTTTTTTTTCATGATAATACTTCGACCCCGGGTAGGAATAATGTTTAAGTGTATAGATCCCTATATAATAAAACTATGTATGTATGGATATATATATATATATATATATATATATATATATATGTGTGTGTGTGTGTGTGAAGGGGTGGAACTATGCTTAGTTCTGTCTGGAACAACAATGGATACACTCTGCCTTTTGCTTAGTTGCCTTTGCAACAAGGTGTTTATAATGAAATTTGAGTTGTGTAAATCCCCAATTGCTCTCTCTCCACCAGGTAAATGATGACTGTACAACTACATAATATGCTTCCTCATGCCAGAGACTTATATAATTGCAGGTCTTATTCAGGAGTTTCTATTCTCTTAGATTAATTACCCAACCAAATACTTCAGAATTTAGACTACCCTACTATTTTGTCTATAGTCTCTCCCTTAGACAGGGTCCAAAAAAGAGCCTTTAATCTAATATGTCCCACACTGTCTACCAAGCTCCATCCCCTGTTCCATCACCGCAGTATTGCATCCCTGTGCTTGTTTTACAAGTACTTCAATGGAATGTGCTCCGATGAACTTGTGCCCCTTTGACGTAAATACCCCGACAATCAGCAAAATCCAACCCTTCACTGTAGAGGTCCCCATATGCCGGTAAGCTTTCTATTCTATTAGCTTCTTTCTTCAAACTTCTTGCTTTTGGAATTCTTACCCTGTTCCCTGTTTCTCCCCCCGACTGTACCAACATGCAGAAATTTAAATGTAATGTGAACAAACATCTTGCTGCACAACTCCCTACTTAGGATGTCCCTATAAATCTGGGCCATAATTCACAGTAGCCTCTTGCGTCTCAGTGGCAGTGTGTCTTGTTTGGGGTGAAGATAGATAAAGAAAAAGATGGATTCATACCTTACCCCACAACACTATTAGTGAAAGTAACTCGGTAGAGTACCAACAAAACTTAAATACGACATGCAAAACGTTGGTATGCACTGCACTATTTTCACTTTTGCTTTTTTTATTTTTATACTAATGAGTTACCACTAACCAAGGCCCAAACCTATTCGAGGATAAGGGTTAACGAGGTAGAATGATTGTCAGTTTAAAGATAAACAATATTATGAGAGGATTGAGAATGATTAATTGAATTAACAAAGTTTGATTACTTATAAAGATGACACGAATCTCTTGACATTGGATTTGAAGACAACCATGGTGTAATCTGTAGAGAAGCAGTCACGTGGTAATGTGTAAATTCTGTGAGAATTCCGTTGTGGTAGAAAACGAGTTCTTGCTTTGAATGTCTTACAAGAAGACACCAGAGATTAGAGGTCAGTTGAGCACATTTCATGGAAATATTGATAGTAGAGAGAGAAAGACTAATAACTTCTCTACTGTGAGAAAGGGGCTGTAAGGAACAACAACAACCCCCACTAAATTTCGAAGTCGATGTGTTAGTGCATCAACCTTAAGAACCCCCCCCCCCCACAACACACACCCACAACTAATTTTGGTCTGTCGGTCTTTCTCACTTTCTGACCCTAAACAAATCCAAACATGTTGTTTGTAAATCACTATGTCTATTGAATGGTGTGTATAGCATTAGCAAAGAATGAAACTAGCAGGGTTATCTGGTGTTTTCCAGCACAATTTACCATGTAAACATCGGTCACTGGGTTTGTTTTCGTCTTTCTTTATAACCAGGTTTGTGGAGTTGTAAGGTATAAGGTCCGACTCCAAGGATTCCAAAATTTCCGACCCTGACTCTTTATTTTAAAGTCTTCCAATATGTAGACTGTCTGATGATTCTTCAGAGATTAAAATATCTTACTCCTAGCATTCTTACAGGTCCGACTCTGACCCCTTTCCCAAACCCCTGACTCCCACTCTGCAACCCTGTTGATAACTAGAAGAGGGGAGGGATTCTGACTTCAACTTCCAAAAATTACTGATGATATTCTGAGTTGGGTAAAAAAAAAAACAACTGCAAATGTGGTTGACTCTTCGACACTGCATCTCCAGCTCAGTATAAAAGATAAGAATACTCTATTATATAAAGGGAAGTGTGTGTGGGTCCAGCTAAAAGTAAAAAAAACTACCAAAGAAACACCCAAAAAGTTGGTATATTCTTGATCAGCATTGCCT
This sequence comes from Sepiola atlantica, assembly GCA_963556195.1. Taxonomy (NCBI): domain Eukaryota; kingdom Metazoa; phylum Mollusca; class Cephalopoda; order Sepiida; family Sepiolidae; genus Sepiola; species Sepiola atlantica. The sequence goes on along the minus strand of OY744516.1, from coordinate 110,816,687 downwards.
GGAATGAATAATATCTAAAATTTAGAAGAAATACCCATTCTTTAACCTTAAACTACCACAGATTTCAAGGGGGTGTTGGCTTTTTTGTAATTTTCATGTACTAACTAAAATGAAGTAACTCTGATTTTTTTCAAAAAGTTATTTCCCTTATTCTGACTCGAGTAATCTATAAAATGTGTATGTCCACGGAGATGAATGCGGTGGGGAGATTGAGGGGATGGGGAGAAGGGGGCTGGGAAAGAGGGAGATAGAAGTTTAAATAGAAATAGGTTACACTTTTGTTCCAGGCAACACCCTGCTAGTCTATTATAAACGGAAAAGAATATTACAACATTTAACCCATAGTTGGAGAAAATATATATATATATGTATAAAACGTGAAGAAAGAAATCAAAACAAATATTTTCATATATCGAGTGAAATATTAGTAAAAAAAAAGTAAAAATGAAAATATTTGTCTTGATTTTAATAAAATAATATACACACCTAACAAATGGTTTCTGAAGACATTTTGCATCTTTCTTTACATTTTAAATTCTAAGATGCTTTAAAAAATGAACTTTCCCAAATTTATATCTACTTGCAGGCCATTCGCGTTTTTAAGTTCAGATTTAAAAAGACATTTTCACCGTTAGTCCACACAACATCCGGACGCCAATCTTTCATCACCACCAGGAAGGATTCTTACGTATACATAAAAAAAATAAGGTTAATACCATATATTTGTTTAAAGCTTTAAATATTTGTAGGCAGCCGACGTCAACAATGAAGGAACATACATTAAAGCTACGATTTTGATGGCTGTATTAATACTACTCACTACAGTGGCCAGCCTAGATTGGGCGCGACAAATAAATATATATATATATATATATATATATATATATATATATATATAAGGGGCGTTCAATAAGTAATGCCCCTGACCCATTTCCCATAGCAGTAGATTAATGAAACTGGCACAGTTATTAGTCTTTCTCTACATAGGAACCACCCAGAGTTATGCATTTCACCCATCGTTTGATGCAGCTCTGGACACCGTTTTTGTAGAACACCCCAGGTTGGTCCTCCATTCACGTCGTAACTTCAGAAATCAAGGCTGCATCATCTTTCCTTTCAAAACAACTTCATAGTTGGGAAGAGATGAAAGTCAGAGGGTGCAAGGTCAGGAGAATAAGGGGGATGGGGGAGGATTTCATAGCCAAACGTTCGTGCTTCTGATCTGGCGACATGCGAGTTGTGGATCGGAGCATTATCCTGCAGGAGGAGGATACCTTTGCTGATCTTGCCCCACCTCTTGATTTTGATAGCTTCTCTTAATTTAATCAAAAGTGAAGCGTAATAGGCTCCTGTAATTGTTGTACCCGTTGCCAGGAAATCTGTCATCACTACTCCGTCCTGGTCCAGAAGACTGAGCATGACCATGCCAGCAGAGGGCTGCACCCTTGCCTTCTTTGGAGGTGGTGAGTCCAAGTGCTTTCACTGACTGGGCTTTGGTCTCTAGATCATAGTGATGAACCCAAGTTTCATCCTGTGTAATCAGTCTTTTGAAAAACTTTGACTTATCTTCTTGGCAGATCTTCAAATTCATCCTTGAGCACTCGACGCGTTCTTGCTTCTGGAAAGGTGTGGGCAACCTGGGAATTCATCTGGCAGACACCTTATGCATATGCAAATGGTCATGAATGATAGTTTCCACAGACCCTGTACTAATCTTGACCTCTTGGGCTATTTGGCAGCCTCAACTTGACGGACAGATGCCTCATCAATGGCAGAAGAGGGACGACCAGGTCTGGGAGCTGTTTGCACAGACTTCCAGCCATGTTTGAATTCACGATGTCAGCGTTTTACAAGGTCATATGATGGGGCATCATCACCATAGGTTTCTTTCATTTAATCAAAAGTCTCCTTTGTCGTGCGTCCTTTCAAATACAAAAACTGGATTACTGCGCAACTGGCTCCATTTCACACCTGACTCAGTTCAAACACCTGTAAATCAGAAACCACAATTAGTTCAGAGCTGTTTTTTGCAACATAACCCATACAGATATAAATCATTACACATGCAAAATTTCATCTAGATCAGACAACTGAAAGTGGGTCAGGAGCATTACTTATTGAACACCCTTCGTATATTGCAAGCAGAAAGAGGTTAATTTTTGATTTTGTCCATTTTTAAATTTAAAAATTATTTAACTGGCTTTGCAAACTCACTTTCTCCTGATTGATACAGTTTGCATTTTTTCTAGACTAATATATATATATATATATAACTGAAAAAAAGACAGTCAGTAAAATAAAAAAAGATTAACACAGATCCATTGAATCCAGCATTTAGGGTATTAATCTTTTTTGTTCTATTAACTTTGTCTCTATACTTATATCATTTCTTTTTTTCCATTATGTACCTATCAATTGTCAGAGATTTATCCTCTAAACATTTCTGTTATACACACATACTGGGATCAGCCTTCAGGTTGGGATCGAAGTGTAGTATCTGTTCTGTCCTTGGTGGGTGGGGGAGAGATCCTTCTAGATCGAGGCAATTTTCATTTTTGTCCCAATCAAGAATGCCCCTCTTTGGGGAGCTGGATTTTCCCCACGTTAAAAAAAACAAACCTTGTGTCTAACTCTGCCTTGTGGGAAGACAAGTAAATAGACACAGACAAACACACACACACACGCGTTCCCAGGTTGCATTCAAACTACCATTTCTTTTAAAAGAAAATTATTTTCACCCACACACACAGGCACACAGACATATATATATATATTTTTCTCATATATATATAATGTGTGTGTGTAGGTAATACACACATACACACCAGTTTGTATTCAGTACTGGGGTGGGGGAGTGAGATGGAGGCTGTGGAATCCTTGTAGAGCTCAGTTCATTTAATAAACTTGTATCTTCTCTAGACACTGTTCTTGTCCCTCCCCCACAGCTGCATCCTCTACTCATCCCGCCACCTCCTCTGGACTGCTGGATATTGATTTATGCCATATTCCTTCTGCACTAATTCAGCTTGTAAAATGGTTCTATTGCTCTAAATGAGGAATCATTAAAATCCAAAAACTATTAGTCAGGCTTTCATGTTCCTCTTTGTTTTCTTTGTTTCTTTACAGAATTCAGGTCATTTCTTTTCTTTTTCCTTTTCTTTTTTTCTTTTCTTTTATTAACATAAAGAAGACAAATATCCTAGGTCCATTTGGAAATGATCACTAAAGCTCTGAAATATTCATAAATATTCGGCCTTAGTTTTAATCTCTTTATTTTTGTGCGTCAGGATTGCGGAGTTGGAGGTTTTGGTCAGAGTCTGACTCGTAAGAATGCTAGAAGTCAAAGTTGAATTTTTTAATCCAACTCCAATTATTACTGAATATTAAAAAACTTTAAAATAAAGAGTCGAGTGGGAGAAAGAATATTTGTAATCCTATGAGCCAGAGTTAGACCTTATAACTTCTGACTCTGCAACCTGGTCAGAATAATTTCTTCTGACCGCATTGAATTCATAAATTAACAAGAACAGATATTTTTAAGATGCGTTCATGAGTCGACGAAAATTCTATTTAAAATCTAAATATGATGTAGGGAGCCTCTTAAAAAGATGCTTGCATGAGTCCATTCTGTCTGGACGTTTAGCCATAAAAATGCTATTTCAAACTGATATGTTCCTATTTACTTGCTTCCCCACAAGAGCAGAGTTAGACACAAGGTCGGTTTTTTATGTGGGGGAAAATACCCCCCCCCCCCCCCCTCAAGGAACACTCTTCAGCTTTTGTTTATTTCTGTCTTCTCGGAAGATCTTTCAGCCTCTTCTTCTGGGAAAACAGAAATAAACAGAGGTTGAAGAGAGTTGGTATAGAGAGGGCTTTATAGGTCCCCTTTGTTAAGATTTAAAATCGGTGGTACCAATGTTGTTCTGATCTTCTGTAATACAAACATTAATAAATAAATAAATAAATAAATAAATATATATATATATATATATATATATATAAAAATAAATATTAGCATCCACACACATTTCATCTTATGAAAATTCATCAATGTGACTTTACCAAAATAACGCACCAACCCGATAATTCTTTCAGTAATAAAACGCTTACAGCGATTCACCATTTACTTTCATTGGATAATCAACATAGATGATTAACCAATGAAATCTTAGCCTTTGTTGCTCATGCAAAATGCCTTCTAGAATCGCTGGTTAAGTCTTTATTCAGAGGTTTTAATTTATTTACGTTAAGACCACGTTTTAATAATTACATTCAAAAATTTATTACATATAAGCTTACTTATTCGCAATTTCTAAGCTATTTTCTGCTCACGTTATTAAAAACGTGCACATGTAAATAATGTCTGTAGATTGCGAACAGTCATATTAATTAATCATTATGACTGTTCGCAATCCACACATTTTTATTTGTGGACATTTTTACTTTTTCCAGCAGAGAATAGTCCAATTTCTTATAATGATGTTTTTTACATTGATAATAATAATGATAAAAAAAAATCCAACTGCGTTTTTATTTTTATATTTTTGATGCACAATATTGTCACAATTTGAAATCAATTTTTAATTTTTTAATTTTTATTTTTTTTTAAATTTTTTTTTTTAAAGCATAATTTTTCTTATACACCATTTTTGACGGAGGGTGTATACTTGTGTGTGTGTGTGTGTGTGTGTGGATATATATATATATATATATGCATACACACATACAGTATCATACAGTATATTAATTGAAGTTGTAGCCAAGGCCACTTACTAATTTCTTGTTATACCAGTTTAGTTCTATAGTATATGCTATTATGATCAAATTTGATGCTACATGCATCACTGTATATGTTTAAACCTGTTTTTTCAGCAATGACTAAATTTTATGATCGGCTCTTGATGTATGTGAAGTTAACCAATTAAAACTCATATGGGTCAATACATTGGCAGCATGACTCATCTGCCTCTACTTGAACATTCTCGTTTCAAAGGGATTTAAAAAAACAAAAACATTTGAGAATCAAATGGGATTTATTTGCCAAAAATATAGCAAAGTGCAAGAAGCCATGTACAAAGACAGGTGGAAGCTATTTACATCCACATACAGTCTAAATGTTCGCTCGCTGTAAACCTGGATATGGTAGTCATCATCACAACCTCCTCTGGCAGGTTGTTCCACGGAACAGAAACTCAGACAGAATTCTGCCTTTCTTCTATTGAGCCGAAAGCGACGGTGGTACATCTTTTGCTGGTGCCCGAGAAGACCACGACTTGGCACTGGAGGCGAATAAAACTCCTGGGAAGGTGGATTTAAATTCCTGTTGATGATGTTCTAAGTCAGAATCAAGTCTCTTCGCATCCTCCGCTGCTCAAATGAGAACAGATTTAGTCTTTGGAGATGCTCTTTGTAGGAAAGCCTGGAGAGTCCTGTCACCATCCTGATTTTCATAAAAGGGATTTAAGAATGTAGCTAAATTTTAAGAATCCATTTGTTCGTTCGCACTTTATGCTCTAGTTAGTGACAGCGGTTGCTATGGAAACTATCTGTTTGCTTAACTACCTACCTGCATATTAGTGAAGTCGAGGAATAAACTGGCACTAACTTGCAAAAATGTTCTTGCATAAAAAAGTAAATTGTATTCATGTGATTGGATTTGCAAGCGTAAACGGAAAGCCACGTTATTTTGCACGGGATCTCTGTACAATATTGCGCAGATGTCTCTATTTACTTGCCTCCCCACTAGGGCAGAGTTAGACGCAATGTCTGTTTTTAATGTGGGCAAGATCCAGCTCCCCCCAGAAAGGGGTACTTTGGATTGGGACAAAGATAGAAAATGCCTCAGTCTAGAAGGATTTCTTCTTCACTGACTGAGATCAGAACAGATGAGTGTATGTTTCAGAAATTTTCAGATGAGGATTAAGAATTTGTCTCATCTTGGATGTTGTTCTCAACATTTTTGCTGATTTAATCTCCGACTTCCTTCGAAATTCTGTACAGATTCCAGAGTTCAACATGACTCAGCTGACGAAGGTCGGACGTTACATCGGCCGAAACGTTGTGAGAATAACATCCACGATGAGAACAATAGTCTGAATAATCCAAATAATACTGATGAAGTGTAGTATAAGAACAGATCTGAGCCAAAAGTCCAAGGAATCTATATTATGCAGATGTCATCGACAAAGTTCTACCATTCTTCCGTGCTGGAAACGGGAGGTTACTTGATCTCCTACGGACTTGTGTTTAAATTGCTGGATGATACGCTTAACCTCTTCATCGCAGAAATTGTATCGTACAAAAATGTATCATAGATATTGAAATGATATTAATGAATCTAGAATATCGTTGGTACCATGTCTTTTACCGGACACCATTATGAATAGTAGGGTTGACAGTGATGGATAGAGTGATGGACCAAGTGACAGACAATACAAAACAAAATTATGAAAAATACAGCGTCCCCCTCGTATCAAACCACAAGCACAAACGGATCAACAAAGTGTGTAAACCACCAATATGAATCGCTAATAAAGAGGTATAAAATTAGAATATTTGATATTTCAATTTTAATGTTTTTATAACGACGCTCATGTTGGAGCCCCCTTTCAACACACGGACACCATTCAGAGAAGGGTTATGGAGTTGGAGGAAGTCAGGCTCATAAGAATTCTTGGAGTTGGAGTCGGATTTTTTAATCTCTGAAGAATCAACAGACAGTCGGATATTTTGGAAGTCGTGGGAGTCGGATATTTTGGAAGTCGTGGGAGTCGGATATTTTGGAAGTCGTGGGAGTCGGATATTTTGGAAGTCGTGGGAGTCGGATATTTTGGAAGTCGTGGGAGTCGGATATTTTGGAAGTCGTGGGAGTCGGATATTTTGGAAGTCGTGGGAGTCGGATATTTTGGAAGTCGTGGGAGTCGGATATTTTGGAAGTCGTGGGAGTCGGATATTTTGGAAGTCGTGGGAGTCGGATATTTTGGAAGTCGTGGGAGTCGGATATTTTGGAAGTCGTGGGAGTCGGATATTTTGGAAGTCGTGGGAGTCGGATATTTTGGAAGTCGTGGGAGTCGGATATTTTGGAAGTCGTGGGAGTCGGATATTTTGGAAGTCGTGGGAGTCGGATATTTTGGAAGTCGTGGGAGTCGGATATTTTGGAAGTCGTGGGAGTCGGATATTTTGGAAGTCGTGGGAGTCGGATATTTTGGAAGTCGTGGGAGTCGGATATTTTGGAAGTCGTGGGAGTCGGATATTTTGGAAGTCGTGGGAGTCGGACATCATACCTTTGGAAAACGATGGTAACTTACATGTGTTATATGGGAAAGCATGAGAAAGAGCGTGTTATAATCAGTTGAGAGTGGCACATGATTTGGCAGAGGGACACACAATGAGAGAAGGAAGGATATCAAATGTGTATTTTCATTTTAATTATCGATTTAATTAAATTTAGCTTCTATTGGCTTTTGTGTCTCTTTTCCGTCCCCATCCATTTCGACACGCTCTTCCTCGTCCCTCTATCTTAATGTTAACTACCATCTGAAATTTTTTTGCAGTAATGGAAACAAGCTAAGTTAATTAGAATAGGTTTTCGATAAAATTAAAACCTATTCTTTTAAAAAAATTTTTTTTAACATAGTTCACCCCAAACAAGGCAGGCCGCCACTGTAGACGTAAGGGGCTACTGAGAAAAAGAAAAGGGGAGAAGGTAGGGAGCGGTCAACCTAGATTGGGATCAGCGCAGCGAGGTGTCTGTTTACATTAGTTTTAAATTTCTGCATGTCTGTACTGTTGGGGAAACAGGGGGCAGGGAGGCAGTTCCAGAGGCCAGCAGTATGAGGAAAGAAGCTATTTGAGTAGAAGGCTCTCCGACATCTGGGGACCTCCACAGTGAATGAATGAGATTTAGTTGATTGTCGAGTTAGTCTAGTGAATTTACGTCGAGGGGGCACCAGAGTAGCCAATTTATCGGAGCATAATCCATTGAAGTATTTGTAAAACAAGCACAAGGATGCTACATTGCGGCGATGGGACAGAGGCTGGAGCTTGGTTGACAGTGAGGGACCTATTAGGTTGGCGATTCTTTTTTGGACCTTGTCAAGGAGGGAGAGACTAGTAGATGATGCACCAGCCCAGATGTGACAACAATACTCCATGCATGGGCGGATGGTGGCTTTGTAGAGATACAGGATAATGTCAGGTGTGAGGAGTTTACTAGCACGGTAGAGGGAGCCAACCTTCTTTGCGGCAGCCTTGGCAATGTCTTCAATGTATTTGTTCCAATTCATGTTACCTGTGAAGGTAAGGCCGAGGAGTTTGAATGATGAACTCTCAGGTAGGGTGTTATTTGCCATGACAATCGGTGGTTGAAAAGGTTCCTTGTAGTTATTGAAGGAAAGGAGTTTTGTCTTTGCGGCATTAAAAGTTACCAACCATTTATGACCCCAATCCACTACAGCCTAGAGGTCATTTTCTAAAGATTCAGCCATTGCCTCGGATAGGATTGCGTCGGTTTTGCCAACATGGCGAGAGTAAAGGGTGGTGTCATCAGCAAATAAACCAATCTCAGACTCTATGCCATCATGGAGATCGTTTATATAGATCAGGAACAACAAGGGTCCAAGGATAGGTCCCTGGGGTACACCAGCATTTATGTCATGTTGCTTAGATGAACGACCATCGAGGACAACCTGGATTTTTCTTTTGTCTAGGAAGGATCTAATTATATTAAGTAATTGCCCAGTAATACCGTATGATCATATTTTCAGGAGGAGCCCTTTATGCCATACCTTGTCAAAGGCCTTGGATATATCAAGCGCTACTGCCCTAGCTTCACCTGCCTTGTCGAGTGTATGATACATGCATTCAGAGATGACCGTTAGGATGTCTGCAGTAGATCGTGCTTGTCTAAATTCATACTGGCGGTCAGAAATAAGTTTAGCATTAACTAAGTGCCGTACTATCGCTAGATTGATTAAGGATTCAAAGATTTTAGCAAAGATCGGCAGCAGACTGATTGGGCGATAGTTCTGGGGATCGGTTCTATTTCCAGAATTCTTGTAGACTGGTACCACAGAACCAATTTTCCAGCTATCGGGGAAGCAAGATTCAGCTAGACACTTATTGTAGAGTTTGGAGAGGACAGGGGCCAGTTCAGCAGAGCATTTCTTTATTACTATTGTGGGTATAAGATCAGGCCCACAAGCTTTGGAGGTGTCAAGGTTTTTTATGATGTCTTTAACCTGGGATGGGGTGATGACCAGGTTATCAAGTGTGGCTTCGGTCAGCAAAGGGAATTTGGGGAGGAGGTGGTTATCTGAGTCCAAAGTAGAGTTAGAAGCAAGGCGCTGGGCAAGTAGTTCAGCCTTATCAGTGGCCGTGCAGGCGACATCATTGTGGTTTGATAGTGGGGGAATCGTTGATTGACCATTATTCACTACACTATTGTAGATTTTCCAGAAATCACGAGTACCTAATTTCTGTGACTGGATGCGTTTTTCTGTTAACTCGTTAAACCTTCTCTTCGCTTCACCTATCACGGCCTTGCAATTATTTATTGACTCTATAAATTTATTTCTATTAGTAGCTGACTTATGTCGGCCGAATTCTAATTAACATAGTTTGTTTCCATTATTGTAAAAAATTTTCATCTAGTAATTAACACACATTTAGATAAAGAGACGAAGAGCGTGTGTAGATGGACAGTGAGGGAAAAGAGAGTAATTCATATGTGTTGATATATTGGAAAGAATGAGAAAGAGTGTGTTATATAAGTTGAGAAAGAGAGTGAGGCACTTGAGTTTAAAGTAAGAAAATGTAAGAAGGGGGTTGATTAGTTGTTGGGTTTGCGTCATGTCAACTGTCAGTTCATTTTATACCAAAACTGTAACTACATATGTTTTATAATGATTGGTTCGTAGATTAATTTGTTTTGTAGTCGTATATTTTGTAAAGAAATAATCTGTAAACGATATAGTTTCTATTTAACCCATATGTGAGGACCTTGGCATGTACTACCACTCTAGGTCAAAGGTAGGTGACCTTGTAGTAGTCCTTACTAAGGGCTGACTTCACACTTCCCAGAGCTCCCGAATTGGGGCCTCACTGCCAGATACACTTTATGGTCATACCCAAGACCTGAGAAAGATCAGCTATTTGTGTTTTTTCAAAAGTAACCTATGAAATTAATTTTTCTTTTATTAAATTAAATTTAGCTTATATTAGTAATTTTCGTCTTTAAGTAGATAAAATTGAAATCTATTTTGTTCAATTAACTGGAATTTCCATGAGTAAAGCTAGTCTATTTACTTTTGTTTGAGGAAATGCGTTACATGGAGAGAAATGATATGAGAATGGTATGATGGATGTGTAACGGGAGTCTTAAACGACATTAGAGTAAGATTAAATCGCAACAGTATCGGGAGATGTGTGCAGAACAGGAGACTTCAATGGTATGGCCATGTTGAAAGAATGGATGAGAGTTCATGGGTTGGAAGATGTAGAGCAGTTGAGGTATCGGTGTCAGTTGGAAAACATGGAAGGAAGTGATAAAAATGGACTTGAGAGAAAGGAAGATTAAGACCTGACCAGAGATAGGTTAGTTTGGAAGTCAATTTCTTAAAGCCGTCTAATGCATGTAAAACGGACATTAATTTAAACCAAATATGATGATGAAGAGGTATAACTCTTTCATAAGCTTAAATATGAATTTTTTTGGGGGGGGGGGGGGTTCAAAGTCTGCATTTTTAGTTCTACACTGAAATTAGCTTCTAGACCAAAAGCGCACAAGATGGCAAATTTTCTAATTTCCAACAGACTTTGAACAATCATAATTCGGTGGCTAATTGTGCTACCAAAATAAACTTGGTACCATTGTTTATGCTTTGCGAAGACCTATGTGCCCACTTCAAAAGCTTTTAGATATAACGAAAATAAAATTTCGGTTTGCGATACCTAGTTATATTAGCACTTTTTTGTCCGTAAGTCAATGAAATTAAAACTTACTTCAATTGACTGGAATTTCTATGAGTCATGCTAGTCTATTTAATTTTGTGTGAAGAGGTATCTGATTGGATAATAATTAACCAATCACTGTAAACACATTCAAGACTTATACTTAACTCTTTCATAATCTCATGGATAGTTTTTTGTAAACCATGAAATCCGATAGTCAACAATGAAAGCTGATAACTAATCTTTTATTATTGAAAGGAGGTTAGTCGTTTTAGCTTCCATGTACACAGTATTTACGATTAAATAAATCACAAACTTCCGCATTTATTTTTTATTTTTTCATCCAATTTTCGGATTATAATTTTTTTAATTACTAGTTCAGCAATCATGCAGTATTGTTAACAGTCGAGAAATCGAAAACAAAAAGTATACAACATAACTTTTACTAAATGCATGAAAATTTAATTTTCTATCGACCTGCATAGTTTTAAAATTCTGAAACTGTAAGATTTATTATCTCTAAATATGTTATCGTTAGTTTGATTTAGCCGAACACGAGTCAATCAAAGATGACGGTCTATTTTGTTTGAAGAAAGTCACTAATTTTAGGTTTAAAGATAGTAAAAATAAAAAGGCTTATTCTACCACTAACCCTAAATCCGATGAAGGTGGGTGGGGGGGGGGGGGCTTTCCTGTTAGACTTACGGGAAGTGGTAAGGTAATTCATTTTTTAAAAAACTATTTTTTAAGGAATAAAACACCAGCAAGAAAAGAGATAGGTCGGCCATATTGGATTCTGATGTATCTGAAAGACAGATAATCTTATATTAGAATTAAAAAAAAAACAATTTTAAAACAGTTTCAGAACTTTAAAACTATACAGGGCGATATAAAATTGAATTTTAATGCGTTTGGTAAAAGTTATTTGTTGTATATTTTGTTTGTTTTCGATTTCTTAACTGTTAATTATACTGCATGATTGCCACTAGTTCAAGGTTTAGCAGTGGGGGAGGGGCAGTTTTCTATATAAGTTTAATTTTCTTTGCCTTGACAAAATCGATTTTTCAACTTAGCGGGAGATGATCTATTCTGTTCTCTACAGCCCCTTTCTCACATGAGAGATGTTACTAGCCTTTCTCTACTCTATCGTGATTTCCATGGAAGGTGCTCGACTCAGTTCCAATCTGTGTCCTCCTTGTAAAACATTCTCAGCAAGAACTCATCTTATTACCACAACTGAAAAGATATTTTCTTTCTTTCTCAGTGTGCTTATCATCGAACAGAATTTCCATAAACAGAGCTTCTTTCCCCAAACTTCCATCTGTAGAACACATACTGCAGGGCTGCTTCACTGCAGACTACAACAGGGTCGACTTTAAATCCAATGTCAACAAATACTTGTCAAATATTGTCTATTCCATACACCATTTTCAATCTTATAATATTATTCATCATTCAACTGACAATAGATCCTTCTCATTAACTTTTATCTCTGAGTGGCTTTTAGCCTTGATAAGTGGTGATTCCTTAGTTTAGGAAAACATAAATGGATCCAACCATTGATTTTTTAAAAACTAGTATTTGGTAAAATAAAATAAAATCCCCATTCTAAAAATTAAACAATAACAGCTTCTTTGTAGCTCGAAAAACTGCTGCAACTATTATGTCTACCGTAAACACTTTAATTATACTTTCCAATATCTTTGAATCGCCATTTATCAAGGCTAAGAACCACTCGAGAATAAGGGTTAATGAGAATGAAATGATTGTCAGCTGAGAGATGAGGAAAACTATTGGCGTACAAACATTGATCTATGGTACTTACAGGGCGATTTTAACAAGTATTTAACATTGGACTTGAAGAGAACCAAGTTGTAATTAGCAGGGAAGCAGTCATGCGGCAATGTGTTCCATAGTTTGGTAGTTAAATATGAGGATTTTCAGTTTGTTGTTTTGGCTTTTTATGTAAACATTGTCTGTACCGATAAACTAAAATTGCCCTGAAATCCGTATTAGATATGTGACTTATCGCTCGCGGTTTACTTCAGTTGTCGTTTGTTTTTCCGTTAGGTGATCTTTGCTGTCAATTAAGAAATTGATTTCCTTTTAGCTTTTCCGGTTTGAAGTTTATTTACAAATGACCACACCTGATTCATTAATCGGTAATGATTTTGATTTAACCCCCTACCCCCTCACCTCCATTCTCTCTTCACCTGTACAAGAGGATTGCATAACAATTCAGGAGGTTGTCATCACTACTGTGGAGTTAGTCGAAACAAATCGGTGGACATTCTCGGATTCAAATTGCTTTGAGCATTTTTCATCATTTTTATGTTATTTTCTAGTCGGTGATGTTAATCAGAATGGGCTCGTGTTTTTGTTATTGTCTGTTTATTCTGTTGGTCTTCTGATTCAAAAAAAAAAAAAAAAAATTAATTGATTAGTTTTTCACAAGAAAATGGACTCTTCTTTTTCTCATGCGTTAATCCCGAGTTACGGTGGGATCCGCAATGATGGATTGGTCCAGGTGAAGGCCGCTTTTACAGATATGTTTGTGCAAGGTGTCTGGTCATCTTATCATCGGCGTTCGTCTCGGTTGCTTTCCGGCGACTTCTAGTGCAAAGGCAAGTTTCACAACGGTTGTTGGCTCTTAGCACATGTCCAAACCATCTGAGCCGCCATTCCCTCATCTTTCCCTCAATCGGTGCGATGCCGTAGCACCTTCGTATATCCTCATTGAAGATGTGGTCGAGCGGTGTAATTGCAGATATCTAGCGGAGCATTTTGTTTTCCATAACGGCGAATCTTCGTTCTGCCTACCTTGTTGTCGGTAAGCACTCGGAGCTGTACAAAGCAATGGATCTCACAACAGTCCGGTAGATCTTCGACTTTAGGTGGTCGCTGATCATGGGGAAACTTCAAGACTCACAGTGCTTCGTTTTGTGTCATAACTAGGACAATGAACGCCACCCCACTCGCTATCTCTTTTTCTCTTTATCTGGACAACATAGGGTTACTTGTTAGTCACTCAGTTTCACGTGACTAGTCTGGGCCGCTCTTGTCCTGACAGGTTGAGGGTATAAGTTTGACAGCTTGTCTTGTTGCTGTTTCCGACTGGTAGTACAGGAGCCCTAACTCTTAAGTAGCACTAGCTTCTTTTCCTGGATTACTTGCCTTTAGAATTCCCTTCTTGTTTCCTGTTTTCACAACTGTACCAACATGCAGAACTTTAAATGTCATGTGAACAAACATCTTGCTACGCAATTCCCCATCCAGGTTGCCCCCACCGACTATAAATCTGGCTCCTTATCACAATGGTCCCTTACACTTCAGTGCCAATATGCTTTGTTTCGGGCGAACAAAAGTAAAAAAAAAATATATATTAGTTTTTGATCAAAATCCACCAATATTTTGCTCTTTGCTTATATTATTCAAGTAGTTGTGGTCGCAGGCGGAGACAACTCACGCTTTACTTGTTTTAGGCGAAATTTCCATGAACAGAGCTCCTTTGCAAGGGCTTCCCATCTGTGGGACACATTGCCACAGGACTACTTCCCCATAGATTAAAACTTGTCCGTCTTCAAAACCAATGCTAACAGATTCCTATGTAGAACTTTCAATAACCCGTATCCTTGAGTGTCATCTGGCCTTGATAAATGATGACCATTTAACCCCCACCCCCCACCCCAAAAGTTGAATTAACAGAACCTTGAAAAAAGTATATAAGTGAGAGGCGGAGAGTCTGCAATTTTTGCAGGAATCAAATCTTGGTGTCAGATTTTTATTTTAAATTGCTCTCCACTTCTGCTAGACATATTGCTTAAAACCATTGAGTTCTTAGCTAAAAAGGGATTGTTAATATAAAAGTGTGTGTGGGTGCAAGGGAGCACTTGTTTCCTATAATTTTCTTTCCTTTTACGTTGGCAAGAATTGAAATATAAAATTGCTTGGCTTCCTCTAACAGAAAGAGGATGCTCTTATCCTTTTGACATCTCGTCTTACTTCCGGTTCTGGTACTTTATTTTTTTATATTAGTTCCTGCAATTTTCATCTCTTTATACCATTTTTTTTTTTTTTGTAAGACTAAAACCCTATAACCTTATTGAGATCAAAGTATAGTATCTGTGTTCATATTTGATCCTGTCTCTTCCAAAATGAGGGAATGCTGAAAAAACCGGGGAATTCAGATGAGGATGACCATTGACTTTAGTTGTTCAACATCTGTCTAATGTGTAATAAAACTTTTCAATCGCAAGTTTACTCACTGCATGTGCGAGCTGAATGTCTCTAAGTAACCGGTGAATGTAGAAGGAAACTCCCCTGATCCGTTCAAATGAAAATTTAACTCCGGTTGGCAATAAAGGAAGGCCTACTTTTATCAGATTACAATAAGAATTGTAATCCGGTCAGTTTTCAGTATTAACAGCTGTGAGAAAAAAATACAACAAATAACTTTTACCAAACACATTAGAATTTAATTTTCTACTGACCTGTATACTTTAAATGTTCTTAAACTGTTTTAATGTTTTTTTTTTTAATTTCAAAATTAGATTTCATTGAAAGCTTTCATAAACGACACAGGAGTGCAAACAAAATTGGCACCTGCCCACGACAACTCTTAGACGGAGGGATGCCTGAAAAATAATAAAAAAATAAAAAACTTTCACTAACTCTAAGTCTGAGTGGCAATCCCTCCCTAACTTAGAGTTAGTTGTAGGTAAATCATTTAAAAATAATTCTTATTACTTTTCAGGCAATGAAGAGTTGTCATGGACAGGAACAATTTTTTTCTCGTGCGTCATTTATGAGAGCTTTCAAATAAAATATAATGTTGAAATAAAAAAACAAACTTGAAAACAGTTTCAACACGTTAAAAGTATACAGGTCGGTAGAAAATTAAATTTTAATGCATTTGCTAAAAGTTTTTGTTGTATAATTTTTATTTTCATTTCTTGGCTATTATTAGGTATACTGCACCCCGCACCTGTTACACCTTAAGTAGAATTGACTGATTATTAAACACGATTATAAAATGACATTTTCTGTAAATGTTTACCTGTAGTGTGTGCAGGATGAGCTAATTTTTTACGTTTTGGCCAAGCAGACACGTCTTCCATAACATTCAAGGGCTACAAAGGCTGTAGCCCAAACACTCCACTCTGACTCTTTAAATTTTGAAAGCTATGTTTTGAGGCATGTCCGTCCGTCCCTCCGGATTTTTCTCCGCAACCATCCATTGAATTTCTCTGAAATTTTGCATGAAGTTGTAACTTTGGTCAGGTTAGAAAGTGACATTCTCCGATTTTTGAAAAAAGATCTGGTTAGCTCCCCAGGGGGTCAAAAGTCCCCGAAATGGCAAAAAATGACATTTTTTGCCCCATAACTTTTCATCCATCCATTCAATTTCTCTGAAACTTGGCCAAAATGTGGAGGCAATTGTTCCTAATAGAAAATAAATATCGCTGACCTTGGAAAAAATCTGGTTCGCGCCCCCAGGGGGTCAAAAGCCCCCAAAATGGCAAAAAATGACCCTTTTCTCCCATAACGTTTGATCCATCCATTCAATTTTTCTGAAACATGGCCAAAATGTAGAGGCAATTGTTCTGGATATAAAATTAGCATCCTTGACCTAAGAAAAATTCTGGTTCGCGCTCCCAGGGGGTCAAAGGGAGGTCAAAAATGCCCCAAATTGCCCAAATTTATTGCATTTTACACTCACCACATCGAGTCACATACAGAGGGGTACCACGCACGCACAGCTTGTTCTTGATATTATAAACCGTGACAAATATTTATTACCTCAAGGAAAATATTAACAGTAAATCATCCAAATTGATGAAGAAAGCAACAAGGAATTTCGACGAGGTCCAGCTAGTAATTTATATCTGCCATGTCAATGGAAGTGATGTGGTGTAGTTATTACTGGCGCAAACTGTCTGCTCTGTGGGCCGAGTTCAAGTTCAGTCGGGGGTTACTGCATCACTTGCACTTAGGAAAGGTATGAATCCATATATCCTCTCCCCAGTTATGAATTAAATAGTAGGGCAGACTAGACTCTCAAGTCTTGGCTGTGCAACTAATCTAAGAGAACGAAAACTCCAGTCTCTCTCTGCTTACCCTGGCATTGTTTCCAGTCATCTTGGACTTCTTGCCACTGGATTCAAGCAATGATAGTTCCGGAGATATGCGGTTAGTGATTGCACAACTCTTGCTTCACTATAGACTCGCTGCGCAGGCACCCTTACAGAGGGTATTCATTGTCTATCGAGATTGAAAGGAGGCTTCTTTATGTAAACCTAGTTTTATCCGGTAAATGATGAGTTCGAAGAATTAAAGTTTCTTCATAGGTGGTATTTACAAAGCTAAATTCATCCTAAATTCTAAGCTAATTTCTGGTGGCCAACTGGTAACTCTCTTGACTGCGAATCAGTGGCAATTTGTGATCGAAGTTCGCGCCCGCCGACCGTCGGGAATTAGCTTCCTGCACTGAAGATTGCGTAAGCATGAAACATCTATGTCTGTAGGTAATAAATAATTAATATTTATTTATGTTATTATATATATATATATATATATATATATAAATTAAAAGCATGTGGTCGACAGAAAAATTAAATAAATTAGAAACACGTGGTGGAAAGAATTTTTATTTCATATTTACTCCCTCATATATATATATTGGGGTGGGGCAATGAAAATTATAGCCCGAGTGGGAGTGTTAATACCAATGAATTCAATTGGTTAATTAGCTAGAGTAAATACTAGTTAGATATCAAAGCAATCATCCATGCATGTAGCCTGATGATTTCCTGCGGGTATAGAACATGAATGTTTCTGTGCGGCGTACTTGCCATAGATATATTTTTATGCTACTATATATATAATATACTAATGAGTCACCACTTATCATGACCCAAAGGCCAGTCGAGGATAAGGGTTAATGAGATTGTCAGTTGGATGATGAGATATTAAAGGATTAGGAATGATGGTCAGAATTTGATTATTTAGGCAAATTGCTCGATAAAAAATTTAACATTGGACTTGAAAACGACCATATTGTAGTTAGCTCGTAAGCAGCCCCCGCAGTATTGTATTCCACAGATGGGAAATTCTTCGAAAGAAACTTTGTTCATGGAAGTTCTGTTTAGTTTGAGGTACACGGAGGAAGAAAGGACAATTCTTTACAGTGGCTGTAGCTAGACGAGTTTTTGCTGTGAATGTTTTACAGAGAGGAACCAGACTTACAACTTGCACATTTTTAAAAGATTACTTTTGATATATATATATATATATATATATATATATATATATATTAGATTTTGAATGTGAGATGATATATAATTATTTCCATAATCAGACAATGCCATAGCCTACACAAACCATGAAAACTACAGACTGGAAATCCTAGACTTGAGTTTCACCCTCCTTTAGGCTCATCAGCAGAACGTATCCAAACTCGGGTTTCGGAGTTCGGATATGTTCTACTGATGAGCTCAAAGAAGGGCAAAACTTGAATCTAGGACTTCCGGTCTGTGGCTTTCATGGTTTTATGTGGGCTGTTGCATTGTCTTATTGTGGAAATAATTATGTATATATATATATATATATATATATATATATAATATTCCAACGCAATGGAATTCGTCTTTATTTCAAGACTTCCTCAGGATGATTGATTTGAAGAAATAACACACAAGTACAAATATATTTTATTTTTCAATATATTTTATTTTTCAATATATTTTATTTTTCAATATATTGTTTACATCTTCATTGATTTACAGTTTTCTTACTGGGGGAGGTGGAGGGAGATTATGATCAGGTGTTAAGTCTGTGTGGGAATTAACAAGGTTGTTCAGTGATCTTTATTTTTCTGTCTCATTTGGGTCAACAACATTCCAGCCAGTCCATAGCCCCCTCCCTCGACTGTTACTCTCTTTCCTTCTCTGGTCACCCATTGGACTCTCAGCTGCACAGTGTGTGGACAGTTAAAGAAAATATCAAAACATTCCTCTGAAATGAAGTGTATTAGTTGGGTGTGTTTTCAGGAAAAGACGACTCACTGATTGCAATTCTCGACCACTAACTCATTGTCCGTGTGAGTGCGTGGCAATCAGATGCTTGAAAAGAACTAAATAAAAAAAAAAAGCATAAGTGTTGGTGGTTCGCACTGGCCTTTAATAACAACTTTACATGAACAGACACCACTAAGCATCAATGGTTGAACAGTTTTGTACTCAGATGTGAATGAATTTCACATTGGGTTGATGGTGGGGATTCCCATTGATGACTTGAGGGACGCTAAAATTGCGTATATTTTTATCGAGTACACTTCTCCATGTTTCTCAGTCATTTTTTAATTTATTTTTTAACATTTGAGCCCACAATTTGTGTCAAACCTTTTTAGGCAAATTTGAATACAATGTCCGAACGGATAATTAGACGGGAAAGGACAATTGACTCCGGAACTTCAAATAAAAATAACTCCTTATCAATTGCAACATTGCACGGGGGGTGGGGTGGGGGTGGGGTGGGTGTTCTTCGATACTCACAAATAATCTTAGTTGACAGAAACAGCTATTTGTCTCTCTGGAGTAGTTGGTGATGCCTCGTCATAAAGACAGCTATAGTGGTGATGTATCAGTCGTAGAAAGTGTGTTCCTTATTTATTCTCCTGGTGGCTAGAATAATAGAAGCAATTAAAAAGAGCAACAATAGTGATGTCTAGTTATAAAGATGGTCGTAGTGGTGATGTAGTAGCCAACATTTCTGTCTTCCTCTCTCTACTTGTAGATGCAATAATACAACAAAATATTTCATATTCATTGCAAGGGATTCCTGTATGTGGAACACATTACTACAGAACTATTTCCCTGCAGATTACAACAGGGTCGTCTTCAAATTCAATTTCAACATTCCTGTCATGAACAGCTTTCACAAGTATTTTAACATCAATAATCTTAATCCTTTCATTCTCTTACAATAATTCCATCTCATTAACTCTTATCTGCGAATGGCTTTTAGCCTTGATAAATGATTACCAATCTAATAAAAAAAAAAAGCAGTGCTACAATCTCCAATTTATAATCTTAAAATTACTATCAGATGGTTTCTCAGCCAATGAAATGACTCCTAAGTTCAATAGTTGTTAGGGTTAGGGTCAGTTTACCTATCTTGACTTATCTCCCTTGATCTCTGCTTTTTATATGGCTATGGATTAACACCTGACTGTAGCACTTCGTCTACAGAAATATCTGCTGCTTATCTCTGTCGTTAGATAATGGCCCTATGGGAATGGACGTATCTGTTGGAGATCGGGTTTGACTTGCGCGAATTAACGCGGGGCAGTCGAGTGCAGGACAGGGCTTGTTCTCACAGTCGGAGCTGGCAGACGTGACAAGGTTACGTGTGACGAGACCTCAGATCAAGGGTCAGTCTACACCTGCGAGAGGCTCTGTGACTTCGCGGGCCCTGCGTGAGAAACATGAGGATCTGTGACGTCACTCGCTCTCGTGAGAAGCAAGTTTTTAGTTAGTCTGATTCAGAGAGCGAACTGAGAGGACATGCGATTCACAATGTAAAGATACGGAATATTTCCCTTCAGGGAAGACAAGTGCGAGAATCCCCCCCCCCCTCTCTAGGAATAGTTAAGAAAACATTAATAACTAACTACGATAAAGTAGGATTTGCTCTCTACCATCTCTCTCGGCGTGGTGAATTTCCCCCAGATGAAATAACAACGCTTGAATAAATGAATTAAATTCAACAGAAAAGTTTGTCTTCGGGGGCGACATGGCTTTTATTGCAGACAACAGATGACGGCAGAGAAGAAAGAATTCATCCACTGAGACGACCATCACTGGACGACACGACTAACCCTCTACACACGGAGTATACGAAATGCATACTGCCTCGGTCCAGACAGGAGTAGTATGCAACAATGTAAGTAGTTAGGTCATTGGATAGTAACATCTAGTTGTAAAGGTATTCGTAGTGGTGATGTGACGCCTTAAATTTCTGTCATCCTCTCTCTCTTAGTAGCTGTAATAATGTAACAGAACATTTCATATTCAACTTCTGCCATTACTAACTAGCAGAGTGTTAACACTGTCGACCAAGAGAAGTGTATATCGGGCATATGCACACAGTTTGATGATGTATGGAAATGAAGCCTGTCTGAAATTTTTTAATCCTTAGAATTGGAGTCAGACCTTACACCTTCCGACTCCACAACCCTGCAATCTGCCCCGTGGATTAAATAAAGGGTTCAGTTAGAAATTCTGTACAGATTCAAAAGGTTGAAAGTTACATCGTCTTAAACGTTGTGAATATAACAACAAAGATTAGTATAGGAGTCCGAATAATTAAAATAATACAAGTGATTTTGTTGTTTTCACACCAAAAGATGAGCCTTTTTAGACTAGAGCAAGGATTCCAACCGTTTTTCTAATGAAGACCCAGTTTCAAATTAACCTTACTAGCACAGTGACTTATCCTTCCATTCTATTTTTAGTCTAATTGAACAGGGAGTGAGACAAGGGAAATAACCCAATCTTGTACTTTCATTTTAAATGATTTCTTTACCCATTTCTGTTTGAGATTTATACCTCATTCTCCGGTAAGAATTGGTGATTCTTATGGGAGGAAGTGATAAGGATGGACTTGACAGAAAGCAGGATAAATAAAGCAGTGGCCATAGATACGTTAATTTATAAGTCATTTTCTAAAAGCTGTCAGACACATACCAGCATGTAAAACAGATGTTAAACTAATGATGATGATGATTAAAAGATAAAATGTTTATTTTGTGGCCGTTCAAAATTTGAAACTTGTTTTGAAGTTTATATATATATATATATATATATATAAAATAAAAAGTAGATTCCAGTAATTATGTCTTTATTAATTTCTAAAATGATCCATTTTTTGATGGACCGTTTCATTAACACTTAGACGGTCAAAAGACAAAGTTATATATCCTGGATTTTCTACGATCGTAATTCACTAATAGGAAAGGCCAAAAAAAAAAAAAAAAAAAAAAATCGTGTCCAAAACATCAGTAAATAAAAAGAATTCCTTTTTAATATGGAATTATTTTATATTAATTTTAACCCGTTTCTCTTTTTTTTTTCTCCCTTTTTTTCTCTTTTCTATTTTTATTTATTTTTTTATTCTTATTAGTATATGCCAGCATGTAAATTAAATCTAATAATAATGATGATGATGATGACTGAAAAAAAAAATCTTTGTGGCTGTTCAAAATTTGAAAGTTGCTTTGAAGCATGTAAATCATGAGAGAGCAAATGCAGCTATGTGCCTTAATGAGTACATACAAGCAGTGAACTGCTGGACGAAACAGCTAGCACAGGGACGTATTCTTCGATTCTATGTTTAGTTCAATGGAATGGAGATTGAGACGAGGGAAATAACCCACTTATGTACTTTCATTTTAAATGATTTCTTTACACATTTTTACTTGAGATTTATATCTCATCCTCAGGTAAAAATGTCCGATTCTTAACTTAATTAGATGATTATCATTATGGATTTGCAGGTCCCCAAGAAAATGCTTGCAGACTTTACTTGGAGTTGTGACCCCCAGGATTGGGAATCTCTGCACTAGATATTTATTTATTTTTTTACTTGTCCTAAATCAACTTTTGTTAGGATAGTTACATAAAAAAAAATGCATAGGTAAAGTTAAAAAGAATTAAACATATATGGGACAGTAGAATCAACACAAAAACATGTTTGGAGATCAATATTTTGTGTATAAAATCATTATGGCTTGATCAGGTGAAAAGTCATGTGAAAAACAAAGTATGTATACATGGGCGGTAGGAGAGAAGAGTCAAAATAACGACGGTGTGGATGAGGGTGTTGGGCAAGAGTGGGAGGTAAGCATATACATGGAAAAGCAGTAAAAGGTAGTAGGGGAGGAGAGTGTGAAATGGTGGGTAAGAAGAAAAGAGTGACGGTGGTGGAGTTAAATTCTTTAAGAAATCCACAGAATTTATGTCAAAGATCCCCCCTCCCTTTTTATGTTGAATCTGGTCATGTGTGGCTTCTTGTATTTTGCTTCAGTGCTTTTAATGTAAAACTACTTGACATCTGATTATTACAAATTAGGGGAAACATAAATAAAAGCTTGTCTCACCAACTTGTGTGGATTTGAGATTGTTCCAACAAAAAAGTTAGCAATCAATGGAAGTTGAACATAAACCCTATCCCCCCTCCCCCAAGTCTACATTAATGGCATTCGTTATTGCTCTCCTTTTTGATGAGCAAAGTGTATTTTCTGTTCTTATAGTAAACTTCATCTTTTCTGTTCTTAGTCAATGAAGGTGAAATCCTTCTAGACGTAGTCAATTGAAATTTTTGTCCCAATCCAGAGTGCCCCTTTTTGGGAGCTAAATTTTCCCACATTAAAAACCGACTTTGTGTCGTAGGGAGGCAAGTAGATAAGGACATTCTTTAATTCTAGTTGGCTGCCAAAACCATGATCGGGAGTCGGATGTGGAAAAATTCAACTTCCAACTCCAGTGTTGATAAAAAAAACAAAAACATTAACTCCAACTTCATGCCTTGAAAAGGTCATAGTTCAAATTGCTGACTCGGACACCTACAATCGTGGAATTCATCAGGAAAACATGTAAATAACACTTGTATAAGAAGGTGCCATCAACACAGTAAAAACATTGTTGCATTTGTCTACGCCAATCCTTAACACGATGGCATAACTCGTTAGTTTGATTACAATTCCAAATAGAATTGTCACTTGTTTTAGAAAATACTTTTGTCGTCAATAAAACAAAAATAATAAACAAAATGTCTTTTAAAACATTTTATTGAGACCAATCTTTCTGAATTCTTTTCGTTTTCTCATTTTTCTATTGAGGTTTAAAGCAATAATAAAAAAAGATAGACTCTTCTTTGTCGTACAGAATGTTCTTGGCATGCCCAATTTGAAAGACGTGGGAGAGAATCGGTCAGCAATGTTTGTGTTAGTTGGAAGATCTGGTTATTAAAATGGCTAATCCTACATTTTAGGGGTGTCTGCTTTCTTTAGAGATAAAGAATTATCCTAACTTGACTTCATTTTGATATTTATTAACTGCATCTGCAAACACAGGTTTTAAGCAACAAAAAACAAAGATACTCTTCTTTATCACTGTAAAACAAAATGTTTATCAGCATAAAAGTTGGGCCCTAACGATTTTGATATGTGTAGCTAGAACCGGTAATGGCTGGAGTATGTCGAGGATTCAGCCGCCGATCAACGTTGGACTACTTTGATGCAGGACGTAGTGAACACATCTGGAGTCGGCTGACAAGGGTGAATGGCGTTACAGTACAGTACTTTTATTTACCTCCTCTTCAAGAGGTTAGATACAAGGTCAGGTGAGGTTTTGAAAAGCCAGTACACTATGTTGAGCGTAGAGAGAGGGAGTTGGTTGACAATTTTTTTTGTGTTAGTCGAAGGATTCAGTTATTAAAATGGCTAATGTTACATTTTAGTGGTGTCTGTTTTATTTAGCACAAAAAAAATACTCGAACTCTGGAGCGATTGATGTTATTTGCATGGTTACTAGCTATACCTACCCGGTAATGTCCGGGATGCAGGAAATTCAGTTTAAGTTTGAATTGTTTGCTCATATTATATTCTTTAATTTAAAAATTAGTTATTCCCCTTACCGATTCTTATTTTTAGGTGATTATTTAAAAATCTTTCATATTAGCAGTCGTCTGGGCTGGATTTTTTTTTTTTTTTTTTTAAACTATTCAAAGAAAATAATTTTCTCCAATTTTTTTCTCAAAGCTATTGAGGTTGTCAAAGTTTTGTTACCTTGGTGATGCCATTGGAGCACAGGGTGGATCAGGTGCTAGTTTGATTGCAAGAGTTAGGAGTGGATGGAGTAAGTTCAGGGAACTTCTGCCATTACTGACCAGCAGAGCATTATCACTGTCAACCAAGTGAAGAGTATCAGGCATGTGTACACGGTGTGATGTATGGAAGTGAAACCTAGCCAGTAAGGGTTGAATACATGTGTTGCATGGAGAGAAATGATATATGAAAATTATACGATAGATGTGTAATGTGAATCTAAAAGACAGGATTAGATCTGAACAGTATAGAGAGATGTGTGCAGAACAGGAGACTTTGCCGGTATTGCCACGTTGAAAGAATGGATGAGAATTCTTGGGTTATTAGATGTAGAACAGTTTAAGTATCAGGTACTGTTCACAGGAGAAGGCCCAGGAAAACATCAGGGGAAGTGATAAAAATGGACTTGAGAGAAAGCGGGATAAATAAAGACCTAGCAGAGATAGGTTAGTTTGGAAGTCAGTTTCTTAAAGCCGTTTAATGCATGCCAGCATGTAAAATGGACGTTAACCTGTATATGATGATGAAAGAATGGATAAAAGTTCCTGGATTAGTAGATATATCAGTTGAGGTAACAGGGTCAGATGATGATGATAAATTAATGTCACGAAACTTTGATAAATTTGCTTGAATCTATTCACTTGTTCGTCCAATTTTTGTTTTGCTCTTATTTCATCTGGTTTACATTTTTTTCTTTTCTTTTTCTTTTCAGGTAAGTGGCAATTTTGGTATCTTTTCTATACAGGTAAGAAACACATGTAATATTAAAGTATATTCAGGCAACAAACATTCTTTTCAATATGTTTTATTGTATAAGACCAACAAGGAACTGTTTTCTGCAAATCTCTTGGTTAGAAAATATTAAATTAAAAAAAAAATTCAATGAAGGAATGTCATTTAAAAGAGTGGCTTTGTAATAAAATCGATGGGGCATCTTAGAAAACTTGAAAAATATTTTTTATACTAGTGAGTAACCTTATCAAGACCAAAAATCCACTCAAGGATAAAGGTTAATGAGATTGTCAGTTGTCAATGAAGAAAACCTTGATAGGATTGGAAACAATAGAGAATGTTTCTTCTGCGAGAGGGGGATGGGCTGTAGGCAAGAGAACTGAACATCCTCACTAGATTACAAAGTCGATTTTGTACTCTGTCAAGGCAAGAAAGAATGCTCTGAGTGGCACCTCCCTAAATGTGGAAACAATACTGTATCTTAGGACATATCTGATTCTTATACAGGTAGAGAATTGCATCAGGAGCCATATACTTTCTGGAGTGATAGAATGATCCAACCATTTTCCAAGCAACCTTAGCAGTGGATTTGATGTAAGTCTTCCATTTCAGGTCTGGAGTGATTTTAAAAAAAGAATAAAATAAAAAAATTAAAAAATTAATGTTGTAATAAACATGGTACAAAATATTTTTTCAAACATCTGTTGCATGCTGGTTCTTTTTTTTTTTTTTTTAGATAAAAGCAAACTGATTTTCTGTGAAATTTAGGGTTAGGAGCAAAATTATGTAATAAGGATTCTAGATATAAGATTTAGTATCATATCTTGATTTTAATCATCGTAAGAGGACATACAAATGGTACAAAACTGTTCTCTTCAGGGAATTAATTTTACCTGTTCTGGGACGGGTATTCTGCTAGTATGTGAGTCTGTGTGTGTGTGTGTATATATATGTGTATATATATATATATATATATATATATATATATATATTTAATTATTATCCACAGACGTTTCAGTGTGGAGAAAACTGTTCAAACGGGTTGCATGATTCAGACCCCGGAACACGAGTCAACCGATGAGGCCAATGCAAGCAATTATGCGACAAGTAGAGAAATAAGTCCTATTTATGTCAATTCAGGCAGACAACATAGTCAGATATCTTCAGTGTTCAACTAATCACGTAGACAGGAACTTGCATTTTAGCTTAGATTAGACGGCTTATATTATTTCTCTTAAAGGGCTCGGCTGAAAAGGAGGCTATAAATAATTTTGTGTGTGCGTATAGTTTGTCGTAATTAGATAAGGGGTTGAGTAATTGGTTTAAATTCCCTAAATTATATTTCCACATACTCTCACAATTTATAAAAATCTGATAGAAACATTCAATTTGAGGTGCTTTATAGTTGGTATGGCAGGTCAAAATTCTTAACCCCCCTCCATTTGTGTTATTTCAATTCTTTATATATTTAAAGGTTTCAGCCCCCTCCCCCATAATGTTGACATGTATCTTGGTTGCCTCCCCCCCTGCTTCTAGCCTAATGATAAAGTTATTTCCTTTTCGGTTAAAGTGCATGGAAATGCCTCTGCCTTGTGTGTGACCTGATCTCGAACTTAGCCCTGTCACCTACAATATGGTGCACAATAGCCTAGCATTTTCCCAATTGACCTTTTCAGCTAGGTTTCCCTTTATCATGATGTATATGTGATTGGAGAGAAGGGGGTTGTCACCCAGACGATGATGTTGGGAGGATGGGGAACAAAAGTTAACTTTGGATGGACCAATTACTTTACAAGCAAGATAATTGGATGTGATGCCAAAAATTATAAGTTCAACCCCAAAATGGAATGTCTTCATGGACGCCCTGCAAATGTTTTGTCCTTTTCTTTTCTTTTTTAGAATAATTTTTATTTTATCTCTAAAATTCCCCTTCTTCCCTCTCTTTCCCCTTCTTCCCTCTTTATTTCCCCTTCTTCCCTCTTTATTTCCCCTTCTTCCCTCTTTCTTTCCCCTTCTTCCCTCTTTCTTTCCCCTTCTTCCCTCTTTCTTTCCCCTTCTTCCCTCTTTCTTTCCCCATCCCCCCTCTCTTTCCCCATCCCCTCTCTCTTTCCCCATCCCCCCTCTCTCTCTTTCCCCATCCCCCCTCTCTCTCTTTCCCCATCCCCCCTCTCTCTCTTTCCCCATCCCCCCTCTCTCTCTTTCCCCATCCCCCCTCTCTCTCTTTCCCCATCCCCCCTCTCTCTCTTTCCCCATCCCCCCTCTCTCTCTTTCCCCATCCCCCCTCTCTCTCTTTCCCCATCCCCCCTCTCTCTCTTTCCCCATCCCCCCTCTCTCTCTTTCCCCATCCCCCCTCTCTCTCTTTCCCCATCCCCCCTCTCTCTCTTTCCCCATCCCCCCTCTCTCTCTTTCCCCATCCCCCCTCTCTCTCTTTCCCCATCCCCCCTCTCTCTCTTTCCCCATCCCCCCTCTCTCTCTTTCCCCATCCCCCCTCTCTCTCTTTCCCCATCCCCCCTCTCTCTCTTTCCCCATCCCCCCTCTCTCTCTTTCCCCATCCCCCCTCTCTTTCCCCATCCCCCCATCCCCCCTCTCTTCCCCCCTCTCCCCCCTCCCCCCTCTCTTCCCCCATCCCCCCTCTCTTTCCCCATCCCCCTCTCTTTCCCCATCCCCCCTTTCTCTCTTTCCCCATCCCCCCTCTATCTATTTCCCCCCTCTCTCTTTCCCCCATTCCCCCCCCCCTCGCTGTCTCTTTCCCCGTCCCCCCTCTCGCTGTCTCTTTCCCCGTCCCCCCTCTCGCTGTCTCTTTCCCCGTCCCCCCTCTCGCTGTCTCTTTCCCCGTCCCCCCTCTCGCTGTCTCTTTCCCCGTCCCCCCTCTCGCTGTCTCTTTCCCCGTCCCCCCTCTCGCTGTCTCTTTCCCCGTCCCCCCTCTCGCTGTCTCTTTCCCCGTCCCCCCTCTCGCTGTCTCTTTCCCCGTCCCCCCTCTCGCTGTCTCTTTCCCCGTCCCCCCTCTCGCTGTCTCTTTCCCCGTCCCCCCTCTCGCTGTCTCTTTCCCCGTCCCCCCTCTCGCTGTCTCTTTCCCCGTCCCCCCTCTCGCTGTCTCTTTCCCCGTCCCCCCTCTCGCTGTCTCTTTCCCCGTCCCCCCTCTCGCTGTCTCTTTCCCCGTCCCCCCTCTCGCTGTCTCTTTCCCCGTCCCCCCTCTCGCTGTCTCTTTCCCCGTCCCCCCTCTCGCTGTCTCTTTCCCCGTCCCCCCTCTCGCTGTCTCTTTCCCCGTCCCCCCTCTCGCTGTCTCTTTCCCCGTCCCCCCTCTCGCTGTCTCTTTCCCCGTCCCCCCTCTCGCTGTCTCTTTCCCCGTCCCCCCTCTCGCTGTCTCTTTCCCCGTACCTCGTTCTTTCTCCCCCTGGAATTGTTTTCTTTCTCTCTCCTTAAATTGCAATTTTCCTGGAATAAGATCATTTTTATTTATATGTAGGGTAGATAGTCAGAATATTGAATACTTAATTGTAAGTACGATTTGCTTATTGTTGGTGATACATGATATTTTGAATTGCAAGGGAATGGTTTTCTCTGATGTAGAGCCATCAGACAAAAATGCTACAGAGAACATCTCTCTTACATTTCCTGTCATTTTTTTCTTGGAATTGCATCCTCCCGTGCATGGAAGACCATCCATCTGGATAATGCGGGGTGTCTCTGTTGGAAAAAGAAGTCACATTTCATCTTGGTAGGAAGATTTGACTACCAGATTGCGTTCACCATGTCCAGCCCAAGCCTTGTTGAGTCGCACATTTAGTTAAATCTCTGTGCAATTTTCCTTTGCAAATTTACTGCCAAAATAGGAAAACTCATCGACATTTTTTTCCCATTTAGGAAAAGATATTTTCATATTGATTCAGGAGAATGTGTTCTGTTTTGCTTGTGTTAACAAAAAGACAAATGCAATTTGCGATTACTTGAAGACAGCGTAGTAGGGCTTCTGCTTGTTTGGTTGTGTCAGCAAAAATTGACCTTCATGTAATAGTAAATTTGTACGAATCAGCATGGTTCAACTTTTTTGATCGGCTTAATTCTGTTGTTTTTGTTAAGCGAATAACACTTCTGCATTGAGCTCATGAAGATCATGCCTCAGGATTGCCTGGTCTGCAAGATGTCCTCCTCGTTTGTAGCAGCTATTCGTTAACATGCAGGTTTTACCCCCGACACCGAAAGCTGCAAGGCTCAGCAGTTGCATGCAAAGTCGGGGAAGGTTTAACCCAAAACATACAAAGGAATGACACAGAAGCAACATCGTCACTTTCGTTCCATAAATTAACAATTCCCCACCTGACACATGTTTGCTTGCCACACACATAGTGCTATAGAACCAACTGTATTTGAACTTGGCACATTTAGGTTGTTGGCTCGTGTCGTTATCCGCTTTCTCACTGCCACCACCTTTTATGTAATGTCGGAGTTGGGAGTCATAAATTTTAGTAGGACACCAGAATTGGCATTTTTAGAAACTAATTCTGGAGTTTAATTCACTAAAGTTTTCAACTTAGATTTTTTTTTTTGAAAGACAACTTACAATCCTACATCAAGCCCACTATATTGATGAGTACCCCTTTTTCTTTAAGGTCGGCCTGTTTTTATATGCATAGAAACACACAATATCGTGCACATGAAGTTGAAAAACATCAACATTAAGAAATAAATCGCCCGTCACTGAAAATAATAACCTAACTTAAAGTAACCTAGAAAAAAACAAACTATTAATAACACAAGAGAAAGAATTACATATTTATAAAGAAGAGAAAAGCCTAAATTTTGATTACATCTAAATTTTATCAAAAAAAATGAGTTATCGCAAATTCAAATTGAAGGGAATTTCACTATATTTACACATTTTCGCACACTAATCTCTAGGCTAGTTTGTGATCCCTCTTATACAGTCTGAATGTTTGTCCGAGGCGATTTTAAACCTGGATATGGTATTAATAAACATCGTCACTACTGTCTCTGTTCCATGGAGCACAAACACTGACAGAGAATGCGGCCTTTTTTCTTTCGAGACGAAACCACCAAAATGAGCATCTTTATCTTTTGCCGAGTCCCATGAAAACCACGACTTGGCGCTGTCGTCAAAACCTCTCAAAAAGTAGATTTAAACTCTCTTTGATGATGCTATATGCCAGAATCGGGCCCCTATCGAAACCCCCACTGCTCAAGTGATGGGTAATTATGTAAAGATCAGTGTTTATATTTTCAGATAATGTTTGAGACCTCTCACCTGTAGTTTATGGTGTTCACCATTGGGTAGAACATCCAGGAAGTAAGTTGCTCACGGCTAGTTCGGGTGGGGGAGGGGTTTGAGTATTTTCATTTTCTTTTTTTCTTTCCGGTCTCCCTTCTTCACAGCCGATGGTTATAATTATGAGTATTTGCTTTATAAATGAAAGGTTCCAATTGTACCCCCTCCCCCATCTCCATCCTCCACTCCGTTCCAGTACTTGTCTTAACTGGCTTTCTTGTTGCTGTGTGCAGTAAAGTAGTAACATAAATACCTTTAGCCAGGGTGCACTCGCATGCACACGCAGGACTGCAGCTGCTTGATATCAATCCACCTCCCCCAATTCCCCGCCCTTCTCTTGAGGGTGTTGCGTTCCTTCAACCTGAATTGGTAAGATGACTAACAGAGGTTAAATCTGTTAAGCACAAGTGTAATTCTAACCTAGTAATTATGTTTGCCTGGGTTAAGGGCTAATTACAATATTGATCTTGCTTCAGGACATTTCCCTTTGCCATATATGCTGACAGGATGCACTGTCTCACCCCCTCCTCTTCTCTTAAAAACATATTTCCTCTTTCTTGTCAATCATGATAACTTCTGAGTGGTTTGATGTTTATCGTTATTCTGTGAGAACAAGCCTGGAGTCTGGCACTCAAATTCTTGTCAGTCTATTTTCTACTGAAAAATAAAAGGGGTGAATTGCGACTCTTAGATTGCAGAGTCAGAAGATGTAAAGTCTGATTCCAACGCCAAGAATTAAAAGAATATTCCACTTGACTCCTTATTTTAAAGTTGTCCAATATTAAAACTGTTGATTCTTCAGAGATTAAAAAAATCCGAATCCAACTCGGACTCTTGGCATTCTTAATGGTCTGACTCTGATTTCTTCCAAAACCTACAACTCCCTCTCTGCAACCCTGAACGTTATATATCTGAAGTCGAGAGTATGGATCTTATCGGCTTCTCTGGGTTAGGATGACAATGTTTTCTAGACACCTTTTCCCTTGTGTCAGCTGGTACATTCATTTGACCGTAAATATTGATATCCACTTTTCGCTAAGTTGTCTTGCGTTTATCAGGGGATGGGCCATGAGAGAACTTACATTTCACTTTAAACTGCAACTGATCTCACTTCAAATACTTTCTATGTCACCTGATGGAACCAACCAATCAGATACCTACCCTCTTACATGAGGACCATAGTTGATCTTAATTAGTCACAAACAACCATAAGCATTTGGCAAATCTTACAGATGTAACCCTTACACGACTATCACGCGCATGTGACGTGACGTCCAACCTATGGATGAATAGGTCTAGCCAACTCTGGTCGATGCTGGTAACACCCAGATATAATGGACTTGGGTTTTTGGATTAATATTCGTGGTGTGAATAACCGTAGTTCACAGATGTGGTTACCTTTTTTTTGCTATTTTCAGACGTAGACGACTATTTGGGATGAGCTGTAGGTAGAAACTCAATTAGGTAACAAGAAGGTACGTAACATAACAAGTTTATTTAAGGTAGAAGAAAGACGTTTTATAATATCGTGTGGTGAGTCGAGATAGTTTTTCGTAAATATTGTCTCAGAAAATGCTAGAGACTATTAGAAAAACAGGTTTTTATAACTTGGATCCTCGTGTACATTATTTTCACGTTTCGGACGATGTAATCTCCGATCTTCTTCAGGTGCGTCTTTTTGAACTCAGATATCTGTACGGAATTTCGAACAGAACTCTTTAATTCAAGCGAATAGAAAGTGAACCTTGGGTTTACTTTCGGCAGCCTCGTAACTCTCGCTTCCCTTATTTTGTCCTTTTTTCCTCACATTCCATGAGCAATGTTTCTGACAAAGGGGAAATAATTGCTGTTTTCTGGGTTGGAATCTATCCATCTAACACTTATCGTTGGCTAGTTTTTAACCTTGAAGTAGTATTTTTTTTTTTAAGCTCCTTACATCAAGTGGCTTCATGCCTTGTCTAGAGCGATTTCCATGAAAAAAAATCCACGGAGGTAGCTTGCTCATGTTCCATCAGCCATGACCAGGTAGAAGTATTGAGTAATTCCTACGAATGAGAGCAAGCTACCCCTATGGATTAAATAAAGGGTTCTGTTATAAAATTCCATGCAAATTCCTGAGTTAAATATATTTCGGAGTTCGACAAGACACAGCTGAAGAATGTCGGTGGTTACATCGGCCGAAACATTGTGATAATAATATCCAAGATGAGAACATTAATCTGAATAATCCCAATAATCCCCCAAAAATTGTTTGCCTTTCTATCTTCCTAGGGTAGTTGCTTTTTCGTGGTATGACTGAGTTGGTATTCTTCAAAAGAAAAAAAATTAGGATTTTGTTATCGAGAGATAAAAGGCATGTGTTGCCAGAACAAACTCCCTAAGTACCCAACTGCCCTGACTGTCTGTTATCAAAACCCACTTGACTTATATAACATCCCTCCCCCCTCAATGTAATCAAATGTATGACGAGATTTGTAAAATAATTTTAGTAATTAAGTGAATATGAATTGGTACTATCTAATGGTCACGCATCTAAATACTGACCAGGCTTTAAATTGCTTAATTTTGATGATCGTACGAGAATCAGGGGTTTCAGTATGATATGACTGTAAGCTAAAAAAACTGGGTTGAGTGTAGCAATCTCAATCACCTGTTACAAATGACTGATTAGGAGTCATCGATACGATAGATACTTGCATCAATTTACAGTTGCCAATCTATAATCGGGTGATTCTGATGAACTTGTTTACTTTTTTCAATCTCATGGCAATTAGTTTCTGGAGTTTTTGTGAGAATTCTTTGGTTTATGGACTCATTGATGGGGAGGTGTATACGGCATAATCACGTTGACGCACCGGTTCTCATTAGATCACTGAAGTTAAGCAACGTTGAGTCTGGCCAGTACCAGATGGGTGACCATTTGGGAATACCAGACGCTGTATATGGGAGGACGTCGACACCTCTCTGCAAAAAAAACTGCCAAAACTAACGTCAACTCCTCTGACAGGGATATACGTGTAACTGGGGACTGCTTGTGAATTTGATATTCCCTAGAAACTCCTTCGTATGGAGGAAGCCGCCTTAACCTGCCCGGGGTGAATGCCGTACCATGTACAGGTAGAAGACATTGTTAGAGGCCAGATTAAATTCTGTGACAAAAAGGGCTCCTTCGCTACAGTCTTTTTGTTCCTTCCTCAGTTAGCAATAGTGTTTAGCTTGAAGAACATCTATTTCTTACCTACACACATATGTCTTATCGTGTCTCAAAGTTTGTCTTTTCTTATTCACTTTGTTAATTTTTGATTTTGGTTTCTTGTCGGGCTATCATCCTTGTGGGGTAAAGCTGGTTCCTTCTTCGAATGAGTGCCTTACTATGCCATGTAGTTTTTGATATTTAACTTGCCATTCCTGATTCCACCATGAAAGACCATAGTGCTTAGGGCCAGATAATAAGTGCTGGATATATGTTGCATTGAGACCCATGATATGAGAATGATACGATGGATATGTAATGTGAGTCTTAAAGACAAGATTAGATTTGTGGATCTCAGAAGACTAAATCTGTATACCAAGATATGTGCAGAACAAGAGACTTTGACGGTATGGCTACATTGAAAAAATGGATGAGAGTTCTTGGGTTAGTAGATGTAGAACAGTTGAGGTAGCAGTCAGTTCACGGGGTAAATGTCACTTCCATTCCGTGTTTTTCTTTGCATTCCCCTGTCAATTGAACCTGCTATCTCAACTGCCCCCTGTTCTGCACACATCTCCCTATACTGTTAAGATTTAATTTTTCTCCGAGTTCATCAGATCTAAGCCTATCTTTAAGACTAGCATTGCACATCTATTTTATCATTCTCATATCATTTCTCCATGCAACACGTCTTCAACCCTCACTAGCCAGGTTTCACTTTCATGTACACATGCCTGATAGACTCTTCCCTTGGTCGACAGTGGTAATGCTCTGCTGGTTAGTAATGGCAGAAGTTCCCGTAACTTGCTCTTCAAAATATATTGAATGAGAATTAGGTTTCTTATTCATTAGAAAATTTAACTCCACTCATTTTTCTCGCCTTAACCTCTTTGTGTTTATGTATCCCCATGAATGGGGCCCCTTTCATATAGAAATTATAACCCAAGTTGAGGCCCCTGTCATTGGGCCTATAAGAATATAAATAATACTCAATTTCCAAACCATGGAGATGGGGGTGGTACAGTATGAAATTACTATGGATTGTCTTTTAAAGACTCATCAGATATGGCTTATCTACCAACGGGTTCGAATTTACAACCCTAGGTCTTGTATTCTAACGTTGTTAACCCCGTGGTTATCAGGTCAGCTGCACAATTGAGACGTGTAAATATGTCAAGTAGCAAGCTGGAAAAGCCAGCTAATATTTTTCAATTATATATATATATATATATATAGTTTATTATTAATCCTAAGTTTTATTATGTACTCTAAGCTATGGAAGTTTCTGAGACATTTTACTCAAAATATGACTTTTTCATTTAACATAAATATATTGGACTCGAGAATTGCGTATCCCTGTGTAATTGTTATATTTGTGTGTATCTGCCACTCAAAAGATGTGTATGATCCGTGTGTAATTTTATTCAACAACAATATGATTATTTTTCTCTCCCTACACACCAAATAATAGCATCAATAGCATAATATCTGACCCACTTAAATTAAAAAGTAAAAACCTCTTTTAACCTTGATTTGAAAACGTTAGAAATTCAAATATATGAATGTCTAATTGTATGTATGTTAAAAAAATAAAAATGTTTTGAATCTAGTCATGTGACTCTTACGGATGCAAATTTCGCTTCACTCTACAATATAAAGGCATAAGGAACATACCATTTTGGGGGGGAGGGGGGGGGCTGAGGAAGTTGAGCTAATTATCTTTTAAATGTGACCGTAAAGAAAGGAAAAGAAAGAAGAAATCAATTTGCCTTTCCACTTCCACTTTAGAAATAGATGGTAACTTGTTGAAAATCAAGTCGGTCAATCTAAAGAATGGAACTTTTGAACACAAATGATAAATATTTGTCCAAGAAATAAAACAATATTGCGAAACAGAACTATTTATGTTAAAATACAAAACAATCATTGAATTAATAACAAATAATAGTTAATGAGTAAAATATTCTTTTTCGAAACTGATATCTAAATTTGTTAACCTTGTGACTGATATAGCATATACATAAGCAGTATATAAAAAAAATTGTATGCCTATTGTGTACAGTTGAATTCATGTGAAATAGGGCGTTTTGACTTTGTTAGTGCAAGAAATAGGCCAAACTTTTGCATTTATTCATTTAGATCTCTTTGTTTCATTTTACTTCAGTCGAAGTTCTCAGAAATCAAAGGGCCCCTTCCTGGGGCTAACACTTTATCTCTATGAGATACATAGATATTCGAATATTCCATTAAAGTTCTTTTTATCTGCTAAAAATTGAGTTAGTAAAGAAGTTAAGAACCATAATTTCCTTCTCAATTGACAATTAAACTTTGGTATAGTATATCTTTCTTGTGGTATTTTCGTCTTACCGGATTCCAGGACAAGAATTCATCTAGTCTGGTGGAGTATCCAGCTAAGTTCTGTTACTTGAGGTAACATCACTAGAAGGTGTTCCATTCCTCATATGAGCCAGTGTATAGCTGTGTCGAAGGGATCTTATTTGGTCTTCGAATGCTATGTTATTTTGACTATTTGATCCGGGTTTACTTGTAGGGTGAAGTATCCTCATGACAGATTGACCTGACAAACCCTTGTACAGAGAGACTGAAGACACTCGAGGATTGTGTCTAGTAGGTAATTCAAACTCTCATATTTAGATATATATGTATATATATATATATGTGTGTGTGTTTTATGTATATTGTAGTTCATGGTAGTAGATAATGAGGTCAGCTGGTGACAACTAATGGATTATATCCTGGGTAATTAGTACCTTATTGGTACGTTTCTTTTTCTACATTTCAGTTTTTCCCCCCATCCCCTCATAAATTTTCTTTTTCCTCTGAACTTTGACCACAATTTTTGTCCATTTTCATCTTTGTCTGTTCATGAAGAGGTCAGATCTCAATTTGTCAGTCCAGAATAAAAATGGAGAGAAAAAGAAATTTAATTTATATTTTTCTTTTTGTGTTAGATTTCCAATTGCAAAGGTTAAAATTTAAACTCCAAAAAAATCTCTCGTTACAATTTGAAAGCTGGGCAAATGTCACGGAGGTTTTGTGTTTGTCATTGGCTATGACTTCAATTGAAATATCGTTCGGCAAAAGTTCTTCCTGTCTGTCAAATTGCTTTTGTTAGTTCCTCTTCCTCCCGAACTAAACTTGTATCCGCTACATTCTTGAACTTTTGTCACTTAAATTGATTTTACCTCAACGTCCTACATTACTAACCATTGGCTACTGAATCACTGTGTTGGTGTGGGTTTGGATGGGGAGGGGACCTGGAACAGGAAATGACCTCCTGACCTAATGACAAAAACTTCTTTGATAACAGTCTATTGCGTGGTTGACATTTTAAATTAAACATTTTTTTTATTTATTTATTTTAATCTAGAGGCTTATAATTATCTTGGTTGATTTAGATCAACGATCAGATACCTTTGATCCTTAGGTTTTGACCAGCTTACAAACAAATGTTAACCCCCCCCCCCAGCGATTTACCTTATTCCACAAAAGTAGATTATTCTATATATAATATATATATATATATATATATATATGAGTTAACATGGAAAAGCAGAAGACCTAAAACTCAACGTTTTATCAAGAGAGAAAAGCTAAAAGTGGCAAAAACAGCTGGATGAAACGTTTAGTTTAAAGTTGTCTGCTGTTCTATTTTAACTCATACCGTCGGATTTATTTTATCCCTTTATTATCATATATTTATATAAATGTAAACATCTGCAGCCACGTGCACGTGTTTCGTCTTTTGAAGACTTATCACTATGGCTTTATCCAACCGATTTTATTTTAGTAGTAGCCTTTCGTAGCAAGTCAAATGAATTATTTCTTTTCTTCATCTTCATACTTTTCATCTCTCTTCTTTTAATGCCATTGTTCTCTGTTTCCAAGGGTTTATTGCTTGTGTAGCTTCTTCATTATTTTTCGTCCATGGCATTTTCTGAGTTCAACTTTGACTGTCTGAGATCATCTTTGATACATTGCCCTCCCCATGTCTTGTGCAGTCTGCCTGGCGCCACTCCGTCAGTTACATTCAAAACAAATGCTTCTTTCAGTAGATCTCCATCTGTCATTCTCTTGACATGACCCTACCATCTCCCTTGGCATTGGGAGATGAACACATCCAGTGCTAAAAAGCCATGTTCAACAAGAACTCTCTTATATCTCCTGAAGGGGGAAGAACCTCTAACATGCATACCATGCCAGTCACCCATAACCGTTGAACACATACTCATTGCCTGTAAAAATTTCCAACAAATCAGACAAAAATACTACCAAATAGACAATTTGAAGGATCTTTTTAACAAAGTTCACGTAGACAATTTCCTGAAAACTACAGGACTTTACAAGAATATTTGAAAAAACGCAAAAATCTCTTTACTCATCTCCCAAATATTCCTAATACTATACGTTTAATAAGAAAGAAAAAAATAAAACAAAAACAGACAACCCAATTCTACTGCAAATAACCTACACATAAGAATCTACGATAAATAATCTTTCATGGCATTAAATGACCTTGCAGGATCGATATGCTGTTAAAAACTAATTAACCAACCCTTATATATGTTGTTAATTATGATACAAAGCATTTACTTGTCGAACTGGTCACTCATTCATCTCCAGAAGATGCCTCGCTCCTGATGCAATCCTGTATAAGAATCAGATACTTCTGAAGATAAATTATTTTGATACAAATAAATTTATTTATGAAAATTTCACACATTAGGAGCGTTGGCGAAATGGCAGAGATAAAGAGAATATTTTTTTATAAAATATTTAGAAAACCTTCACAACGCAGATTATTGTTTTTAAAAATAAATTATTTATTTATCTTAAAAACATATATTTTTTTTTTTTTTTGAACTTGAGCGCTTTCGGTAATAAAATCACCATCTTCAGAAGAATAAGCATATTTTTCTTTTTTTTTCTTCATTTTTTTTTTTTTTTCCACCCCGACTGAGACAAGCAGTAAGGATGAATTCGTCTCGATGTTATGGACGAAATGTTTATAAGTCGTGTGTATCACGTGGTACGTGGAAAGTTATTTGAAAATTTCACACATTAGGAGCGTTGGCGAAATGGCAGAGATAAAGAGAATATTTTTTTATAAAATATTTAGAAAACCTTCACAACGCAGATTATTGTTTTTAAAAATAAATTATTTATTTATCTTAAAAACATATATTTTTTTTTTTTTTGAACTTGAGCGCTTTCGGTAATAAAATCACCATCTTCAGAAGAATAAGCATATTTTTCTTTTTTTTTCTTCATTTTTTTTTTTTTCCACCCCGACTGAGACAAGCAGTAAGGATGAATTCGTCTCGATGTTATGGACGAAATGTTTATAAGTCGTGTGTATCACGTGGTACGTGGAAAGTTATTTGAAAATTTCACACATTAGGAGCGTTGGCGAAATGGCAGAGATAAAGAGAATATTTTTTTATAAAATATTTAGAAAACCTTCACAACGCAGATTATTGTTTTTAAAAATAAATTATTTATTTATCTTAAAAACATATATTTTTTTTTTTTTTGAACTTGAGCGCTTTCGGTAATAAAATCACCATCTTCAGAAGAATAAGCATATTTTTCTTTTTTTTTCTTCATTTTTTTTTTTTTCCACCCCGACTGAGACAAGCAGTAAGGATGAATTCGTCTCGATGTTATGGACGAAATGTTTATAAGTCGTGTGTATCACGTGGTACGTGGAAAGTTATTTGAAAATTTCACACATTAGGAGCGTTGGCGAAATGGCAGAGATAAAGAGAATATTTTTTTATAAAATATTTAGAAAACCTTCACAACGCAGATTATTGTTTTTAAAAATAAATTATTTATTTATCTTAAAAACATATATTTTTTTTTTTTTTGAACTTGAGCGCTTTCGGTAATAAAATCACCATCTTCAGAAGAATAAGCATATTTTTCTTTTTTTTTCTTCATTTTTTTTTTTTTCCACCCCGACTGAGACAAGCAGTAAGGATGAATTCGTCTCGATGTTATGGACGAAATGTTTATAAGTCGTGTGTATCACGTGGTACGTGGAAAGTTATTTGAAAATTTCACACATTAGGAGCGTTGGCGAAATGGCAGAGATAAAGAGAATATTTTTTTATAAAATATTTAGAAAACCTTCACAACGCAGATTATTGTTTTTAAAAATAAATTATTTATTTATCTTAAAAACATATATTTTTTTTTTTTTTGAACTTGAGCGCTTTCGGTAATAAAATCACCATCTTCAGAAGAATAAGCATATTTTTCTTTTTTTTTCTTCATTTTTTTTTTTTTCCACCCCGACTGAGACAAGCAGTAAGGATGAATTCGTCTCGATGTTATGGACGAAATGTTTATAAGTCGTGTGTATCACGTGGTACGTGGAAAGTTATTTGAAAATTTCACACATTAGGAGCGTTGGCGAAATGGCAGAGATAAAGAGAATATTTTTTTATAAAATATTTAGAAAACCTTCACAACGCAGATTATTGTTTTTAAAAATAAATTATTTATTTATCTTAAAAACATATATTTTTTTTTTTTTTGAACTTGAGCGCTTTCGGTAATAAAATCACCATCTTCAGAAGAATAAGCATATTTTTCTTTTTTTTTCTTCATTTTTTTTTTTTTCCACCCCGACTGAGACAAGCAGTAAGGATGAATTCGTCTCGATGTTATGGACGAAATGTTTATAAGTCGTGTGTATCACGTGGTACGTGGAAAGTTATTTGAAAATTTCACACATTAGGAGCGTTGGCGAAATGGCAGAGATAAAGAGAATATTTTTTTATAAAATATTTAGAAAACCTTCACAACGCAGATTATTGTTTTTAAAAATAAATTATTTATTTATCTTAAAAACATATATATTTTTTTTTTTTGAACTTGAGCGCTTTCGGTAATAAAATCACCATCTTCAGAAGAATAAGCATATTTTTCTTTTTTTTTTCTTCATTTTTTTTTTTTTTCCACCCCGACTGAGACAAGCAGTAAGGATGAATTCGTCTCGATGTTATGGACGAAATGTTTATAAGTCGTGTGTATCACGTGGTACGTGGAAAGTTATTTGAAAATTTTCACACATTAGGAGCGTTGGCGAAATGGCAGAGATAAAGAGAATATTTTTTTATAAAATATTTAGAAAACCTTCACAACGCAGATTATTGTTTTTAAAAATAAATTATTTATTTATCTTAAAAACATATATTTTTTTTTTTTTGAACTTGAGCGCTTTCGGTAATAAAATCACCATCTTCAGAAGAATAAGCATATTTTTCTTTTTTTTTCTTCATTTTTTTTTTTTTCCACCCCGACTGAGACAAGCAGTAAGGATGAATTCGTCTCGATGTTATGGACGAAATGTTTATAAGTCGTGTGTATCACGTGGTACGTGGAAAGTTATTTGAAAATTTCACACATTAGGAGCGTTGGCGAAATGGCAGAGATAAAGAGAATATTTTTTTATAAAATATTTAGAAAACCTTCACAACGCAGATTATTGTTTTTAAAAATAAATTATTTATTTATCTTAAAAACATATATATTTTTTTTTTTTGAACTTGAGCGCTTTCGGTAATAAAATCACCATCTTCAGAAGAATAAGCATATTTTTCTTTTTTTTTCTTCATTTTTTTTTTTTTCCACCCCGACTGAGACAAGCAGTAAGGATGAATTCGTCTCGATGTTATGGACGAAATGTTTATAAGTCGTGTGTATCACGTGGTACGTGGAAAGTTATTTGAAAATTTCACACATTAGGAGCGTTGGCGAAATGGCAGAGATAAAGAGAATATTTTTTTATAAAATATTTAGAAAACCTTCACAACGCAGATTATTGTTTTTAAAAATAAATTATTTATTTATCTTAAAAACATATATTTTTTTTTTTTTTGAACTTGAGCGCTTTCGGTAATAAAATCACCAT
The DNA here is from genome assembly GCA_963556195.1 of Sepiola atlantica. NCBI lineage: Eukaryota > Metazoa > Mollusca > Cephalopoda > Sepiida > Sepiolidae > Sepiola > Sepiola atlantica. Next base: position 110,774,701 of record OY744516.1, on the reverse strand, counting down.
CTTCAGAAGAATAAGCATATTTTTCTTTTTTTTTCTTCATTTTTTTTTTTTTCCACCCCGACTGAGACAAGCAGTAAGGATGAATTCGTCTCGATGTTATGGACGAAATGTTTATAAGTCGTGTGTATCACGTGGTACGTGGAAAGTTATTTGAAAATTTCACACATTAGGAGCGTTGGCGAAATGGCAGAGATAAAGAGAATATTTTTTTATAAAATATTTAGAAAACCTTCACAACGCAGATTATTGTTTTTAAAAATAAATTATTTATTTATCTTAAAAACATATATTTTTTTTTTTTTTGAACTTGAGCGCTTTCGGTAATAAAATCACCATCTTCAGAAGAATAAGCATATTTTTCTTTTTTTTTCTTCATTTTTTTTTTTTTTCCACCCCGACTGAGACAAGCAGTAAGGATGAATTCGTCTCGATGTTATGGACGAAATGTTTATAAGTCGTGTGTATCACGTGGTACGTGGAAAGTTATTTGAAAATTTTCACACATTAGGAGCGTTGGCGAAATGGCAGAGATAAAGAGAATATTTTTTTATAAAATATTTAGAAAACCTTCACAACGCAGATTATTGTTTTTAAAAATAAATTATTTATTTATCTTAAAAACATATATTTTTTTTTTTTTGAACTTGAGCGCTTTCGGTAATAAAATCACCATCTTCAGAAGAATAAGCATATTTTTCTTTTTTTTTCTTCATTTTTTTTTTTTTCCACCCCGACTGAGACAAGCAGTAAGGATGAATTCGTCTCGATGTTATGGACGAAATGTTTATAAGTCGTGTGTATCACGTGGTACGTGGAAAGTTATTTGAAAATTTCACACATTAGGAGCGTTGGCGAAATGGCAGAGATAAAGAGAATATTTTTTTATAAAATATTTAGAAAACCTTCACAACGCAGATTATTGTTTTTAAAAATAAATTATTTATTTATCTTAAAAACATATATTTTTTTTTTTTTTGAACTTGAGCGCTTTCGGTAATAAAATCACCATCTTCAGAAGAATAAGCATATTTTTCTTTTTTTTTCTTCATTTTTTTTTTTTTCCACCCCGACTGAGACAAGCAGTAAGGATGAATTCGTCTCGATGTTATGGACGAAATGTTTATAAGTCGTGTGTATCACGTGGTACGTGGAAAGTTATTTGAAAATTTCACACATTAGGAGCGTTGGCGAAATGGCAGAGATAAAGAGAATATTTTTTTATAAAATATTTAGAAAACCTTCACAACGCAGATTATTGTTTTTAAAAATAAATTATTTATTTATCTTAAAAACATATATATTTTTTTTTTTTGAACTTGAGCGCTTTCGGTAATAAAATCACCATCTTCAGAAGAATAAGCATATTTTTCTTTTTTTTTCTTCATTTTTTTTTTTTTCCACCCCGACTGAGACAAGCAGTAAGGATGAATTCGTCTCGATGTTATGGACGAAATGTTTATAAGTCGTGTGTATCACGTGGTACGTGGAAAGTTATTTGAAAATTTCACACATTAGGAGCGTTGGCGAAATGGCAGAGATAAAGAGAATATTTTTTTATAAAATATTTAGAAAACCTTCACAACGCAGATTATTGTTTTTAAAAATAAATTATTTATTTATCTTAAAAACATATATTTTTTTTTTTTTTGAACTTGAGCGCTTTCGGTAATAAAATCACCATCTTCAGAAGAATAAGCATATTTTTCTTTTTTTTTCTTCATTTTTTTTTTTTTTCCACCCCGACTGAGACAAGCAGTAAGGATGAATTCGTCTCGATGTTATGGACGAAATGTTTATAAGTCGTGTGTATATTTTAGTTGTGACTGAAACGAAAAAAAAAATGAAAAATGCCACTTTTAATTTAGAAGTAGATCGAAACTTGTTGAAAATCAAGTTGGTCCCTCTAAAGAAAAGAACATCTGAACACAAATGCTAAATATTTGTCCAGGAATTAAAACGATATTGTGAAACAGAATTATTTGTCTATTAAAATTAAAGCAATCATTGAATTAAAAAACACAATAACAAATAATAGTTAATTAATAAAATGCCTTTTTTCAAGACCAATATGCAAATTAGTTAACCTTGCGACTGATATCGTATATAGATAAGCAGTATATAAAATAAGATGGCGCCTCTATTGCGTAAAGTTGAATTAACTTGAAATAAAGTGTCTGGACTTCACTGTTAGTGCAAGAAATGGGCCAAAGTTTCGCATTTATTCATTTGGATATGTATGTTTATATAAAACAAAGTTGTGTATGTTTGTCATCGCATCACAGTTAATTGGTTAAAAACCAAACTGCAGATTTTGAATCAGCACTTTGAGCCAATGTCCTTATCGATATCAGAGTTTCTTAGAAACAAATGTCCTGACATTTTTAGCATTATCTTTTCAAGTCAACTGAACAACAGACTTCTGAACCTTTACACTACATGTAAGAAAAAAAACAAACATAAAAAGTCCAGATTATTTATTTATTTTTTTTTTAGTCAAATTATTTTATGTATTTGAAATATTTTTTTTTAATCAAGAATTGAACTTTCACATTTATTCATTTAGATAAAGTTATTTCCATAAATCTTAACAATCATCCACAAAAACTCAAACTTCCACTTAGTAATTCAATACAATAAACATCAAATAACATATATAAGTATTTTTATGTACATGATATAAGCAAATATGTAACATGTTTTTGTCAGTTGTTCATTTGCTTCTAATTCACAAATATGTATTTTTTTTATTATCTTTATCAGGGTTGCAGAGTCAGAAGGTATAAAGTGCGACTTTGACTCTGACTCCTAGGATTTCAAAAATTCAGACTCGGCCTCCTTATTTTGAAGTTTTCCAATATTCAGACTTTGTTGATTCTTTGGAGAGATAGCATTTTCTTTTTTTTTGTTATTTTATTATGTTCTTAGAACTTCCGACAATTTATATTAATCGTTTTAACGTTTGTTTTATCCAATTTTCTTTGTCTTTCCAGCAGCTTTGTTTTCCTTCCTCTTGCAATTTCCAGACTTGTTAGCAACAGAATTAGTGCCATAAAATGATCTAAATGCCAGTAACAACTTTTTGCTGTTTTTATATTAAATCTACCCAATGTTGCTCCGAGAATTAAGGCAGTCATAAAAAAAAAAAATATGACTCCAACTCTAACTCCTACATTCTTAACAGTTTGACTTTGATTCCTTCAGACTCCACAACCTTGATTTTTACACATTTTTCTTCCACAGATTTGGTTAAAAACTTTCTTAGCTATAATTATTCTAATTAACTTGAAAAAACAAACAGTTGTTGTCTGCTTCTTGTTTAAATAAACAAAGAAAGCTTTATTAATACTACTACACTGCTACTACTGTGTGGAGTTTTGATCAGTTACGCCCCCTTGATTTAATGCATGCATATTGGCAGTGTTACGGTTGTGCTAACTGAGAGACGAGCATAATTCTTATCTCTATAGTATAGAATATGTACAAGTATAAAAAAGGTTAAACCGTTGTTGTCAGTACTTTTATTTCTCATCTTTTGGTATTGGACACGGTTGTTTGAATCTTGTTTGAACTGGTTTCTGCTAGAACCACCTGTTGCTTTGGTCACCTGTTGTTGATTATAAAACGGTGTTGTCATGAGAAGAGGCAACGACTACCTGTAGCATCTGTTGCATGCTATTAAAGATCTAGCCGAATGGAGAAGTATAATTCATATTTCAATATATATGTATGATATAAATTTTACAACACAAAGTTTTCACATAGCTCAATAGTGTAGGACTAGAGCTGTAATAAAAATATTTTTTCATATCATAGAAACCACATCAAATGAAGGGAACAAATTCTCAAAAATTTACCAAAAAATCTGTTTTTATTTGCATACAATTGTTTCGGCCTACCACTAAGATATATGTAATGTTCGAAACGTATGAGACATTTGTTTTTCTTGCTATGGCCATCGTCATTGCTCATAAAAAGAAGGTAACCCTCCAATTTTTACCTTGTGGATACAAAGCTTACCTGGATTACTGTATATATATATATATATATATATATATATATATATATATATATATATATATATAAATATGAAACTAAAAGTAAACTTTTAGTAGATAGAACCTATAGTGAAATGGTTTAAGCTCAATATACAGGATAGAGCAATCATAAAGATAGCTGAAAGAAGAGGGATAAACATGTACGAATGAAAAATTTATTTCAACTTCGATTGTTCAATGCCAGGTGTACTCGGTAAAAACATGTTTATTATTACTTTCCTGATAGGATTTTAATCTTTGAAAAGCCTTGGTTTAAGGAAAGTAATAATAAACATGTTTTTACCGAGTACACCTTGCATTGACCAATCGAAGTTCAAATAAATTTGTCATTCGTACATGTTTATCCCTCTTCTTTCATCTATCTTTATATATATATATATATATATATATAGTAATCCACGTAAGGTTTAAATCCAAAGAATCTTTACTGTGTTTATATAATAGTGCTCAATAATAGATAGAGCTATTTACTTATAATAAAATATTTTATTTATACAAGCATAGCATGGCTACACATTCAGAACATGTTTCCGTTGTAGCTTTAATCAGCTCAACATCCATGAAAGTTTAACGGGAAGTATGTTCAATAAATATTTTGAATTTATTCACATGACCCTTATGGATAGTGATTTTGCTTCAGTAGCCACAATAAATTGCATAACAAACGGACTTGATGACCTAAGGATGTCTAACTTATTAAAGCTACAACTGAAACATGTTCTGAATCTGTAGCCATGCTATGTTTGTATACATAAAACTTTTTATTATATAATGTACAGGATAATCTCTTAAACTAATGAAGGAATCATTATGAATTTTGAAATATATTCTAGGCAACACGTTGAGTAATGATGGGCACAGTATTTTTTGTAAACTTCATCGTTTAGAAGGTGCGCCCCTCCAAACCCTTTTGAAATAAATCAGATACAAAAGATTTAATAAATAAAAGAATTGCTTTACATGAGTGTGTGTGTGCATGAGCATCAATATGTATGTGCTTAGTAAAATCCTAAACTATTAAACTTATTATGGAATATGTATTCTGAGCAACAGGGTGAATAATGTGAGCATTATTTTTTTTTATAAACTTTATCATTTAGGGGGTGCCAATGAAACCGTACAATACTCCGGAAAGAAAGACAAAACATTAAAATTTAAAACTAGTGCTATATTTATTGTTTATACCCGTCCTTGGACGTGTATTCTACTAGTGTGTGTGTGTGTGTGTGTGTGTATATATATATATATATGTATATACACACACATACATTCAATATTAAAAAAAAATATCTTCATATGAATAAACACTGTTTTGTTTTTGTTCTGTATGCATATAGTACAGCATTAATCTGTTAAAACGATGTTAATATTTTTGGAAATCTTGTGTACAGATCTTCAATATGGAGGTTGACGTCTGTGACTCCATGATGTATTCTAAGAGGTTAATAGTTGTATCGGCTCTGGAAAAATAGACTTATTGACCTACCTTCTGCTGATGGTGTTGACCAACATAACAGTTCTCCCACCAAATTACGGCTTGTAATTCTCTGTCTGTCAGTACTATGGAGAAGAACTGCTATCGTGGCCACATGAAACAGATGCCGGGCACCTCCATGCTAATCTTTGTATGTTGTGACGCCTAAAGCAATACTCTACAGAGAAATGCCTATTGGCTAGAAGCAAAGTGTAGTATTTGTTCTGATGCTACACTTAGTCTATTCTGTCCTCGGTCAGTGAAGGAGAAGTCCTTCTAGACTGAAACAATTTTAATTTTTGTTCGAATCCAGAGTCTCCTTTTTTGGGGGGAGCTGGACTTTTCCCACATTAAAAACCGACCTTGTGTCTAACTCTGCCCTTAGGGGAGGCAAGTAAATAGGAACACTTGATTAATAATAAATAAATACTTAGTAATTAAATAGCTTCTTCTCTTGACCGCTTGCCTTTGGAATTCCCTCCCTGCCCACTGTTTCCCTAACTGTACTAACATGCAGAAATTAAAATATAATCTGAACAAATATCATGCTAACCAACTCCTCACTCAGGTTGTCCCCCTCCCCTTCAAATCTGACCCTATCACAGTAGCCCTTTATGTTAGTGGCAACATGCCTTGTTTGAGGGGAACAACAAAAATATATCCATTCGTATCTATTAGCTGACAGGCAAAATATATTACATGCTACTTTTATGATGGTGTGTGTGTTCTCCACACACACACTCTACTACTCCAAGCCTAACAGCCAGGACTGAGTGCCTTTGGAATCCCTCCCTGCTCAGTTTCCCGACTGTACCAACATGCATAAATTTAAATGTAATGTGAACAAACATCTTGCTGCTCAACTTCGCACTCAGGTTGCCCTCCTCTAAATCTGCCTCCTATCACAAAATAGGTGAACAAAAGTGGAAAAGGAGCTGTTATCATAGCCGTGTAATACATGGGCATTCGGGACATCCAGGGTGGGGGGTGCATGCTAATCTATATATGTAAGCAATTCTCTACAAAGAAATCTAAAAAATGTTTGCGTTGAACATAATTCATAGTAATTTCCATCTTGTGTCATCTCTGTATATGATTTATCAATTGTTTTGAAAAGGGGGGTTTAACTTCGAAATATTAGAAAAACTTAAACATCATATAATACACTGTTGATTGAAGAGTAAAAAAAAAACAATAAGTAAAATACGAAATAAATTTATATATGTGAGAGAGATATATCTAAATATATATAGAACAATAGAAAGAGGGAGAGACAAAATTCTCACATTTTATTATAAAAAAAAACAAAAAAATATTCTTTGATTATATATAATTTTATTTTTTTTTAAATCAGGGGTGAGAATTGAAACCACATACTCGATGTTTTCAGTCTGATATTTTCCCAACTAAACAATTCAGACATTTGTTAAGTCGAGTTGTAAAATAACACTTATAAAAAAAATCAGATATATTTATCTGAAGTTTTAAGGGTGTTCTGTCCTCATGGCTGAGATAGAGGTGAGGGTATAAATATATTTGGCGCATAGAGGGTAACGTAGCGATTCAAGACCACTTACATTGTCTATCTCGGAGAATATTATATGTATTACTATTATATAAATTTCATGAAAATAGGATATATTTGAAGTTTTAAAGGAGCCCCCCCCCCCCAGCTCTTTTAGGATAAGAGGGCACTTACAGATTTGGGACCACTTCCATTGTTTTCCCCAGAAAATTTTATACATGTAATTTAAATTTCATGATAGGATATATTTGAAGTTTTAAGGGGGTTATGCCCTCATAGCCCCCTTAGGGATGCACTTAGAGATTCGTAAATGCTTCCATTGTTTACCCCATGAAATTTTACATGAGAATGCACTTTTAGATTTTATGTAAATTCTCTAACCTTTCTTTCTATAGGGAACACACAAACATCACACACACATACATAGACATTGAGTTATATATATATATATATATATATATATATATATATATATATATTAGCAGAGCTACCCAGTGTTGCCTGGGGCCATGAAAAACAAAATGGAAGAGGTTAAAAAGTGTGTATAACATCTTTATATTGAAACTCCTATCTCTCAGTCCATCTATCTTTCTCTCTTTCTCATTTCGCCCTCATCATTATTTCACCTCTGCCCAGCCCCTTCCTCTCTTGTTTTAATGTATTGAAATCAAGCACGAGGAAAAAAAATATTGGAGGAGAAAGCTCTTCAGCATCTGGGGACCTCAACAGTGAATGGATAGGATTTAGCTGATTGTCAGGTTGGTTGAACGTACGTCGAGGGGACACCAGAGCAGAAAGTTCATCGGAGCATATTCCATTGAAGTACTTGTAAAACAAGTACAAGGATGCAACATTGTGGCAATGGGGTGGGAGCTTGGTGGAAAGTGAGGGACCTATTAGATATTCTTTTTTGGACCTTGTCTAAGAGAGAGAGAGAGAGAGAGACTAGTGGATGGTGCACCAGCCCAGATGTGACAACAGTACTCCATGAATGGGCTGATGGTGGCTTTGTAGAGATATAGGATACTGTGAGGTGTTAGAATTTTTCTAGCATGGTAGAGGGATCCCACTTTCTTTGCAGCAGCCTTGGCAATGTCTTCTATGTATTTGTTCCAATTCATGTTACCTGTGAATGTTAGGTCGAGGAGTTTGAATGTTGGATTCTCAGGTAAGGTGTTATCTGCCATGGCAATCGGTGATTGAAGAGGTTTCTTGTAGTTATTGAAGGAAAGGAGCTTTGTCTTAGAACTAGAAGCATTAAATGTTACCATCCATTTATGACCCCCATTCCACTACAGACTAGAGATCATTTTTTAAGGAATCAGCCATTGCTTCAGATATGTGTGTGTCTGCTTTACCCATATGACGAGAGTAGAGCGTGGTGCCGTCAGCAAAAATACCCATCTCAGACACAATGTCATCAAGGAAGTCGTTTATGAAAATCAGGAACAATAAAGGTCCAAGAATCGATCCGTGAAGTACACCTGCATTTATGTCATGTTTTGATGAATGCCCATCGAGGACAACCTGGATCTTTCCTTTGGATAGACAGAATCTATCTAATTATATTAAATATTCGTCCAGTAATACCATATGAATTTTAATGAGAAGCCCTTCATGCCAGACGTTGTCAAAGGCTTTGGATATATCAAGCGCTACCGGCCAAACTTCACCTGCCTTGTCCAGTGTATGGTATATGCGTTCAGAGATGACCATTAGGATCCGCAGTAGACCGTGCTGGTCTAAATCCATACTGATGGTCAGAAAGAAGCTTAGCATTAACGAGGTGATGGTCTATCGCTAGTTTGATTAAGGCTTCAAAGATTTTAGCGAAGAGCAGGTGTAGACTGATTGGGTGATAATTCTGAGGGTCAGTTCTATCTCTAGAATTTTTGAAAACATGGTTCCACAAGAAACAATTTTTCAACTATCAGGGAAGCAAGATCTGGCAAGGCATTTGTTGCAGAGTTTAGAGAGGACAGGGGCCAGTTCAGCAGAGCATTTCTTTATTACTAGTATAAGATCAGGCACACATGTTTCGGAGGTGTCAAGGTTTTTTATGATGTCCCGAACATGAGATGGGGTGATGACTGAAGCCACACATCATGATGGTCAGGTCATCAAGTGTGGCTTCAGTGGCGATGGGAAATTTGCGAGATAGTGGTTTGCGGAGTCCAAAGTGGAGTTTAAAGCAAAACACTGGGCAAGTAGTCCAGCCTTATCAGTTGTCGTGCAAACAACATCATTGTGGTTAGATAGCGGGGAAATTGTTGACCACACTATTGAAGATTTTCTAGAAGTCATGAGTACCTAGTTTCTGTGACTTAATGTGTTTTCTGGTCATCTCTTTATACCTTCTCTTTGCTTCATCTATTACAGTCTTAAAATGATTTCTTGATATATATATATATATCTTTAGGGATGATTAATAAAAGATGAAGAATCTACACTGGACGTATGTTCTCATTCTGGAGTAGTTATCGTAGATAGCTACTTCCGAAACCTCCGACTCCTGATACTGGTGTATATTAACAAAAAAGTTTCTAAAAGTAAACCACCTGCCATTAAAAGAAAGTTTTTTTGTTTTTTTCAAAAGTAGATTGTGTCTTAAGTACACTCAACATTTGCATGGATAATGCTGATGTTTATTTTGATAGGTGCTTGCTCAGAACGTTTGTACGATGTTGGATAACATTAAAAAGCACTTAATTTTATTGACAAAGATTGTATTTTTGATTGCACCGTCACAGCTGTCATAACCGTGAACAACTTTGAACAAAAAAGAAAATGGTCAAATTTAGAAGATGAAAGCAAAAAAGTGGACTCTTTCGCAGATGCAGGATTGCAGAATCAGAGGTTTTGGTCGGAGTCAAACTTATGAAAATGCTGAGAGTCGGAGTCAGAACTTTTTGAATGCTAGGAGTCTGAGTGAAACCATAGACTTTCCGATCCCGCAACCCTTATATTAACTATTTTTAGTTTTTCTCTGTATTGTTTGTAGTTACTTGTCAATTCGTGCTAATAAATCTTTTTAGTATGATCACTTTTAGATTACTATATACCACTTACCAAATGTAATACTGTAACTTTACTATTATGACTCCTGAGCTACACAGAGTAGCCTTTCTTGTATAGGGATTCCTATTTGAATTGACTCTAAACAACATTAGACCAGTTTTCTTCTTGTTTTTTAAGTCCTTTTTCCCTTGATGGAGTTAGACTTCTTCATTTGTTGTTTCCACAATTTTTTATCACTCGCATCTTGATTCATTGATCCAAACTGTCCCATGTTTTCAACCACCAACTGTTTCCAATACCTTTGAGATCTATTAACTTTTTGTAGGTCACCTATCTCCATTAAAACTAATTTCATTGGATCTTCTGAATGACCAAACCAATTTAAACGTCTACTTCGAATAACTTCCTCCACACTGAGAAACCCTAACTTTCCCATTGATGAATTTGTTTTTACAATCATATATATGCAGTTCGTATTACACGAGCTATCGAATTGGAATCCAGAGTCCATGTCTTGGATGCATACCGACAAACAGATCGGGTACACACAGTATACAATAGTCCTTTGATCTTACTTTTGTGCTTCTGACCAGAGTTGTGGAGTCGAAAGGTATACAGTCTGACTCAGTCCTAGGATTCAAATAATTCTGACTTCTAGCATTCTTTCAAGTCTGACTCCCACCTTTGACTCTGCAACCCTGCTTCTGACACAAGTGACAAACACAAATTCTAATGAATTTACATACACTGTTTTTTTTTTTAAACGTTTAAATTTAACTGTAATATAGCATCAACCGCTGATCTTCTATTCATTTTACATCACCTTTTCCGTGTCCAGGGGGTCGGACGTTTTCTGGTATTTCGCCAGCTCACTCTTCAGTCTTCACGGTTCAGTTAGTTAACTGTCTCCAAATTTCACTCTGTATGGTCTTATCCAATCACTTGTTTCCAAGTTTTCCTTGGCCGGCCAACCTTCCTGCGATTCAAGACATCCATGCTGCAGCAGTTTATCCAGAAGGATGAATGCTCCACATGACCATACTGGCATAACCTATCCGTCCTTAGGACAACCTCTATGTTGGGCAAGTTTAGTGCTTTCAACAATTTCTCTGACCTAATGTGTTAAGTTTGGTCAGATTTCACATTGCAGATCCATTGATTGGGAAGGTGAGCAGATCGATATTTTTAAAGTACATTTATGTATTGTTTATGGAACATGTATTTGATTTGGAGAAATTCTACAACTAACAAAACATTCTTATTTACAATATTTTTTTTTTTTGTTAAAGAAATTTAGCTGCATAAGATTTTTTTTTGATTAAAGATAAAATGAAAATGTACTTCCTGTACAGGGATTGAACTCACAACCTTCAGATTGTGCGACTTTTATGTTTAATACATTCCATTCCACCGCTTTCAACTTGATTCACCCTTCCCCTATCTCACATATTTAGTGTGCAAACAATCAACAAAACGATTATGAATGTAAATATATAAATATTTGAAAAGTAAATTTACTTATTGGAAGTTTATGGAACATGTATTAGATTTGATGACTATTTACAATATTTTTACATGTTTCTGAGCCTGGAGAGGAAGACTTTGATCAAGACTGACAGACAATCCCCACCCTTTTATAGAGGACTAATCAAAGGCTTGTTAAAAATAAATCAGATGATGATGATGATTCTCCTTAAAAAAAAATGTGTAAGATTTTGCTCACTTTGACCTCAACTGAATCTATATAAGACTAAAATCCTATTCCCCTCCTCTTACCATTTCTCATCTTAATTGCAAACAACAAAACAATTAACATGCTTATCAGATTTTTCTTAACTTCAATACAGGAGAGCGCACTCTCTAACATTGGCCAGAATAAGTCCAAGGAAGATAACTAAGATATTTTAAAATTCATTTTATTGCTAGTTTATGGAACATCTATTAGATTAAAAAAAAGAAAAAAAATCCTATGACTATTTAGAAAACATTCTTATTTGCAATATATTTTATGTTTCCAATTATTAACAAAAACTTTAATATTTTGCTGACTTTGGCCTCCACACAAACTATATAATAGAAAAATTTATTTTGGAGTGTTATTGAAGATAAAATGATATGTGCTACCTCTACAGGGATTGAACTCTGTCTTCAAATTATGAAAATTTTGTGTTTAATCCATCCCCTATTCCCATCATGATACGGCATAATAATGTTGACACACCGGTTTTTGTTAGATCACCGAAGTTAAGCAACATTAAGCCTGGTCAGTACCAGATGGGTGACTATTTGGAAATACTAGGCACTGTATGTAGGAGGACATCGACCCCCCCCCCCCCCCCCAGGAAGAAGTGCAGAAATTTAATGTCATCTCCCCTAACTGGGATATACATGCGACTGTGGACCGCTTGTTAATTTGATACTTCCATGAATTTCCCTCCTTCAGAGGAAGCTGGTTCAACCCGTCCAGGGTTAAAGCCATACCAGGGGTAGGTATTCCCATCATCTCACAGGCTCCTCGTCACAATATCCTCCCCTATCTAATACATTCAGTTGGCAAACAATCACCCAAGCTAGATTGTCGGTTTTTGGTTTGATATTAGATATATTGGCCTCTATTCAGTCATGAGACAATGGCTACTCCTTGTATGAATGCTTGTGCGGGAGAATCTACTGAAGCAAGAGTCACACAATATCTGACCACATCCAAACCGGTATTACTTGAGTCAGTGGCAAGTAGGAGTCTAGGACGACTGAATAAGCAAAGAAAGACTGGTGTTGTTCCAGAGTCTTTCTTCTCCTAGACTAGTTGCACAACCAAGGTTTGAGAGTCCAGTCTACTATTGAATCTATAACTGGAGGGAGGATACCTTGAGCCTTGAGAGAACACAAACCTGACAAGTTGTAAGATGCAACACCACCGGCATCACAGAGACTCTTCTGAAAAGGAGACGTAGCTGGTTTGGCAACGTTCTTAGACATCCTAAGCAGGAATTCATCGCACTCACTGACTGAAGGAAGTCAAACTAAAAGACATGGAGTGGAACAGTGAAGGCAGACATGGAGTTAAAGGCTGATCCCTGCATTTTTTAATGTTAGTCGCTGAAACCGGGAATAGCTTAAATATAATGATAACTGAAAAAGGGAGTTTGAAAGTCTTCACTGGTTTGGTTATGTTTTTTGACACCCTGAGCAGGAATTCACCTGCAAGTTGGTAGCCGATATGGATTGGAACAATGAAGACAGACATGAAGCTGGTGGTTGGTTCCCGCATTTTTGGTGTTCATCCCTGGAACCCGGAATGGCTGAAGTATGTCGAGGACTCAGCTGTCGATCGGTGTGGGTGGATCGCTTTGACACAGGATGCGGTGAACTAAAAAAAACAAACTAAAAAGACCCCCCCCCCCCCCCCCCGTTTACAGACATGCCAAGCTCACTGTCCTCTCACCACTAGACCACATCACTAGATCCTATATATATGTAAACAAAAGGAATTTAATTTTGACAATAACTTATGTATAACACTGCTATTTGGTTGACATTCGTGCTAGCGTCATTAGAGCAAACGATTATTTATTCTATGAGACTGGGAACATAGGAAATTCACAAAGAAAAATGAGACTGGAATGTTGTTAGGACGAGTTGCCTTGCAAGCATCAAAGTTCTTCATAGGTTTGGCAACATTCCGGACAGATATCTGGATATCGGAGTATTTTCAGTCAGAGGGATTAAATTCTGTAAGTAGGTAACCCTAAATGCAACGGGCGGAATTTGAAACTAATTTCTTTGGAAAACGGTTGATTTTGTCGGTAAAAAATAAGCAAGCAATTTATTTATTTTTTATTTTTTTTCATGTAAAAAAAATAAGTTGGCTTGTCATCGAAAATAGTAACCTGGGGAAAAAAGAATATTAACAACACAAAAGAAAGAATTGTACATTTATTAAGAGAAAAAAATTAAATTTTATTTACATCCAAATTTTTATCACAGGCAGAGGGGGGGGGGGGGTGATACAAATTTGGATGTAAACAAAAAATAAATAAAAATAGATATTACAAGTTAAAATTGAAGGGAATTTCACTATATTTATCCGGTTTTTGTATTCTAAACTAAGTTGATTTGTGATACCTAGTATAATTATCCTAATCATTATAAGACTATTTTGGGATCAATTACACACACATATCTCTATCTATCTATCTATCTATCTATCTATCTATCTATCTATCTATCTATATATATATATATATATATATATATATATATATATAATGTGATGAGAATAAAAATTGGAAAAATAACATTTATTGAATAATCTATTCTCATTTCATTTTATTATTGCTCTATCTTGTATATTGAGCATTGACTTTTCAAGATAGGATTAATTTAACGATACAATTTTATCTTTATTATCTCTCCATATATATATTTATATATATAATTATGACTAGCTGTCTCGACCCCCGTTACCAGGAGTGTTTGTATTTGTATTAATATTTTGCAACAAAATATTTTCAAATCAATTGACCGTTTTTACAAAATTACGTTTTAACTTTTAAATGTATGAATAATTTAATGTTAAAAGCCGGCGTTTACATCCGTTTTTTTTTATATTCAAAAGAATTTGTGTAAATATTATTGACGTCGGTGTAAAGCTAACACTACCTGTGTTTTATAAACAATAAAAGATTATTAAAATTCATTTTATCATTTGTAGGTCTTTTCAGATTTTGTTGATAAACAATTTTCTAAAATGTTGAACTTTTTGATCATCTTGTACGATCATATTTTTTACTAGTCAGTCAGTACAAACGAATTAAATCCTAAACAAATGGTCTGAATTTTTAGTAAATAAAATGATTTCTGTGCATTTAGTTATTTTACAGTAGAGAAAGGTTAAATTTTGTTCTTTGTCCATTTGTATTTTACGGAAATAAGTCGATATTAGTACTAGGTGTAGTTTTTGTTGTTCATCAACTAATTACTAACAAGTCCCTTGCTAAAAATGTTCTCAGTAATTGTTATATAATAGTAATTTGGATTCTCATGAGTCTGTCTCCACTCATAGACCTTAGTTGTTTGACTGCCAGACCTGTTATATGTATAACCTATAATTTTGATCCATGTTAAAATATATATTGTTTACAACAATTTTAAATGTTTGAAGAGATTGTACAACCTAAAAAAAATAATAGTTTTCATTTAAATTACTTCCCTTAAGAATTAATTAGTAAAAAAAAAATTTTTTGTAATTTTTCCTTTTGTATTAAATCACTTTAGTTAATTACTGTTAATATCGACGAAACTATTGCATGTATATATAGGGAAATAGAACAATAAAATTACAAATGAATAACAGCAAAAAATTAGTTTATTTTTAATTGTTTAAAAATAGTTATGCAAATTAGGCATTCAAATAGCTGTTTTTAAGTCTTTCGTTTGTGTTACATATATATATAATATATATATATATATATATATATATATATATATATATATATATAATGTAAGTATGTATGTATGTATGTAAACATTATTAAATAAGTGTTTTTGCTTGATAAAACTTTTTTATTTTTCAATTTTCCGAATAGTTCATTTAGTATTTCGGTCAAATTGGTGTATGTAAGTTCCGTGGGTTCCTTGTTCCATTTTTTTTCCTTTTCAATTTGATTTGTGAACTCATCATCAGGCGGTGTTAGTCTTGGTGTCTTTAAAACTGTCTCTACTGTTGAGTTTTTTGGATGTTGGTATTGTGGTATATTATTTTAGTATTATTAACTCGGATGTGTCTATATTGAGAAGGGGGCAGTCATGTTTTTTAGGTGTTAATAAATGGAACTAGTGTCGGAGAGATGTAAGGTGACTTTTCGGGAAAGTGTTGTGGTAGTGAAACCGATGTAACAATTAGTTTTATTATTATTGTCGGAGATACATTCTCTAATATATATATATATGCATACATATATATATAAATAATATTTATAAATAAATATTAATTATTTATTACCTACAGACATCGATGTTTCATGCTAATGCAATCTTCAGTGCAGGAAGTTAATTCTCTACGGTCAGCAGGCTCGAACTCCGATCACAAATTGCCACTGATTTGTAAGCAAGAGCATTCCCCTGTCGGCCACAACGAATCAATTAATAATTAAGGAGGAATTTAACTTTTTAAATACCGAGTCGGCGGGTATTTTACACGAGCAGTTGAAAGTGATCAACAAACTGTGTTTGGATCTTGCATGAAGCTATTTGTACTGCTTGTTATTAAACTCACTCAGAGTGGCCGGCCTTTAGTAAAGGGGGCTTATAATAATATTTATAAATAAATATTAATTATTTATTACCTAGAGACATCGATGTTTCATGTTACCGCAATCTTCAGTGCAGGAAGTTAATTCTCTACAGTATTTCAAAATATTATGCTGTATTATTGATTTAAATAACTAACCCGTTTTGATGGTAATATAGGAGTGATAAAAAAAATGTGTGTGTTTAGATTGGGATAACACTATATATTTGGTACATATTTGTTTCAAATTTGCTTTTACTGTGCGCAGTCTTTTTTTTTTTTACCTGCCCTAGTCACACCTGTTACACTTGTCTACTATTTACTGTGATACCAGCTGCTTTGCTTATTCAAGTAGAAAATGTTGTCCTATTTTTACTGTCCCACCCTCTCACTTCGTTTACGCCTGCCGTTCAATGTCATTTTGTGTCATCTCATTTTAGTCTGTGTGAACATAGTTTCTATAAAAACACCAACCGAACATTCAACAATATATGCACTGAACACAAATATATATTCTAATATTTTTAAGATGTTACTAAATTTGTCAGTTAGTAGTAAATTTGCTAAGTGTTATTTACCAAATCCAAAAATACCTGATACCGTAAGTGGAGCAAATATAACCAAGTATTATTGTATATAGCTTATAGTGAAATGTGAAGGTCTACAATTTATTTTTATAGGTTGATATTTTTTATATCTCTTCATGTGTCGATCTATTATGGTAGATGCTTGATTCAACTCAGATCTCTGGTTCCGCCCTGCAAAATGTTCACAGCAAGAACTCGTTTAGCGACAACCACCGCAAGAAACTTTCCCTTCTGTTCACCTAATACTAAATCGAACTTCCATAAACAGTTTCTTTCCAAGAACTTCCCATCTGTGCAACACAATGCCATGCTACTGCTTTCCAACTGACTGCAACATGGCCGTTTTCAAATCCAATGTTGACATTGTCGAGCCATCAAGTTAAATAATCAAATTTTTGCCTATCCCATCCATCGTTTCCAATCCTCTCATAGTATTGTTTATTATCCGACTATCTCATTGACCCTTATCCTTGGTAAATGGTGACTCATCAGAATTAAAAAAAAAAATGTCACATAGAATAATGATGGCTGTAAATCCTGTCCAAGTGTTGCCATTTTTATTATTATCATCAAACGTATAGAATGAATGTGGCTTTAGCCCTGCCAATGACTTACACCTTTTGATACAAATATGTCAAACATGCAGACCTCTTACAAAGGGCACTGCTTCAGTGTTCTGGTGAACCTTCATGTGATGTTTGAAGTCTCCAAATGAAGTGCATTCTTTTTCACATATAACAATACTTATATATATATATATATATATATATATATATATATAAGTGCAGATTAGTCGTCCGAGGCTGTAGCAATGCGATGTAGTTGCCGTAAGATGGAAAAAGTGAAAAGAAATAAACGAAGAGAGAAAGTGAAACTCAAAACGATTAATTAATAATTTCACGAAAAACTGATTAAATACTAAAATAGTAAATACTGTCTGGTAAATAACAGTTCGGCAAAGGGTAATCTTTAAATTTTCGAAAGAAAAACTTTCATTTTCAGAAGACAACAATAAAAGACCGAGTGGGTCGAAAAAACGGTGTCAAAACATTGAAATACCGCAGCAGACAATTGGAAGTAGGAACGCAGAAAATGTCAAAATTCTATTAAGCAATTATACAACTAAAGTTAAAATATTATAAACAATTGTTTATTAATATACTAATTATTATAATTTTATTATATTTTATTTTATATGATTCATTAATTAATTCTTTTTTTTATTTTAATATATATACATATTATTATGGCGTGGGTTTATCAGAATTACGTGATCTATTCCCCGCTTCCTTTGTTTCAGCTCGTTTGATTTGTTGGTCTAGTGGTCTCCATCAATGCGCTGTTTTAATACCTCATTGTAATACAGCTTCCTATTCCACTATCTTCTTTCCAAGAATTGCAGGCGTGTGGAACTCTCTTCCTACTGTCTGTTTTTCTCCTACCTATAGCCTGGGTCTTTTCAAGACTAATGACAATAGCTCTTTACATCAAGTGACTTCATGCCTTGTCTTGAGCGATTTCCATTGAAAAGAAATATATATTTTTATATAAATTTTCTTAACACAAAAATTTAAGTTATAGCTCAATAGTGTATGAGTAGAGCTCTTAATTTAATGTCCTATGAAACCTTACTTCATTCAGGAAACAACTTTCCATATATTCATTAAAAAACACTTTTATTAACATATAATTGTTTCTGCCTTTCTCAACAACATTTTTTCTTGAGGAGGCTTCATCAGTGCATAAAAGTACACCTGTCCAGCTGAAAAAACTGAAGTACATTTAATTTTAATATATTTTCTTTTTTTCTGACAATATACTTCTAAGGGAAAAATTAAATCCTTATTTGGCATTTGGATGTTTATATCGTGATATAAACGCACATGATATGGGCATATCACGATATCAACATTCAAATGCAAAATTAGGATTAAACAAGTATTTCCTTGAAGAATATTGTCAGGAAAAAGAAAATACATAAAAAAATAAACGTACATTAAATACACTTCAGTTTTTTCAGCTGGGTTGGTGAACTTTTATGCACTGATGAAGCCTCCTCAAAAATAATCGTTGATATTTTGTTTATCACAAAAATGTTATTGAGAAATGGAGAAACAACTGTATGCTAATAAATGTTTTTTATGTATATATGGAAAATTGTTCCCTGGATTAAGGTTTCATATGACATTTTATATGTGTGTGTATATATATATATATATATATATATATATATATATATATATATAAATATAATTAATAGAATACCCACCCATCCAAGGACGGATATAAGCAATAAATATAGCATTAGTTTTAAATATTGATGTTTTTTCTTTCTTGGTGGGGTATGGTATGGTTTCGATGGCATTCCCTTAAATGGTATAGTTTGATAATAATAATAAAATAATGCACACATTACTCACCCTGTAACATAGAATACAGATTCTATAGTTCATAATAAGTTCAATAGATTATGATTTTAACAATGTTATTGCCGCGCATGCACCAATCCTTTTAAAAGTGTATTACTTAATATAACCCAAAATTTGATGGGATCAATTCTTTTCTCTATTGAATTTTTTGTAGCTTATTTTAAGGGTGAGGTTGAGTTTGGGTGGGCGCACCCTCTAAATAGTAAAGCTTACAAAAAAAAATAATGTGCCCTTGTTACTCACCGTGTTGCCGAGAATATATATTCTAAAATTCATTAGTTTAGGAGACTATTCTGTATATATAATATATATATGTCCGTTTTACATGCTGGAATGTGTTTGATATATAGGGTAAACTGCAGTATTAAGCACCCCCTTTTTTACTGTTTCATCTGCATAAAAGATAGTTTTCAAAATTTCTTTGGACTATCATGGGCAAAATATATTTGTGATGTCTTTGTTTAAACAAATACCAGTTCTTCAGAGAAGAAAATATATTTATTGAATTGTTAGCTTTCCACATATTTCATTCACCTGGGGTAATAGGCATCCTCTCCCGGGGCATTAAGCACCGGGGCTACTGTTTGCAAAAATCACACTGACATTCCTACTTTTGGAGGTCTTCAAGTGAAATGTTGATGCTGGTGCTCGGTAATTACAGATGTCACACTGAACCCAGTTAATGCCATCCCCTCTACCACATCTGAAAGATTCCTCAGTGTCAGAATCCTTGATGTTGACAGTGGGCTTTTTGATCGTGGTGGTAATGGTGTCTCCTGTACTGGTGTTCTTTTACCCTTGCCTTTCCCTTTTCCTTTTCCTTTTCCACATTCTCTGGCTTCTGTAGCAACCTCCTTAGCAGCAGATGTCTCCATGAGTCTGGTGATACTTTTATCTGCTTTAAGGCTCTCTCCATATCGAAATCGCTGTATTCTAGCTGATCTCCCTCTTGCTGCAGATTGAAAGTGAGGAGTCATTTGTTTGAGAAAGAAGTCCTTCAATGAATCAGATGGAGATGAAGAGTTAAGTCAAGAAGGAAACAGGCATGGATGAGGGGCCTGGAGTGGGGACTGAGGAGGAGGAGGGTCCTATAGTTGGTGGAAGTGCAGACACTGGAGCAGCTGGTGTGATGAAAGATGTGGAGGGCTCTGTTTGAGCATTGACATGAGGCTGACTTTTCACAGTGACCATTTTGGCATTGAAAAGACAGATGCCTGTGCAACTGAATCCTGCTTTGATGATCTCTGGTTTGAAGGATTTATCTCTGAGAGCCTTAAGCATCATAAGACAGTCCTTCTTTCCCACTGGTCCATGTGTGGGTTCAGACAAACTTGAGGAGGAGGAACTGCCACTTCAGTCTACCAGGCCTGAGCATGACACAATCAAGTGGCTGCAGGTGGTATGCCATGTGAGCCGGAAGTCGCAGCAGAACAACAAGGGCAAAAAAGAGCTGTGATGCATGCCCATCAAAAACAAGAAGTCTTGCCTTGTCACTAATGTCACGTGTGTGGTTCAGGAAAATATTTCCAAACCAGTCCAAAAAATGTGGGGCCTCAATTCATCCTTTTCAACTGACTGTATAGTGTGACATATGAGTGCACTTAAAAAAATAATAATAAATCGTTAAAAAAGAAACGGAAATAGTTAAAACAAAACAAAACAAGAACGAACACACAAAGAAACTCATCGATCCTACTTTAATTTAATATGCCCATTCCGTATAATCAGCAGCAGCGTAAACTCCCTTGCTATCTAACCGTGATAAACACATACACGCGAGCGAGAAGCACGTGCATTTCAAATCACGAAAAAACCAGCGTCTGAGATGGACAGAAGGAAAAAGAAAAAATAACGGATAAATCAACACGCCAAAATAAGGAGAAAAACGAGAAGTCGGCATTTCATCATGGGTGGACCTGTTTTTACGGTAAATTTCTATGTATTTGGGGTTGATCCAACGCTGTCTGCATTTTTTGTGAAGACGTTGACCAATCTGAATTATGATCTTCTCTCCACTTTGTTCAGAAGCTCTGTTAATGGAATCGATGCCTTTCTGGCTGACGATGAATGTGTCTTCATTACTGGAAGATTCTACCATGAGAGAATTTGAAAGCACAGATGACATTCTTGCGATGAATCAAAACAAACAATTGTAAAATAAAAACAAAAACAAAAACAAAAAAGGGAGAAGTTAAATGCAAAGTAAACAAAAGACGCTTTCCCATTCAGATAAGTCACATTTCTTATATTGCCAAAAACATACAAATGTTCTTTCTTTTTCTTGTTCTTATTTAAAACCTGTTTACCCCATGACAAGAATTCATTGGTTATTTCAATAAATGTGTTGTATGTATTTAGGAATTCGTTGTTTGTTATTTCCACATGTTGTTGTCATTTCCGTAAATATTCGAATCTGAGAAAAAAACATTTTTATATTTTTTTTTTTATAAACAGAATCATTGTGTATTCCATTCGCATTGCATACTTTCCCTGTGATGTGATAAAGCGATCGGAGGACATACCGTTCGTAACACAATAGGCAGCACCTTCAGGTTTACCCGATGTCCATACCTGGTAGAAATTTTCCCTTTGTAGACAACATAGGGTGGAAGTAATTTGCCACTAGCAGATGCTGCACAGTTAACTGTTACCTGTTCCCTTCCTGAACCACCAATACTTTGATAGACTCTCTTTGATCCCTTTTCTGCTAAAATGGTGCCTGTTTTGGGGTCCGTTACAAAACTTGTTACATCTGTGTTGAATAACTGGGCAGCCAAATCTTCTATCCCCTTCTCTGTGAGAATCTTATCCAGAAGCTCAAACCAGTGAGCGATGAATTCAAGATCCTCTGCCTTTGCACGAGCAGTGTTGAGGTGCTCAGTCTTACGTGACACTATGTTTGGATGACAGCATAAAACCCCTTGTCGCCAGTCATATCCTGGACGACCATTCACAAAAGGGGTATTTATACTGTGGGTCTGAATAAACTCCATTACAGTGTCTTTGACCTCCTCAGAAGTGAATCTTCAGCTCCTATCCTGCCATCAGCTTGATGCACTCAGCAATCTTATTTTCATGAGCAGAAGACAGTATTGCTTGCTTTCCAACATGCACGTTTATAGGGATTTCCCCAGACGTTCTCTTGAGCAATGACTTTTTGTTCACTTTATAATACTTGGTTGCTTGATTGGCAGACATCTGATTTTTTATGACAGCCTCATATGCAGCAACTATCTCCTTTGACTGGCTCAGATTCCTCCTTCTATCTTCTGATAGTTGTGAACAACCAAATTTTTAACGGGGCATTAGGCACCTGTGTACCCAAGTATTAGTATCAGTAAATATTGACTTGTTACAAATTTCTGGTTTTATGTAACTTGCTCAATAATAAAATCAGGTCAAACTTAACTAATATAATCATGTTTCTGATTACGTAAATCACTTTAAGGGATTTTCAACTCTTTTCTTTAAGAAAAATATAGACATGGGGCATTAAGCACCCCTTTTTTTCAAAGATCAAAATATTTTTTCAACAAATAAATTGCACACAATTACATGCTTGTATGCTTAAATGAGTACCAATACAAAGCAATTAACATACTAAAAGCATACAAAAACATGGCAAGTTGAATTTGCAGCATTTTTTAAAAATTTCTGTGGAAATCATGATTAGATTTGATGGGCTGTGGATGCAGACCACCATGACACACTTTCCAGCTCTGAAAAATGAAAATCTGAATTAAATCAAGTGTAAAAATGTTTTGGTACTTAACTTTGATATATCTCGGTGCTTCAGCAGCAAAGGAACAGTTGTCGGGCTCAGTGATTTTGCAGGAAAACAAAGTTTTGTGCAGCTGCCCTTCTGAAGTCTGTTTCAAAATGACTGCAGATGTAAAGAAAAAACAGCTTCTCAACTTGGCATAAAAAAGACTACTTTTGTTTGGCTAAGTAAATGCTACTCGTAAGAAACAAGGCCTGTGATTTGTCAGTGATCTGGGTTATTTCCCTACAAGTGTCATAATGCTATAGAGATGTTTGTGAAGGTTACCTAGTTGCTAGTGTCTAATGCTCCATGGTGCTTAATGCCCCAGGTTACCCTATATATATATATATATATATATATATATATATATATATTGGTTCTGAAGAAATTAGTGTCAGCCCCCCTCCCATTTTTTTTTTAATCTTTGATATTGAACAGTCTCTCTATTTAATAACTAGATTTTAATTTAAACCATTTGTAGTCACTCCCACTCCTTGTCAATGTCTCTAAGCCTGTGTTTCTCTTTGTATATCTTAGTGGAAAGTATTAATCTTTAGTGAAAAGTGATTAACCTCCCCCCCCCCCCGAGTTTATTTGATGGTCATTTTATTGATGATGTGTCACCACAATGTTATCTTTCCTCTTGAGTTTGTTGACAAAACAATTCCAGCCACGTGACAATCAACAATGGTGTTTTTTTTTTGTTGTATATTTTCAGCCTCGAATGTTTATGGATTATTTTTATGACTGTCATATTTTCTAAATTAACTGGGTTACAGGAATTTTATTTTATATTTTAATTTTTTTTTGTGTCACGGTCAGACAAAAAAGACTGCAGAAAATGCAACAATTCTTGAAAAATCTCTCTAAGGATTGGATGTTACTTCCTAAAATTTAGATTAAAGTTTTTAAAAAATGGCATTGTAATGGCTTCTATGCTTTCATATTTTCAAATTAAACTGCTTTTAAAAATGAACAAAATCTTTAAAAAAATATTCTTTTTTTTTTTACATTTGTCAGAAAAACGTACTAAAATGACACAGAAGCACAACTTAAACTGTTCATATAACATTGAATATTCTTAATGATATATAGTAACTTAGATCTGTTTTGTGAAAGACGACTTTAAGCCCACCATATTGACCAGTTATCACAAGTTAAAATTGAAGAGAATTTTACCATATTTACCCATTTTCAAACACCAAACTCTCGGCTGGTTTGTGATACCTAATATCAGTTTATTTTCCTTGTACTAAGTTTTAGTGGTTATTTCACCCTCTGTAGAGTGTGACTATTCAATTTTATATATTCAGTAATAATTAAATGAATGGTCAAGTTTCCATATAATTTTTTCATTCAAAAAAAAGAAATACTACTTCAAGGTAAAAAAAAATAGCCAACGATAAGTGTTAGATCGATAGATTCCAACCTAGAAAACAGCAATTTTCCCCCTTTGTCAGAAACGTCGCTCATGGAATGTGAGGACTAAAGGACAAAATAAGGGAAGCGTGAGTTACAAGGTTGCCAAAAGTAAGCCAAAGGTCCTCTTTTTACTCTCCTAGCTGTTTTATACATATGGTTTACATTTCATTCGGATATACATATTTGAAGTTTTAAGGAAGGTTAGGCCCTCATAGCTCCCTTAGGGGTGCACTTAGAAATTCGTGATCACTTCCATTGTCTTCCCGATGAAATTTTACATGAGAATACACGTTTAGATTTTATGTAGATTCTCTAACTTTTCTTTCTATAGGGAACACACACATACATACTTGACATTTATATATTAGATTAGTAGGAAGACCCGACTTTGCTGGTAATTGAATGAGGATCATTACTATGTATTATTTACTGACCCCCCACCCCCCTAATATAGTTGAAGAGGTGGAAATGTTGGAAAATTCTGAATTAGTGTTTTATACATATGGTTAACATTTCATTAAAATCGAATATATGTATTTGAACTTTTAAGGGGCTTCTGTCCCCATGGGTCACTTAGAGGTGGGAACACATAGATATTTGTCACATAGAGGGTAATGTAGAGATTCGGGATCACTTATATTGTCTTC
This sequence comes from Sepiola atlantica, assembly GCA_963556195.1. Lineage (NCBI taxonomy): Eukaryota > Metazoa > Mollusca > Cephalopoda > Sepiida > Sepiolidae > Sepiola > Sepiola atlantica. The sequence goes on along the minus strand of OY744516.1, from coordinate 110,749,489 downwards.
CCCAGAGAATTTTATATATATGATACAAATTTCATAAAAATAGGATATATTTGAAGTTTTAAGGGCTATGCCCTCATAGCCCATTTAAGGGTGCTCTCAAAGATTCGGGAACACTTCCATTGTCTTTCTTGATAAATTTAACATAATAGAATTTGAGATTTTATGTAGATTCTCTAACCTTTCTTTCTATGGGGAACACACAAACATCACACACAGACATTGAGTTTTATATATATATATATATATATATTTATATATTAGATGACCCTAACATGATCAGAATTGAAATTTGACTACACACATACTCTTTACTAAATTCTGCTTTTACAAACTTAAACTCTCCACATCCTACCCCACCCTGGCACTTAAAAAAAAATAACAAAAAAAAGTTAACGTGTAATTTCTATTGACTTGCAATTTATAAATTTTTGTTATATAATTACCTCCCCCCCCCCTGTAAGCTTTTGTCAACAAGTTAACATGTTGACTCATTCTGAGTCTAAACATACAAAATCACATGCACACCTCTCACTTTATTTTATTGGTGTTGCAACGGCGTTCACCCTGGTCAGGTTGAGCCGGCTTCTTGTCTGTCCTGCACTTGATCAGGACCATGGTGGTCAATGCACGGCAGTCCTGAGCAAGATCGCACAAGATTGCTAACTATTTACGATTCTGCCATAGAAGGCTGACCACCTGTGGTCCTGAGAACTCAGCTACATCCTTTTTGATGGCTGTTGTCCAGATCTCTTGTCATCCACCGATACAGAAGCGGAGAGGAAGGGAGGATTACGTCGCAAATTAATTCTCTCTTTGGTCAAAAAGTTCCATACTCAAATCATCGAAAACGTTGCTGCAATAGGTCAGACGGCAGACACTTTACATTGAGCTGTCAGCTGAGAACAGCAGTTGGATACGGTCGTTCCAGCGGAGGCAATCATTATCAAAAGCTTTCAAACTTTTGCTGATCAGCCACCTTCATTGGCCATGTCTCGCAGCCATAGAGGAAGATCGACCAAACGACAGATTGGTAGACACACCTCTTGATCAGTCAAAAAAAAAAGTCGAAGTATGGAAACCGCTTAATGTTGAATTAACATGCTGTCATGTTTAAGTTTAAAATAAGAATTTTCTTCACTAAGTGCTCAGAATGAATAGATAGAGGGTCCATTTTTTGTACACACACACACACCGGCCCAATTGTTGGTACATTTTCTTGTCGAATTCTTTTATTTATTTTTCTATATTTAAAAAAAAAAGAAAGGAATTAAATAATTTTTTTTTTACATTTTGGGATTTATATATATTTTGTGCTTTTTAGTAGTTTTTTTTCGATTACATAACTTTTCACTAGATTTGTACCGGGTGGTCCAAAAGTCATGACATCCTTACCAAAAAGTAACAACAAAAGAGGAACAAGACAAACAGCAATAGAAAACACATGTCATGTATTCAGTTTATTCATTTTAAGAACTGTAGAAGAGTGGAAAGAACAATAGAACAGCAATAGAAAGAATATGTGCTGGATTCAGTTTATTACATATTCTTTCTATTACTGTATTCTTATTCTACTGTTCTTAAAGTGAATAAACTGAATCCAGGACATGTTTTGTATTGCTGTTTTACTTATTCCTCTTATGTTATTTTTTGGTAAGGATGACAAGACTTTTGGACAAAATTAAAAATTCTTTGAAATTTATTAAATAAATAAATCTTTGAAACTAACACAAACTTTTCTCTTGCTAGATCTTTATTTATTCCGCTTTCTCTCAAGTTCGTCCTTATAGCTTCCTCCTATGTTTTCCTTTGCCTTCTCTGGTGAATGACCCTGATACCTCAGCTGTTCTACATCTACTAACCCAAGAACTCAACCATTCTTTCAACATGGCCATACCATCGAAGACTTAGATTACACCATAACAGGCCAGTTGTAACTTACATACATTGTCAATAAAAGTGAATAAATTGAATCCGTTATGTTCTTTTCTATTAGTGTATTATTTATCCTTCTATTTTAAAATTTTTATTTTACTCTTTTTAAAGTGAATAAACTGAATCCAGGACATGTTTTGTATTGATGTATTACTCGTTTCACTATTGTTAATTGTTGGTAAGGATGACAAGACTTTTGGACCACCCTGTATATTTCCTGGCACTTGTCTCAGTGGTGTGCATAATTTTATGTTTGAGTGCCTCTCCATTCTATCTCTCCTCTTCCACAAGAATTCTTACCATGACCCCTCCCCACCCTGCTGAGGTGATTCCCTCCCTCCCTCATTGTGAATAAAGTGGATGGGGTGTTGTATGGAATCTGTCTCTCTTCCTATATCTAATCTAGGTATTATTATTACCATCAGCCAAATACCTTCCCCCCCTTTTTTTTTTACTTGCTGTTATCATTAGACTTTTGCTTGTCTATCAACCCATCCCAAAACCCATTTGTTGGTCCTCTTCACTCCACTCCTCCAGTCTCCTCATCTGAGATAGGGCGGGTGAGGCGGGATGTCTGTTTGTTTGAGAGACTGGGGTGGGAGGAAGAGGAGGACCCAGATGCCAAGCATCCACCCTTCCTTCATCACCTGCATTTCCCAAAGTCAGTCAAGGCTATCTGCCGCACCTGCTGATTTGCATCATGGCTGTTGATAAAAATACCCGATGGCGAGATGGGCAGACATCTATCTCTTCTTCTAGGTCAGCAATGCCTGTAAGATTTACCGCACTTCCACCGGTAGGAAGTTATTGACGTAAATACACCCGACCAACTCCACAATCAGTTAAATCCCATCCATTCACTGTGGAGGTCCCCAGATGCCAGAAGGCTTTCTACTCTATTAGCTCCTTTCCTCGAGCTGATAACCTTTGGAACTCCCTCCCTACTCCCTGTTTCCCTGACTCTACTGACATGCAGAAATTTAAGTGTAATGTGAACAAATATCTTGCTGCACAACTCTCACTTAGGATGCCTCTCTATAATTTCTGGCCCGAATCCACAGTAGCCCCTTATGTCTCAGTGGTAATGTGCCTTGTCTGGGGTGAATTTAAGTTTTAAAAAAAAAAGTTTTAAAACTTTGAACATTTAAAACTAATTATCATTAACTAATAATAAATTACTAATCAGCAGAGCGTTACCACTGTCGATCAAGGGAAGAGTCTACTAGGCATGTGTATGCAGTGCAATGATGTATGGAAGTGAAACTTGGCCAGTAAGGGTTGAGAACATGCGTTGCATGGAGAGAATGATACGATGGATGTGTAATGTGAGTTTTAAAGGCAGGCTTATATCTTTGGACTTCAGAGGAAGATTATTAAATCTGGACTGTATAGGGAGATGTATGCAGAAAGAATTGATGAGAATTCTTGGGTTAGTTGATATAGAACAGTTTAGAAAGCCGGCCCAGTTCACATGTGAAAGGCAAGGAAAACATGCGAGGAACTGATAAAAATGGACTTGAGAGAAAGAGGGATAGATAAAAACCTTGCCAGAGATAGGTTAGTTTGGAAATTTTTTAAAGCTGTCCAATGCATGTCACCATTGAAAACAGCCGTTAAACAGAATATGATGATGATAAATAAAACTGCATCCGGTTGTGAGGCGTCATTTTAAGAGTTTTGGGAGTGTGGAGTCACACCTTAATTGCCATTACTCCCAGGTTTACCTCCTCTCTATGGGGTTAGACACAAGGTCAGGTGTGGTGTAGAAAAGTCAGAACACTCTTGCCTACAAAATATGCCTGAGCAGCCCTGTTGGCATTCCACATAGGGGACACCTTAAACTAACCCCTTTCTCAAAGAGAAGGTAAAGCCTGGGAAGGTGGACCTCCTAGGACTGAACAGAACTATACCTCAGCCCGACAACAACAGAGCCACTGTTGGATTGATTGTCGAAGACGTATTCTGGACTTGCATGAACAATACCGGGTTATGCCGATTAAGTTACACAGATTATTAGTACTTATTACGTGAGATAAGCGAGGTTAATTTCATATTTTTAACTTAATTTCTTTTTTAAAAACTCTTTTCGCGTATTGGCCAAAACGCCCCCCCCCCCCACTCACCCATTACATTGTTTTTAAAAGCCAGCCAAAACGTCTTTGAGCCAAAACGTCGTAAATCCATCCATCCAGGACTCGAACAAAAAGATTTAATATTTCATTCTATCTAGCTTTAACACGAAACAAAAATACTATGTTAAAGATCAGAGGTTAAACAAATCTGTTTTATTTTTACTTATAAAATGTGTGTCGCCCGAGGGTGGGGAGGGTTCGTATGTGGAACATTTGTGTTGACATGTAACCATGACAATTCATTATCTTTGTTTTCTTTTGTATTTTTGCAACTGAAATCTCAACTTGTCTTATCAAATTTGCTTTTTTACACCTCCCCCCCCCCCTCTATCTTATATCTGTTAACCGACGAAGTTATCTCCCTTTTAACCTTTCACAGTTATTTATATTGTTTTTATTTATTTATGCATTTATCTTTTCATTGGCATCTCAGTAATAACACTGCCCCCCCCCTCTCTCTTCCTCTCCCTCTCTCTCTCTCTCTATCTATCTATCTATCTCTATCTCTATATAGATAGATATAGATACAGATATATATATATATATATATATATATATATATATATATATATATATATATATATCATGTGTGCTCTGAAGCTTGTAATGCAACTTCATTGAGTTTGTAATTTGGAACATTTTTGGATATTATAAAATATATATATATACTTTTTTGTAGCACCCACAATGTGTTTGTTTTATACACACAGTTCACATTTCATTAAAATCGAATATAAATAATATATAAATAGCTAGTACTCTTTGGGCCAAGGTGTTATTTATAGCTCTGACCGAAATATGTCTGCAAATGTGTAGCCAAATAATATTTGTATGAATAAAGTGATACCAAATAAACAGCTCTATTTATTATTGAGCATTTTTATAAAGCGCAGTAAGGATTAATTGGATTTTTACCATGTGGATGTAAACTTACATGGATAGTGTGTGTATGTAATATATATATATGTATATGTGAACTTGTTTGTGTGCGTTTACTGCAAAGATCGTGATTGTCCGCTCGTTGTCGTCGGTGCTTGATTTCGATACTGGTCATAGTGTTAATCATGTGATCTCGGTCAGTGATGTAACAAATGGATTTTTCTTCAAAAATAAAATCATAACTCAAGCTCAAAACCAGTAACCATGTTTTATTGTGAGAGGTTTAAAATGACACTTGATCTCTCTACCAAACGACATGCAGCACAAGTCTCTTCTGACCGAACACAAAACAGACCGTCAGTTTAAAATCCTGACTGTACTTTGAGCCGGACCAAATCAAAAAACATCTTTCCAATTGAACACAGTCTGTCAGCTTAGAGCCAAGAGACCCATCTGTGTCTGAGACTGACAGAAACAAAAAAGTGTGACGAGCAAAGCCTGCAACCTGCTTGCCAGTGCCAAATCTCCCCTTTTCCGTTTTTCCCAATATATATATATATATAGTCTAAAGAAGCTTTGAGTTATTTTAAACAAAAATACAAAAAAAAAGGGAGGAAAATGCAGTTTAAATTCCCAGAGAAACTAACTAAATCCAAAATATTGCAGACTTGACATTCGTTGGAAAATTCATAAATAAATAATATATAATAGTAAGTAAATAAAATAAAAAGGGGGATTAAGTATCTAACAGTGAAACAAAAACAGGAGACCTTAACGTAAGCATCTAATATTAACACGGGGATCCTCAGCTGTTTACCATAATATATAATACATTTTCCGAATTTGTTTTATTGGTGCTGCCATATCAGACTGTCTAAAGATACTGGCTTCCTGATCCAAAATGCACCAAACATTAATGTTTTATTGTTTTTTTTGTTTGTTTTGCAAAACTCAATCATGTAAAGCTAAAAACAAAAATTAACAATTTCCTCAAAACTTTACTAAAATGACCGGATTAAGCATGAAATAACCCGAAAAGTGTTTATATGCCGTAAAACAAACCAAACCAAACACTATGAATAAATACTTGAACATATAAAGAATATTATATTTATATAAATTTATTATATTTTGAGCTCTAGTAATACTGTCTGAAGATACCGGCTTCTTGATCAAAAATGCACCAACCATTACTGTTATTGTTTTTTTCTTTTCCCTTCGCAATCATGTTCTGCAAAACCAAAAACCAAAACAAATTTTTCCCAAACAAAACAACCAAACAAAAACACCATGAATAAATATTTAAAGATATAAAGAACTTGAAACATAAAACCTTTGACCAATATGACCGGATTCTGCATTAGATAACCCGAAAAGGGTGGATATGTAGTAAAACAAAAAAAAACAAACTCGTTTTCTGGATAGTCAAATTTAAAGTCAAATATTTTTCCCATCGCAAATCGTTTGTCGTTCGTAACATGCATGCATTGCTAAACATTTTTTATTTACAAAAGAGTCATCACTTGTCAAAGGCCACTTGAGGATAAGAGTTCATGACTGTCAAGAGGACGTTAAAACAACACCGTGATGATGGTTGAAGTTTGGCAGAATTTGATTATTTAGGAGTACGGCTTAACAAAAATTTGTTTAATTTTGACTTGAAAATAACAATGTTGTAGTCAGCTAGTAAGCAGCCCTGCAGTATTGAGTTCCACAGACGGGTAGTTTTAGGAAAGAAACTTTTTTCATGCAAGTTTCGTTTAGTTTATGGCACACAGAGAGGGAAAGGGAAATTATTGACAGTGGTTGTAGGTAGACGAGTTTTTGTTAATGTTTTACAGATTGAAGCTCAGTTGAGCACCTGCCATGAAAATAACAATAGAGTAGAGAAAGACTAGCAACGTCTCTTCTGTGAGAAAGAGGAAGTAGGGACGAGGAGGACATCGGCCACTAGATTTCGAAATCGGTTTTGTACTGCCTAGGCAGGAAAGGGTACTCTGAGCAGCACCTCCCCAGATGTGGCATGCCTCACAATGTATGTTCACACACAAAATTATGTTGTCCGGAGTTTAAAAGTTTGACCTAAATATCATGTAAGCTGACAAATAAAACTTTAATTCTGACTAGCCATTTTTTATTTGTTATTATTGTACCATTGTTATTTGTTATAAACTAACGTACTTCGCTAGATGTTATTTTAAAAAGAAACAACTAGTTATGTACGATAACTTCTCTGGAATGAAGACACAAGGCAGGTGTAGTTTCTTCATCTTTTATTCATCATCTCTAAAGATGATGGAAGCAGGATTCCTAAGGAAGCAATAGAAATAGGACATATATTACTCTTCATTCATACATGCACATACATCGATATATTACAATAGATCAAATGGTTATCCCTAACATACATTAATGGACATATTGATGCCTATCTCCCGTTCCTAAGGGAGTTTTTTTTTAAGTGAAAAAAAAAAACTAACTTGGTTCATTTAGTATTGAAATGTTTAATATTTTTTATAAAATAAATGGTTTAAGAGTGTAAACCATTCAGAGATTCAAGTCTTCCTGGCTTGTTTGTTGGCATCAGTCTTCTTAATACCAAAGGTAACCTTTTACCAGTGGTTGCTTCCAGTGATTTAGTTTTGTTTGGGTTTTCTGTCTTATGGGGTGTTCTTTCCTTTGAAATGTTTGTTTCTGGGTTGTTAATTTCTGGTTGTGATTTATATGCAGAGGTATCTGTTTCTATCAAAGGTTCCCTGATTGTGATAGGTTCAATTTCCCTTGCATTTGTAGACTTTTCTTGATTGTGTGCATCCGTAGGAGGGTTAGTTCATCATTCAAACTCCTCGGCCTAACTTTCACAGATAACATGAATTGGAATAAATACATTGAAAACATTGCCAGGGCTGCTGCAAAGTAGGTGGACTCCCTTTACCGTGCCAGTAAACTTCTCACACCTGACATTATCCTATATCTCTACAAAGCCACCATCCGCCCATGCATGGAGTATTGTTGCCACATCTGGGCTGGTGCATTGTCCGCTAGTCTCTCCCTCTTGGACAAGGTCCAAAAAAGAGTTGCCAACTTGATAGGTCCTTCACTATCCACCAAGCTCCAGCCCCTGTCCCATCGCCGCAGTGTTGCTTCCTTGTGTCTGTTTTACAAGTACTTCAATGGATTGTGCTCTGATGAGCTTACTGCTCTGGTACCTCCACAACATAAATTCACTAGACCAACCCGACAATCTGCCAAATCGCATCCATACACTGTGGAGGTCCCCAGATGCCAAAGAGCTTTCTACTTCAAAAGCTTCTTTCCTCGTGCTGCTGGACTCTATAACTCCTTCCCTGCTTTCCTGACGTTACTGACATGCAGAAATTTAAAACTAATGTAAACAGACATCTCGCTGCACAGCTCCTTAATTAGGTTGAACCCCCCCCAATTTGTCCTTGTTATGTTGATCGATATTCCAGGTCAGAATATTGTAGCTGCTGATTGTTAGTTCATCATTCCCACACTCTGATGTGCGGCGTGTAATGCCTTCAGTATTTGGTTGCGAACTTAGAATGATAATCCTTTATCAACCACATACATGTGATCAGCATATCTGTGATATGGTTTTAAGATCAGGGAAAGATCTTGGATGTCAAGCACGCCACTTTAAAGAATTTGTTTTAGGTCTTTCAAAGCTTCATCACTTTCAACAGATTACAATGGTTGTCCTTAACATACATCAATGGACATATCTAACAACTTAATCCCTATTTAACAACTTAATCCAGTTTGGCCGTGTGCTAATATATAGACATTATTAAATAATCTCCTTCAAAGAAAACTCAGCTAAGGGGAATAACTATTTCGTTCTATTATGGTTTAGTTCTTTATTGGATATATTTTAGCATAATTATGCCAACGCAATTATTCAGAGAATGACATGTAACAGGTGATAAAATAATTTTAATAATTAGCAGGGCTACGTGGCATTGCCCAGGAGAATAGTAATTTATTTTTATGAATAACAATTGACTTTCTACTGTTGTCACATGTGAGGTAAATTGTCAACAGTTGCTTATGGAGTCTGTGTGATGTCCGTATCAGTATGAAGATGCGTGTCCATTAGACACTGATTCGGAGCATTTTGCTGTACGGATGTGAGACCTGGTCTCTCCGAGCCATGTATATTCGCCGGATAGGTGTTTTTGACCGCTGGTGCCTGCGGGGGCATCTTGCGACTCACCTTGCTGTCATCCATTCACGGTGCAACACTCAACCTATTAAAGGGGTTCTGGAACGCCTGCGATGGTTCGAGAATGTTTGCAGACGTCTTGACGCAACTATGCTCAGGAATGTTCTCAATCCCCAACCCCTTCAGCATTGGCGCCATTGCCATAGTGGGCTGCTGAAGACTTGGTTTGACACAGTCAGGGCTAATCTCACTTTCCTCATTGGCCCTCAAGTCTATGGTGTACGTTGATAGAAGAAGAAATGGCTCAGCTTATCTGTTGACCTGACTCTCAATCGGACGCAATGGTCAGGATTTATCCGTGACGGTGTGAATCGAAGGGTCGGCTCAACCTAAAAGGTGCAAACCGAAACAAGTACAAGTATAAACCAAAGCAACTAATCATGGTAAAACTTTCAAAAATATGTCATGATCTATATCATTATTAGTGAAATATGCGGTATTTTTCTTATGATAAAAAAACAAACTATTGTTTCATCTTTAATCATCACTACTTTCTTTCAGCCTCTTTTGCTTTGGACATGAACTGTGTCAATTGATCAGGAAATCACAAGAGCTCTTGACATTTTCTTACTATAATTTTTTCTACTTAAACTTTTTAAAAAATTCGATTCCAATCCTTGATTGCTCTCTCTCTCCATGTGTGTCTAAAATACCACACCCCCTCTTAACTCTGTTCATGTATGAATGACCTATTTATAACCGGCACCCCTCCTTTTGATCTTAAATCACTTGAGAAATTGTGAAACTCAACTGTATGTTATGTCTCCACTCCTCCAATCCATCAAAGAAAAGAGCATGAAATGCCCATCCCATTTTGGTGAATTCTAGCCTCAGATTAAGTAATTATTGAGTACCGTTTCCTATTGTATATCCTCATCAGTAAATAATTGATGTAATCTTATATATGTGTGTGGAATTCAAACAATATGTCTATTCATTTTCTCTTACTCACGTCATCAGCATCATATTCATATGCTATCATGTGTTGGACAACTTTTAGAAATTGACTTTCAAACAAATTTATCTCTCCATAGACGCACACATATATAGTAGAATATCCATCCCAGGACGGGTATGAGCAATAAATATGGCATTGGTTTAAAAAATTTTTTTTTTTATTTCTTTAGGGATATGGTATGATTTCGATCGCACCCCATAAATGGTAAAGTTTACAAAAAAAAATAATGTGTCCACGTTACATACTCTGTTGCCTAAAGTACATATTTCATAATTCATAATGATACGGTCAATAGTTTAGGATTTTACCAAGCATATATATATATATATATATATATATATTATTATTATTATTAATGTCCATCAATCCTTTTAAAAATATATGACTTAATATAACTCAAAATTTGATTTAGAGCAATTTTTGTTTGTATCTGACTTATTTCAAAAGTTTTTCATAGGCAGATTCAAGTTTGGGTGGGTGCACCCCCTAAATGCTAAAGTTTACAAAAAAAAAATAATGTACATATGTTACTCACCAGGTTGCCGAAAATATATATTTCAAAATTTATGCTGATCTGTTCATTAGTTTAGGAAATTACCTGTACATAGTGTTACATATTACGAGAAAGGAAAGATTTCTTAAAAAGAGCAAAGATGCTTACCATTTCCTGTAAACCCTGTTTATTTTCACCTCGAGACGACATATGTCATGACCTTTGTTAAAAATACTTGTAACCTGTCGTAATGATCTGATGACCCGCCAAACGCTACGTATTTATACACCCATGCATTCCGTCATGTGACCGACACTTGAGACCTGGTCAGACTGCGTTGATGAAGAGGAAAAGGGAAAAATGCCCTTAATCGTCTTACATGTTATATTTGGGCTATAAGAAATGCTCTAAAGAAAAGGATGTCAAATATATGAATCCGAACTGTTGACGACTTGAGTCATTTTGGGAATATTTTACTGCCACCAAAAATGAGCGAATTTAATTTGTGAAAATGGAACTCTAGCCAATCAGCTGAAGCTGGTACCTGTCAGTATTACCATCACCTATTCATTCGTATTACAACTCTATACCCTGACCAAAGATTGTGTAGCACCAACCCCTTTATCCGCCTCCTCCCTTGCTTGATACTTGCCGAACTCACTTTCTTATGCATATTGACTCTTTAACCCTAACCCTACCCATACATTAAATTTTTTTCACGTTATTGTGGATGTGAACATATGCATGTGTGTTCACTGCACTGGCTGCAATAGTCTCGTACGTTGTGTCGACCCAAAGATTATCGTACAATCTCACTCAGTGCTGCAACAAAGAACTCTCATGCCAAGTAACAACCATAAGTCCAGTTTATCAACAAGTAACAACTTTATTTGTTGGTTATTAATGATACTCGTGTTCCTTAAATTGCAGACTTGCAAAATGAGATCCTTTATCCTGACAGAATGGAAACAATTCAACCTGACACAACAGATCGAGGACCACTGAAAAACAACTGCCACCTCAAAATTTCAACTCAAACTGACTGCCTTCTCATGCCCAAAGGCCAGGTCTCCTCCTTCCATCTCTTTCTTTCTGGCCAGGTCTTTCTCACTGGTCATGGACCATCCAGGCACTGACCACTTGAGATATCCCTGGAAATAACTGTCAGACAGAGGATTATCATGGAAACAATCCATAAACATACCAGCATGAGTCTCTGCCTTTTAAGAGGTACTTAATTTATTTCAAAGAGAAATAAACTCTTGGATGGCCCAAATAAAACCAAATATTTTCATTTTCTTAGTGCCCCCCCCCCCTCTTTCCTTTGGCCGAGCATCTAACACTTGCAACGTCTGCTGCTCATATGCATCACTAAAAACATGCAGCCTACTGCATTTTTACATAGATTACTCTAGTAACATACCGTAAGTCAAAACCCATTGTCTTTCATAGCCTGTTTTCACGTTTAAATGTGATCTTTGCTCATCTTATTAAAATAGTATTTAGATTCCCTTCCTCATCTTTTGTTTTTTGTATGTTTATTTCCTTTATCTTTGTAAATAAATATTTCTATCTAAACTGTAACTTGGTTGTTTTATGTTGTCTTTCACTTGTTTTTTCTCGCTATACCTGTTGTCTTGAACTGGAAAATCCCCCCCCCCCCACCTGTTCTTTTATTGATATGTTTTGACCACGATCCACTTCCAGATTTTTATGGTTTTTATCATTGTCACGTGTACGCTTTCGTAGTCCCAACAAAGATAAAGCATGACAATAGATGTATATATATGAATATATACACACACCTAACTTATATATATATTTATATATATATTATATTTTTATCTGAAAAAAAAACCATAACAATGTGTGGTGTTAAAATAAATAAAATTTATTTTAAACGTTATCTCTGAAGGCGAGGTTGCGCCAATTTGAATTAGAAAGGATATTTAGACATACTTTTTGAAACCATTGTTTTGTAATAGTATTGTATATTTTAAAAAACAAAAAAAAACAAACAATGTGTGGTGTTAAAATAAATAAAATTTATTTTAATCTTAGCTTTTGAGAATTACAATTCTCCTTGTAACGTGATTTTCTGACCCAGAAGTCCATTACAATCGGACGATGAAGAAAAAGAAGAAAAACACTCTTTGACAAGGAGAATTGTAATTCTCGAAAGCTAAGATTAAAATAAATTTTATTTATTTTAAAACCACACATTGTTATGGTTAAAAAAAAAATAAATATAATACTATTACGAAACAATGGTTTAAAAAATGTCTAAATACCCTTTCTAATATATATATATATATATATATATATATATATATATATATATATATATATAATATTAATTTTAAATAAATAATATTAAATTATTTTTACTTACATACACTAGCATTTTGAGCTTTTACTGCAGGGATGATAATCTCGGATGGTCGCACGGTTCGAACCCCTGCCACAGAATCAACCTAGACTCCGTAAGCAAGCGCTGTAACCATTAGACCACGGGACATTACCACATTCAAGAATGGAATTTAAGTTCTATTTATGCGAAGGGCGGCATATCAAGAAAGACTGACTAGAGTATTCAACGAACGTTGTCAGAATATGCCTTATAGCTACGTGTCAGTCTATTTTTAACTTCCCTGAACAGGGTTTAACTAACACACATTTAAAATGTCCTATATAAATATATTTGTTTCAGTACTCAATGTTCTTCATTGGTGCCAAAAGTTTAATGTACATTGAGTACTGAAATATAAATATATTTATGTAGGCAATTTTAAATGTTTATATAATGTATATTCATAAAGTTCCACCGTGTATTCAGCACTTTTGAAAAATATTGGTTTTAAGTTCATTTGATCAATACATTTTAACTTGTTTAATTATATGTATATATATATAGACATATACACACCAAGGACAAAATTTACATCTGACATGCATATAAATAAGAGACAAGTCGTGCAATCTCTTCAAACATTCAAATTGTCATAAACAATGTATTTTAACATGAATAAAAAATATGCTTTCATTTCAAGATGATACCTATAAGAGGCCTGGCAGTCACGCAGCTAGTAGCTATGATTGGAGAAAAATACATGAGAACCTGAATTACTATTAAAAAATAACTTTTTAAAAAGAGAATGTTACTGAGAACATTTTTATCAGTTGATCATCGTCATCATTTTCGGTTTAACGGCCGTTTATGTCTGATATGTTAATAACAAACCAAAATTGATCAATGAATGAAGCATGTAACTTAAAACATTTATTAAACAAATTTATATGTTGACTGATAATCTAGAAGCCGTCGAGGCAAAATAATGATGTTAATGTTTTTGCAAGCCACTTTTTGTGTACCTCAGACAGTCAGGGCTGACCACACTCCAAGGGCAGATAACTCTCCCTTTTTGGATGAAAGAGAGATAACTCTTAGCGTATTATTTTAGGCGGAGTGCCTAACACATGTATTAGACAGCTTTTAGAAGTTGACTTCCAAAGTAACCTATATCTATGCAGGTCTTAGTTTATCTCTCTTTCACTCAAATCCATTCTTATCACTTCCTACCATGTTTTCCATGGCCTTCCCCTGCCAACTGACCCTGCTACTTCAACTGCTCTACATCTACTAATCCAAGAACTCTTATCCATTCTTTCAGCGTGCCCATACATGAACGGTCTCCTGTTTAGCACACATCTCCCGATATTATCCTCATTTAATCTGCCTCTGAGATCATCAGATGTAAGCCTGCCTTTAAGACTTGCATTACATATTAATCGTATCATTCTCATAATGTTTTTTTAATGGAAATCGCTCCAGACAAGGCATGAAGCCACTTGATGTAAGGAGCTAACAGGGACGAAATATGATTACCTACCGCAAAGACAGATGCCTATTGGCCTTAGTCTTGAAAAGACCAAGGCTATAGGTAAGAAGAAAACAGTCAGCAGGAAGAGAGTTCCACAAGCCTGCAGTTCTTGGAAAGAAGCTACTGGAATAGGAAGCTGTATTAAAATGAGGTATCAAATCAGCGAATTGATGGAGACCACTAGACCATGAAGTCAAATGAGCTGGAACAAAAGAAGCAGGAATAGATCACCCAATTCTGAAGAACACATGCCATAATAGTATTTATAGAAAAGACTGAAACTAGCAACATCATGTTTGTGAGAGAGAGGGTGCAGAGAAGAAAAGGTAGGGCCAATCAAATTACAGATACGTTTCTGCACCTTATCAAAAACCCTCAAATGGGACAGAGGTTCACCAACACAAAATATTACAACAGTACTCCATACATGTAGAGATAGAGAATAGCCTCAGAACACCCAAGATGAGGTACATTGAGTATTGAATAATTCAAATAATACA
>OY744516.1:110636968-110724468 GCA_963556195.1 Sepiola atlantica | reverse complement strand
TATCTCTATTCCCTCTCCTTCCACCCACTCCCACCCTTTTCAGTTAAGAAGGACCCCCCCCCCCCGACTGAAGACAGAACAGATATACTTTCATCTTCACCCTAACACCAAGAAAGTGTTTGAGCTCGAATTGCAAACTGAAAGTAGATGAAGAATAAAACCGCTCTAAATGCTCCTTCTCCTGACTAATTTTATTTCTGGTCACCCCCAAGAGAATGAATATTGAAAAAAAACAAAAAAAATGAACTCTGTGTCCATATTATGCCCGAGGCAATGCTGAAAAAGAATGTATCAGCTTAGTGGGTGTGTTTTGTGTAGTTTATGACTTTTAGCTTCACACACACACACACAACTGCCTTTTATATAATAAATAACTTTTATGCACAAGTCGATCGTATTAAGAACTCTTTGATTTATGTCATATATGAGAATCTACACATTTTTGAACAGTTAGAATAATATCTATTCTTGGTTGTTTTCTTGCCCTGTTGCCGACCATCATCAGGTGACTCTGTAGCTGTTTATAAAGTTCTTCTAATCTTTCCGAAGAACATTACGCTTGCATGATTCTGTGAAAAACTGGTTTTGCATATGAGGGTGATAAAGTGATGTCGCTCTTAAGTAGAGTACAAATCCATTAGGCGAGACAATGACGCTGACTATTTCTGACAGTAGACGACGCAGATTTGAAGTTATTATGAAAGCTTTCATTCTATTTACTCTGTGCGGCTTTCGTAAATTTGTTGACCATTTCAGATCATGAAACATGGGATGGCACTAAAATGTAGGCGGGTCAGGTGGTCATATTTGGTTGTTTTGGCTCAGAATGGTTTTCTTTTTTTATGCTTATTTTTAAACTTGTTTTTTTTTGGGGGGGGGTCAGACGAAGGATGCTCCAGAAATACTATTCTAAAGAAATACAATGTTTACACAAATTTTATGTTATATAACTGAAAATAAGCATCGTCTGGAAACTGCTGTAAACAACTTTGATACCATTGTGTTTACTCTTTATTTGGAATATGATTTGAAAATAATTACAATGTTTAGAAATACATATATATATACTAAGCTATATAATAGATCTTTGTAGTCAACTTAAAGAGTTTTCTAAATGATTTAAATTTGTATATGTATATATGTTTATTTACCTCTTTTTTATTTATAAGGTCAAGTGTGGTTTTGAAAAGCCCACACACTAGGTTTAGTGCACCCTCGCCTTCAAAAAATGCCCAAGCAGCCCCATCGGCATTCCCTGGTAGATGCGCCTCAGGCGTTTAGACCATACCTTAGTCCGACGGAGCAGGGCCATAAGAAATCACAACGGCCTACGCTCTGTTGGACTGATTGTCGAGGCGTATCCTTGACTTGGTACGAACACACCTACTCATGCTGTGCCAGCTATGTAGGTATAACTATCCGATATTCTCTAATAAATAAATCTAAAAATGTTAGATGAATCAGATTTGGTGTGATCCTGAGCTGGTTACAGTTATATATATATATATATATATATATATATATATATATATATACTAAGCTATGAAAATATATTTGACAATTAAGCTACACAGAGGCTCCTGCGTTTCATCCCCGGGGGGAATCTTCAGGCTAAAATGCCCGGGGATGAAACTCGGGAGCCTCTGTGTAGCTTAATTGCCATAAATATATTTTTATAGCTTACTACCTAGCTCTACTTACGTATCGAGCACTGTTGAAGTAAATACTGAACATTGATACATAAAAAATTATATATTCTTATCAAATTTTATGTGGATACATGAAATAGTAATATATATATATATATATATATATATATATATATATATATATTCTCTTGGCAGTTACTAGATACCAAATTGATGAGAGAGGCGCAATAGGGTCAGAAAAAAATTAGTTTCTCATTCTTACTGGTAATTGTTACAAAAACGGCGCTGAAACTAGGTCACACAATCAGTTAGCTTTCTTTTCTTTCTTACTGTTATATTGAACCAGTTGCCAGAGAGAGAAGTTTTAAAAGAAAGATTTTATATACACTTTTTTTATTTCTAATTTTGTTATCCATGCTCCCCAGGCAACATCGCGTAATCCTGTTCGTCTTTTAAGGAGGGGTGGGGGTGTTTTACCCAAAATCTACTTTGGGTGAAAATGGTTGTGAGGTAGCAAGTTGCCGAACCTCTACTGGTTGCATTCCTTTATTAGGGTGGTTGATTTTCTGTTTCAAATTGTTCTTTGACCGTTTCCACTTTTGGAAAACATTTTCTTTTTTTTTTCACTTTTTGTAAAAAGAATTAAACTTTGTTTTATCTATTAGACTTATTGCTTTCATCTTCATCTCTTTCTCTCCTCTTTCCAATTTCTGCATTACTGTTTTGTGTCTGTTTTGAAATTTTTTTAGATGAGGATTGATAATTTGTGTTTGGACTACTGTTCTCATCTTTGATTTTATTCTCACGTTTCAGCCGATATAACCTCCGATTTTCTTCAGGTGCATCTCGTCAACTCGGGAATCTACGGAATTTTGAACTGACCCCTTTATTTAATCTACAGGGATAGATTGTCCGCGTTCCGTCAACCATGGCCTGGTAGAAGGCTTAAGTAATTTTTTAATTATATTCTTAGTATCGTCTGTACTGAGGATTGAACCTTCAACCTCCAGAAGACTGTCAGATTATTGCTTAGCACTTTTATCCGATATGCCACGGGTCCAAAAAAAGTTGCAAAATGGATTTCGCCAAAATTTTTTCTTACAAAATTGTAACAAAAGTTTTGATCTTAAATTTTTTCACATCTTAAAAAGAAGAAATGAGGATGACTATTGAAAACTGTTTTTTGTACGTTTATTAAAACATGTTAAATATTTGGCAAAATTGAAGGGAAATTCAGATAGTAAATAAAAACATTTTTTTTTTTTAATTCATTGAAATTAACATGAAATATTTATATTAGGTTTCCGATTTTCGATTCTGTGATCCCATAAAATCGCTCTCTCTACATCTGGAAACTTGTGTCGGATGTAACTTGGGAAGAAGTTTTGAGCTAACAAAACAAAACCACAAAAAAAAAAGAAACCGTCATACCAGTTGTTGAAAAGATCAGATCATAAAATGTTCCTCGATTCTCTTCCTTGGAGATTTGTTAGAGGCCACACGCGGATGAACTGTGGGTGTGCGCACAATCGGTGGTGAGTCATGGGTATTGGAGTTTGTACGTTTGCCAACAATTTGTCCATCTCGTGAATAGTTGGGCGGGAGGGCATGTAGAAATCAAAATATAGGAAATATGATGGCTTATTATATCAACTGATTGCCAAAAACAAAACTATTCATTCGATCTTCACACTTTGTGTTGCTTAACCCCCCCCCCCCCTTCCTTTCCCCGCTCTCTTATACACACATGTATGTATGTATGTATTTATGTATGTATGTATGTATGTCTATATGTATGTGTCTATATGTATTTTTTTTTTTTTTTAATATTGGATCACCGCTTATTAAGGTTCGAGAATAAGGGTTAAAAAGATTGTCCGTTTGACGACAATGACCACCACGAGAGGATTGGAAACAATGGGTGGAATGGGCAGAAGATTACTTAAGAGAAATTGATTATCCAAGAGGACGGCTTATCAAGTATTTGTTTACATTAGATTTGAAGATAACAATGTTGCAGTCAGTTGGGAAGCAGCTTTGTGGTATTTTGTTCTACAGATAGAATGTTCTCGGAAAGAAACTTTGTTCATGGTTTTTACATATGTATATGCAGCCCTAGGCCTGACTGGTGAGGAGGGTGGCTAATTGGTTAGTTAGCTAGACTAAATACCATGTGAATATATAAAAACAAACAGTAGCAAAATATCTGTGCACTTAGCCTGACGATTTATTACAGGGATGAAACGTGGACGCCTATGTGTAGCTAAATTTCTATAAATATATTTTCATACTTTACTATGTAATATATATATATATATATATATTTGTGAGTTTTTAAAAAAAATATATATATCTCGTTATATACTTTTTATAATCACCAAAATTGTTTCAAGTTGAAAACTCAATTAGGTTGTGTTACAAGCTTCACAACGTATATACTTTTTAGTTATATTCGAATGACCAAAGGAAAAATTAACCTATTACCATAATTTTATTTTTTTAAATATATTCTCAATTTCCTCATTTTCCAACTTCGACGAATTATTTTTTCCCATTTTTTAAATTGTTTATATCTTACGTGCGTTTCACAGCTCAGTCAAGAAAAATATAGTTTTTATTTTAACATCGCTGTTCATCAGAGAAATTGTTAATTTAATAGTCATGGAAAAAAACATCAGTCCAGAACAGAAGAAAGGAAGATGAGAAAATCCCAATATATGTATACATGGTCTCATCAGTCATCCCCTCCCTCGAGAAATTTGAAAGTGCTTTTGAAGTTAAAGCCTTTAAATTGCCAGATAGGAAGTAATTTCTAACTAGAATTAAAACTTATAGCAACAAAAGTCCAGTAAAATTAAATTGCTGACCTCATGTCAAACAGTGTAATGCTCTAACACTCACCGTTTATGTGATAAGTTTTGAAGCTGACAAATAATTGATTGTTTGTATAACTTTGATATCTCAAGTGAAAGAGTTTTTGCTTTTGGCACGGATCCATTTCTTAAGAAGTCGGAAGAATCTCCCGCTATCTCCAGGTGTGAATATCAGACAGCTTGCTGTTTAGTCTTGTTTTCACCTGACAGGAAATGGCCAGATTGTGAATGCTCTCCTCCTCCTCCTCTCCAGTTGACCCACCTCATCTCACAATACCTCACTTATCCACACCCACACATCACCCACAAAATCTTTAAGACCTTCTCTGCTGTCTGGTCTAAAGGAGGAAGAAAATGTTTGTATTACTACTGGCATTCTCCTTCCACAGGTTCTTTCTCTTGTATTCTGACCGCCGCCCCCTCCACGACGACCTCTACTATTATAGGAGGAGGAGGAAGAGGGGGGTTGTAGTGTAGTGATACACAGGGCTGCGGAGTTGGAAGATATGAGGTCCGACTCCAACTCCTTCCAAAATATCTGACTCTGACTCTTACTCCTCAACCCTGGTGATAAGTAACATAATCGTTAGCAATGCAAAGTATGAAATTGGTAAGCCCAAGTGGTTGATCTGATTGTGCATGGCAATTTCAAGCCATTCTCTTTTCCAGCATCGGATTCCGGAGATCCTTAGCAGGTCAGACATCAGTGGTTATCCACGGTGCGTGTGCGTGTGTGTGTGCATAAAAGGAGGCAAACATATCTGGCATATATTTTACACGCTCCATTTCGAATTTTGATACAATCTCTGACATGACAATGGCTAATTCTTTCAAACTCTAGTGTATTCTCAGTGTTTCCCATTTTTTTTTTATTATTAATTTTACAGTGAGATGAAAAGTCTTCTTGGAGCGGACAGTAGTTATATTATTATTATTACATGTCATCAACCCAATTTGTGTTCAATCTACCACGAAAACAATCATCTCTTATCAAAAGTTGGTGAGAAGCGAATGGCGCTCCACAAAGATGAAATGGTTTTGCTATTTTCAGACAACCTTTTTGTTTGATAGTAAAAGTTTCAAAATAATTGCTCGTCTTAGTTTTTATAAATATCCTTCGAATTTCTTGGCAGTCGACGGAAGTGACCTTTGTTCTCTGCTCCTATTTCCAGGAAATGGACTTTTTGCAAACTTTGGCAATACTTCAAAAAAAAAAAAAAAGAAAAAGAAAAAGCAATTGATTAATTTTAAAAATATTCTATTGCCTTTTTCCTTAATAAAACTATCTGCAGCCTCATAGATCTACTCTCACTTTATGATGTCTACTCACCACTTACTGTGTGTGTATCTACATATATATATATATATATTAGTATTTCATGTATCCATATAAAATTTTATAAGGAGATATAATTTTTTATGTATCAATTTTCAGTATTTACTTCAACAGTGCTCGCTACGTAAGTAGAGCTAGGCAGTAAGCTATGAAAATATATTTATGGCTATTAAGTTACATAGAGGCCGCCGCGTTTCATCCCCGGGGGGAATCTTCAGGCTAAAATGCATGTAATTATTTTTGCCGGGTGTTTTTATATACACGGCTAGCTAGTTAACCAATCAGATTCTTTGTTCTCTAAACCAATGGGTGGGCTTCCTGCGAACAAAGGTCTTGGTGTTACTTCCTATATCCTGTTCTATTGTTCTGTTTTCTATAGCTTGGCCTATATCCTGTTTCCTTTGTTGTGTCAATATAATGGGTGAATTATGTGTGTGTGTATATATATATATATATATATATATATATATATCAAGGGTTATATATAAAAAAACAATTTTCTCAATTTTTTAAAAATATAACCCTTGTTTTGAACAATTAATGATTTAATAAATATTGCATTTTACCCAATTTTTATTCTCATCGGTTATCTACTTATACTTTTTCTCTATTTCGTATATCGAGCATTGACTATTCAAGATAGGATATAATTGAAAGATATAATTTTTATCTTTATTTTCCCATTTCCCATTATATATATATATATATATATATATAAATAAATTCAAGGGTGTTGAACTTTCACGATCAGTGGTAACTAAACATCCAGGGTTCAAAACCGATTTCAACAAATTGCTCCTTGGTCTTTTACCTAGGAGAAAATGTATGTTTTGATACTACACTTGATCTTTTGTGATCTTTTGTCCTCAGTCAGTGAAGGAGAAGTCCTTTAGACAATGTTTTTTCGATTCAGAGTGCCCCTTTTTGGGGAGCTGGATTTCCCCCCACTTTAAAAACCGAACTTGTGCCTAACTCTGCCCTTGGAGGGAGGCAAGTTAATAGGAACAAATATGTGTCATACACCATACTCATAATGTTGTTCATTCGATTAATCATTTTCAATCTTGTACTATTCTTCATCATTGAAGTAAATGGCTTTTGATGTTGACAAGTGGTGAAGCTTTTGAGTTTGTTCAGAAGTTTTGTTACCTTGGTGATACCATTGGAGCACATGGTGAAACAGATGCTTGTCTGATTGCATGAATTAGGAGTGGATGGTGTAAGTTCAGTGAACTTCTGTTATTACTAACCAGCAGAGCATTACCACTGTCGACCAAGGAAAGAGTCTATCAGGCATGTGTACATAGTGTGATGTATGGAAGTGAAACCTGACCAGTGAGGGTTGAGGACATGCGTTGCATGGAGAGAAATGATATGAGAATGATATGATTGATATGTAATGTGAGTCTTAGACAGGCATAGATCTGATGAACTCAGAGGAAGAATAAATCTGAACACTATAGGGAGATGTGTGCAGAACAGGGAACTATTGGTATGATCACGTCAAAAAAACGGGCGTGAATTCTTGGGTGAATAGATGTAGAAGAGTTGAGGTAGTAGGGTCAGTTTACAGGAAAACTTGGAAGTGATAAGAATGGACTTGAGAGAAAGAGGGATAAATAAAGACCTGGTCAGAGATAGGTTAGTTTAGAAGTGAATTTCTAAAAGCATGTAAAACGAACGTTAAACTGTATGCTGATAAAGTGATCATTTATTAGTTAAAAAGAACCCCAAAAAAACTTGACGATGACTGGAAGATAAAAATACAGGTCCAAATTAAAAAAAAATCTAAATTAATAATTCCTCACCTTCTTTCTTCCTTTACTACTTTGTTGTTTAGAGTGTCTTCTCCAGATGTGGGTTGCACGGTTGGCCATGGCGGTACTAAATGTTTCTTTCTTGTTTTTTTTTCATTAATTATTATGTGCTATTGCTTGATGTCATCTTTGATTGAGTCATTCCAAGTCTTCTCGGCTTGCTTTTTCCTCGCTTACTCTCAATTGAAATTTTTGTTTATCCAATCAGAGCTTCGTTCAACATGTCCACACCACCATATATGGTTGCAATGCAAAGCTAAATTCAATCTACACACCTTCAACAACAATAGCATGAAGTCAGAACTAACTTTGTCATTAAGACACACACAACAACTCCACGGAATCATAGCCCTGTCATTCTTCTACATCCTCAGAAAGACTGAATTAGTGGGAATACTTAAATACCTGCAAATTTTAAAACTTGTAAATACCTGAGAATAAGAATGGAGAAATAAGGGGGCATTCTGTGGGACTCAGGTGGACAGGAAGAAGAGGGTGTACTTTGGGAAAAATCTACCATGGATTTTTATTTGGGTATTTATACTCCATAGAGTGTGCCAATATACATCGGCCAATAACCTTCCACCCCCACTGCGTCAACTTGTGTAGAATGGTCTTCCATCAGAAAACCTTTTAAGAAATAAATGCTATTTAAGCCTTTTCTATTCATACTCTCACTATCTCTACTTAACGAAAAGAAAGACCATCTTTTGTTATATGAACAATCAAACAATGGAACTGTATGTGTTATTGGTTCTGCAGAGATATCTTTCTCTCCTTTTCTTCCTTTCTCTCTCTCCTTTTCACCTTTTTTCTCTCTCCTTTCCCCTCTTTTCTCTCTCCTTTTCCCCTTTTTCTCTCTCCTTTTCCCCTCTCCTTTTCCCCTTTTTCTCTCTCCTTTTCCCCTTTTTCTCTCTCTCCTTTTCCCCTTTTTCTCTCTCTCCTTTTCCCCTTTTTCTCTCTCTCCTTTTCCCCTTTTTCTCTCTCTCCTTTTCCCCTTTTTCTCTCTCTCCTTTTCCCCTTTTTCTCTCTCTCCTTTTCCCCTTTTTCTCTCTCTCCTTTTCCCCTTTTTCTCTCTCTCCTTTTCCCCTTTTTCTCTCTCTCCTTTCCCCCTTTTTCTCTCTCTCCTTTCCCCCTTTTTCTCTCTCTCCTTTCCCCCTTTTTCTCTCTCTCCTTTTCCCCCTTTTTCTCTCTCTCCTTTTCCCCCTTTTTCTCTCTCTCCTTTTCCCCCTTTTTCTCTCTCTCCTTTTCCCCCTTTTTCTCTCTCTCCTTTTCCCCCTTTTTCTCTCTCTCCTTTTCCCCCTTTTTCTCTCTCTCCTTTTCCCCCTTTTTCTCTCTCTCCTTTTCCCCCTTTTTCTCTCTCTCCTTTTCCCCCTTTTTCTCTCTCTTCTTTTACCCCCTTTTTCTCTCTCTTTTTCTCCTTTGTCTCCCTCTCTGTCTCCCTCTCTGCCTCCCTCTCTGCCTCCCTCTCTGTCGCTCTCTCTCTCTCTTTCTGTCCCCCTCCCTCTTTTTCTCGCTCTTTCTCTATGATGGCCCCACTGTCTGTTTGAAGAGAATCTCCCAGCATTTCTCTGCCACCGTTCTTGTCGTCGTCTTGAGAGAATGCAGGTAAAGCTACACCTGCCATCAGAGAATGTGTGTGATCTGCGCAGAAGCGATGCAGGTCAAGTGTGCCATCAGGAGTACAATTTTCATGATGGTGTAGGAGGGGGGGGGCATGAGTGATCCAAAACTGTCTATGTAATCGGCTCAGCTGAGTTCGAATCCAGTCGGATCAATTGCATTCACTTATACTGCAATACAATTTAGAAAGGTATGAACACTCCACACCAGCTATACGTAAAATTAAAGTGTTGGGGTCAGAGATTCAAAAATCTGACTCCTTATTTTAAAGTTTTTCGATATTTAGACTGTTGATTCTTTGGAGATTCAAAAATCTGAGTCACATATTTTGGTATTGTAGAAGTCTGAGTTGGACCTTCAGACTCCACAACCTCAGGTAACATAGCAGCTAGTGGTGAATTAAGTTTTCAATAGTTATACTTTCATCATTATATAACCCCAAAAAGGGGTTAATATGCCATAAAACAGACAAATAAAACCAAACATGAGTTTGATCTGTCTGTTTACGTTGGATTTTTTTTTTTTTTTTCAACAAAAAAAAAAAAAGTATATAAAAAAAATCACCCTGTGATACAATATTCAGTTTTCCTTACAACACAGTATATTTCCGCATGGTTATTAGCCTTCTATAAATTATCTGTTTAGAGACCAACTATTTAAAAAGTTTTAGCTCTAATCCGACTCCTCAAACTCTAAAAGCTCACTCTAACTCCAACCATAGAAATCTTCTTCTGCAAGCAATAATTTATATCTTATTTATTATTTTATTTTTTTAATGGAATCGCTTCAGACAACGCATGAAGCCACTTGATGTAAGGAGCAATTCTTATCCCTTTGTCAGAAACATGACTCATTGAATGGGAGGACTAAAGGACAAAATAAGACTGCCGAAAGTAAACCGAAGGTCCACTTGGGTTTACCTTTGGCAGTTTACTAGCAGGGCGTGTGTTCTGATATTGCCAATGAAAATTGAGGAAACCAGGCATCACAACTGATAGAAGTAAATTGACCCCTTAAAAAAAAAAACAGAACAGAAACTCTTTTTTCACCCAAAATGCTAAGCCTTTTTCATGATATAAAAAAACATCTGTAAGTAGAACTGTTATAGTAAAATGAAAACAATTATTGAATTAGCAAACAATAAAAACACATAGTTAATTAATGATGTTCTTTTGCAAAGCAATATGCAAATTAGTTAACCTCACGACATCGATCACATACACATGATCAGTATATTAGAAAGCTATTGTTCTTCTATTATGAATATGAATTATGCATTTTAATCTCACTTGGTGCGATAATTGACCCAACTTTTAAATGAATAAATGCAAAAGTTGAGCCTATTTCTTGCAGTAACGGTAAAGTCAAAACACCTTATTTCAAGTTAGTTCAACCTCACACAGTTGACATATGATCTTTTTTATATACTGCTTATGTATATGCGATATGATTCGCAAGGTTAACTAATTTGAATATTTGTTTTGAAAAAGGACGTTTTATTAAGTAACTATTATTTGTTACTTTTTTTAAAATTCAATGATTGTTTTGATTTTAATATGAATATCGCAATATTGTTTTATTTCCTGGACAAATATTTAGCATTTGTGTTCAAATGTTCCTTTCTTTAGAATGACGGACTTGATTTTTGACAAGGTGCGATTTATTTCTAAATTGTAAGTGAAAGGCAAATTGATTTTTTTTTCTTAAAAAATAAATTTGTATCGAAATTAGAAAAATGTTAATGCTTATTTATCTAAATGAATAAATGAGAAATATTTTGTTTCATGTTTACAAGAAAGTTATGAATGAAATGTTTATTATCTTGAATTAATATTTCAAGTAGCAGACTTTGCGTAGCAATAGCGAGGTGGCAAAGCCAGCTAATAATAGTAGATATACAGATAGTGTTCTGCTTTTAAGGAAGATGAGTGTTTCTTTTTTTTTTTTTCTTATTTAAATCTAATTTCGATTTTGTTCATAAAAAAAAATGATACATGAAAGAAATTTCTCCAAACCAAAAATTATCAAAATCACTTATTTACCAAGCCTTTAATTTCAAAAATCGAAGATGAAATACTACT
The DNA here is from genome assembly GCA_963556195.1 of Sepiola atlantica. Taxonomy (NCBI): domain Eukaryota; kingdom Metazoa; phylum Mollusca; class Cephalopoda; order Sepiida; family Sepiolidae; genus Sepiola; species Sepiola atlantica. Next base: position 110,713,089 of record OY744516.1, on the reverse strand, counting down.
TTTATCAATAAACTGCAGATATAACTTTTTCTTGTTTTTCTCTTTATAGGAAATATCGACTTCATCGTCCAAATCCTGTCCCTTCTGCTGAAGACCTGCGAGGTGTGTCTATCATCAAGCCTTTAACGGGTGTTGACCCTCACCTCTACAGTAACTTGGAAACTTTCTTCAAGCTGGACTATCCTGCGGTAGGTATCATCATATTCAGTTTAACGTCTGCGTTAGACTGCTTTTAGAAATTGACTTCCAAACGAGCCTATCTCTGATCGGGTCTTTATTTATCCTTCTTTTTCTTAAATCCATCCTTATCACTTCCTCCGATGTTTTCCTTGACCTTTCTCTGCCACCGCAATAGTTCTACATTGACTAACCCAAGACGTCTCATCTATTCTTTCAACGTGGCCATAGCATCGAAGTTGTACACACATTTCCTTACACTGTTCAGATTTAATCTTCCTCTGAGGCATCGGAACTAAGCCTGTCTTTAAGACTCACATTACACATCCATCATATCATTCTCATATCATTTCTCTTTATGAACCACGTCCTCAACCATCAATGGCCAGCTTTTACTTATCTATATCATCACACTGCGTACACATGCCTAATAGACTTTTCTCTTGGTCGAGGGTGGTAACGCTCTGCTGGTTAGTAATGACAGAAGTTCCTTTAACTTACTCCATTCACTCCTAACTCTTACAACCACATTAGCACGTGCTCTACCTTGTGCTCCAATAGTATCACTAAGGAAACAAAACTTCTGACAAAATGCAATAGCTTCGTCATCCAGATATATTTCCTCCACATCTGAGTTCTCATCCATCTCCATTGTCTTACACACAAACTGGTTATTCTCTCTTAACCTGCCAGTAATTCCACTTTCTTTTTTGTGTACCCAATGCTTGCAAGTACCACAAAAGATGGAGTTGCACCCGACTCCCTTTTAACAAACTGAACAGGGGAATTTTCTTTCTGGAAGCTTTCCAACACTACAACTACTGATCATCACTTTGGTCTTGATAACATTCACTCTCAGGCCTTTACTGTTAATAGAATTCCTCCAAGCACACACACACAAACACACACCCACACACACCCTATGTTATTACATATTGCTCTTCAACATTCTTAGATTGATTCCAACCGATGTCAGGGGACAAACTATGGTTCAATTGGTTGCTCGGCTTAATTAGATGACCTTAAGTTTAATCAGTTAGAGACTGAAGAGAATTGACTCTCCATGCCAACAAATTCTGCGTGTGTCTTATTCTTGCTGAGGGAGTTTATGAAAAAATTATGAAATCTGTTTTTATTTCTCGCTTTTTTTATATTAAGTCATCACTTATTAAGGCCAAAAGTCACTTAAGGATTAATGTGATGGATAGATTGTCAGTTTAATGAAATATTATTGAAAAAGATGAATAGAACGAAAAAAAATTTGATTACTTATGGGGGGGGGGGCGGCGGTTTATGATAAGTATTTGTTGACATTGGATTTGAAGACAACCCTGTTGTAGTCTGCAAGAAAAGCAATCCCATGGTAATTTAATCACTTCATTAACTTATTTTTAAATCTTTATTCTACTGAAGTTTAAAAAAAAAAGATTTTATAAACTTATGTTATGAGATGCTATTGGAAATTTCGAAAACGATTGCCTTAAGTTTGGTTAAGACAACAAATAACAATTGATGATGTGAGGCATAGAGAAGCTGCATATTGAATGTTGACCCTCTCATATAAGCTCATAAAGAACCTCCATTTTTGGGGTCTGTATTGCGTAACTTCCTTCTTTTCGTGCATGCACATGCTTTCACATGCACTTTCTCTCTCTCTCTCTCTCTTTATCTTTCTCTCTATCTGTCTCTCTCTCATCTTTCTCTGCATCTCCATCTCCCTGCATCTCCATCTCCCTGCATCTCCATCTCCCTGCATCTCCATCTCCCTGCATCTCCCTGCATCTCCCTGCATCTCCCTGCATCTCCCTGCATCTCCCTGCATCTCCCTCCATCTCCCTGCATCTCCCTCCATCTCCCTGCATCTCCCTGCATCTCCCTCCATCTCCCTGCATCTCCCTCTCTCTCCCTGCATCTCCCTCTCTCTCCCTGCATCTCCCTCTCTCTCCCTGCATCTCCCTCTCTCTCTCCCTGCATCTCCCTCTCCCTGCATCTCTCTCTCCCTGCATCTCTCTCTCTCTCATCATCTTTATCTCTCTCTCTCATCATCTTTATCTCTCTCTCTCATCATCTTTATCTCTCTCTCTCATCATCTTTATCTCTCTCTCTCATCATCTTTATCTCTCTCTCTCATCATCTTTATCTCTCTCTCTCATCATCTTTATCTCTCTCTCTCATCATCTTTATCTCTCTCTCTCATCATCTTTATCTCTCTCTCTCATCATCTTTATCTCTCTCTCTCATCATCTTTATCTCTCTCTCTCATCATCTTTATCTCTCTCTCTCTCATCATCTTTATCTCTCTCTCTCTCATCATTATCTCTCTCTCTCTCATCATTATCTCTCTCTCTCTCTCATCATTATCTCTCTCTCTCTCTCATCATCTTTCTCTCTCTCTCTCTCATCATCTTTCTCTCTCTCTCTCTCATCATCTTTCTCTCTCTCTCTCTCATCATCTTTCTCTCTCTCTCTCTCATCATCTTTCTCTCTCTCTCTCTCATCATCTTTCTCTCTCTCTCTCTCATCATCTTTCTCTCTCTCTCTCTCATCATCTTTCTCTCTCTCTCTCTCATCATCTTTCTCTCTCTCTCTCTCTCATCATCTTTCTCTCTCTCTCTCATCATCTTTCTCTCTCTCTCTCATCATCTTTCTCTCTCTCTCTCATCATCTTTCTCTCTCTCTCTCATCATCTTTCTCTCTCTCTCTCATCATCTTTCTCTCTCTCTCTCATCATCTTCATCTCTCTCTCTCTCATCATCTTTCTCTCTCTCATCATCTTTCTCTCTCTCTCTCTCATCATCTTTCTCTCTCTCTCTCTCTCTCTCTCTCTAACTCTGATCTCTCTCTAACTCTGATCTCTCTCTCTCTGATCTCTCTCTCTCTGATCTCTCTCTCTCTGATCTCTCTCTCTCTGATCTCTCTCTCTCTGATCTCTCTCTCTCTGATCTCTCTCTCTCTGATCTCTCTCTCTCTGATCTCTCTCTCTCTGATCTCTCTCTCTCTCTGATCTCTCTCTCTCTCTCTGATCTCTCTCTCTCTCTCTGATCTCTCTCTCTCTCTCTGATCTCTCTCTCTCTCTCTGATCTCTCTCTCTCTCTCTGATCTCTCTCTCTCTCTCTGATCTCTCCCTCTCTCTCTGATCTCTCTCTCTCTCTGATCTCTCCCTCTCTCGCTCTGATCTCTCTCTCTCTGATCTCTCTCTCTCTGATCTCTCTCTCTCTCTCTCTCTGATCTCTCTCTCTCTCTGATCTCTCTGATCTCTCTCTCTCTCTGATCTCTCTCTCTCTCTGATCTCTCTCTCTCTCTCTGATCTCTCTCTCTCTCTCTGATCTCTCTCTCTCTCCCTGATCTCTCTCTCTCTCTCTGATCTCTCTCTCTCTCTCTGATCTCTCTCTCTCTCTGATCTCTCTCTCTCTCTGATCTCTCTCTCTGATCTCTCTCTCTGATCTCTCTCTCTGATCTCTCTCTCTGATCTCTCTCTCTAATCTCTCTCTCTCTCTGATCTCTCTCTCTCTCTGATCTCTCTCTCTCTGATCTCTCTCTCTCTGATCTCTCTCTCTCTGATCTCTCTCTCTCTGATCTCTCTCTCTCTGATCTCTCTCTCTCTGATATCTCTCTCTGATATCTCTCTCTCTCTGATATCTCTCTCTCTCTGATATCTCTCTATCTCTGATCTATCTCTATCTCTGATCTATCTCTATCTGAGCTCTCTCTCTCTCTGATCTCTCTCTCTCTCTCTGAGCTCTCTCTCTCTCTGAGCTTTCTCTCTCTGATCTCTCTTTCTCTCTGTCTCTCTTTCTCTCTGTCTCTCTTTCTCTCTGTCTCTCTTTCTCTCTGTCTCTCTTTCTCTCTGTCTCTCTCATCTCTCTCATCTCTCTCATCTCTCTCTCTCATCTCTCTCTCTCATCTCTCTCTCTCATCTCTCTCTCTCATCTCTCTCTCTCTCTCGGATCTCTCTCTCTCATCTCTCTCTCTCTCGGATCTCTCTCTCTCATCTCTCTCTCTCTCGGATCTCTCTCTCATCTCTCTCTCTCTCGGATCTCTCTCTCATCTCTCTCTCTCGGATCTCTCTCTCATCTCTCTCTCTCGGATCTCTCTCTCTCATCTCTCTCTCTCATCTCTCATCTTTCTCTCTTTCATCTTTCTCTCTCTCATATCTTTCTCTCTCTCTCATATCTTTCTCTCTCTCTCTCTCATATCTTTCTCTCTCTCTCATATCTTTCTCTCTCTCTCTCTCATATCTTTCTCTCTCTCTCTCATCTGTCTCTCTCTCTCATATCTTTCTCTCTCATCTGTCTTTCTCTCTCATATCTTTCTCTCTCTCTCTCATCTGTCTCTCTCTCTCTCTCATCTGTCTTTCTCTCTCTCATCTGTCTCATGTTTCTCTCTCTCGCTCCTGTTTCTTTCTCTCTCTCACTCATATGGTTCTCTCTCTCTCATGTTGCTCCCTCTCTCTCTCATCTCTCTTTCTCTCATCTCCCTCTCTCTCATCCCTCTCTGGCCTATCTATCTATCTATCTCTCTCTCTCTGGCCTATTTATCAATCTCTCTCTTTCTCTTTGGCCTATTTATCTCTCTCTTTTTATTTTTGGCCTATTTATCTATCTATCTCTCTCTCTCTTTCTCTCTGGCCTATTTATATATCTCTCTCTCTCTTTCTCTCTGGCCTATTTATCTATCTCTCTTTCTCTCTGGCCTATTTATCTCTCTCTCTCTTTCTCTCTGGCCTATTTATCTCTCTCTCGCTTTCTCTCTGGCCTATTTATCTATCTCTCGCTTTCTCTCTGGCCTATTTATCTATCTCTCGCTTTCTCTCTGGCTTATTTATCTATCTCTCGCTTTCTCTCTGGCCTATTTATCTATCTCTCGCTTTCTCTCTGGCCTATTTATCTATCTCTCGCTTTCTCTCTGGCCTATTTATCTATCTCTCGCTTTCTCTCTGGCCTATTTACTTATCCATATCGCCTGTCTATCTATCTATCTATCTATCTATCTATCTATCTATCTATCTCTTCAAAAATATAATGTTTGAAGCTTAAATGCTTGCAAATTGCAGGAAATTGTTGTTTTTCTCTTTATTTTCTTTTATAATGTACTTCCCCTCCCCCCTTTCTCTTTTCAATACATTTGTATTAATGGTTGGCATATTTCTTGTTGGCAGCAGAAAACCCAATATCAATTCTGATTTAGATAGACTCTTTCTCTCTATCACTCTACCTCTCTCTCTCTCTCACCTTTCTTCTCTTTCTCTCCTGACCAATAGAAGTTCAACCTGCTCTCTCCCTTCACACACCGACATTTTTAGATGAGTTCAGATAAAGAACTGCTAATAAACTTGCAATTTTCCCCACTTGTGGAATTACTTTCTCTTTTCCAATTGCTTGCTGATAACTTTGTGCTTTTATTTTTTATTTAATTCCATCACCAACTCCCCTCATATATATATATATATATATATATATATATATTATGTTAAAAGCACTTTGTACAGATTGCAGTTTCGTATGTGCCACAAACTGTGATTTACTCAGAAAGGTCAGCAAGGTCAGAACAGATTTTAAGAAGATTCTAAAATATGTTAAAGGAGGAAATGAATTTGTCTGCCTGAAATTATATCCTAATGATGTCATTGGTAAAACACAGAAAAATTGAGTTACAAAGTAACAAAGATATCGCCTCCTGTCTTGATGAAAAATGATATATATCGTTCAAAGAAAGAAGAAAATTAAACCACGAGGGATGAACTCCCTAGTAAAGTAGCTAAACTTAAGGATTTCAACCTATTGTTTAAATCAATATTTTTATTTTAGTACAACTTGTTATTTTACTATTATTTGAACAAGTGAAAAATTTTTACAAATGTAATTATCTTGTGGTACATGAAAATTAATCATAATTGAAACAATAATTATTAAATCAAAAGTCTTTGTGATGACTGTACTTTTTAGTAGGAGTAAAAGACTTTTGGACCAACCTGTACTTATTGGTAGGAGTATCAAGACTTTTGGACCACCTTGTACCTTTTGGTAAGAGATTTCAAAACTTTTGGACCACCTTGTACCTTTTGGTAAGAGATTTCAAAACTTTTGGACCACTCTGTATTTTTTGGTAGGAGATAATAAGACTTTTGGACCACCTTGTACCTTTTGGTAAGGGATTTCAAAACTTTTGGACCACTGTATTTTTTGGTAGGAGATAATAAGACTTTTGGACCACCTTGTACCTTTTGGTAAGGGATTTCAAAACTTTTGGACCACTGTATTTTTTGGTAGGAGATAAGACTTTTGGACCACCTTGTACCTTTTGGTAAGAGATTACAAAACTTTTGGACCACTCAGTATTTTTTGGTAGCAGATAATAAGACTTTTGGACCACCTTGTACCTTTTGGTAAGGGATTTCAAAACTTTTGGACCACTCTGGTAGGAGATAAGACTTTTGGACCAGCTTGTTGGAGTTTTATGCATGTAGATTACATACTGGTATTCTATATTAGGTCTTATTAGAATCCTTATTTACTTGCCTCTCCACTAGGCCAATGTTAGAGACAAGGTCGGCTTTTAATGTAGGGAAAATCCAGCTTGCCAAAAACGGGCACTTTGGATCGAGACAAATTACTTTTAAATTGCCTCAATTTGAGAGCACTTCTCATCTTACCGAGGACAAAACAGAAACTACACTTTGATTCCAATCTGAAAGAATCCCTGTTTATTTGCTTCCTTATGGGGGCAGAGTTAGACACAAGGTCGTTTTTTTAATGTGGGGAAAAATCCAACTTCCCAAAATGGGGCACGCTGGATTGGGACAAAAATAACTATTGTCTCAGCCAAGAAGGATCTCTCTTTAAATGAAAACAGATACTACCCTCTGATCCCAGTCTGAAGGCTAATCCCTACACTTGGGCAGTGACAAGAGGCGTCATTGTTGGTGTTTGAGACTAACACTACTTTTACATATTCATCGTGTCTAAAGGCGGAATCTGTAATCCAGCCTGAAGGAATGGCTGCATGTGGAACGCCACTCCCCACCATCTAACCTCAAGCATATTTGGTATGCCGTGTTTTGAGGTGTGTCGCCTCAAAAGAATTTCACCGATGAATGAAGGAAATGGCAGAGCTGAAACTGATCTTCTCTTGCCGCTGTTATATAATTAAAAAGCCGAGCAATGCAATCATTAATTGGAATTGGTTAAAATAATATGCAATCCACATCGGTAGTAAAGGCCGCTTCTTAGAGAGTGTGTATCATGTTTTAGTTGAATAGTTTTAGATTTACTAAATTAAAAATGTTGCTACAAACATATTTCTGTACCCCTAAATTACATACCCTTTTTTTAAATCCAGTATTTTCTAGCAATGAAAAAAAAATGTTAAAATAAATATTTAGAAATGTAAACATGACTGCATATTTTCATTATATGCCCCCCCCCCTGTCCTTGAGGGCGGCTAAGTTTTGCTAGTATATATATATATATATATATATATATATATTATATATTACTTCTGTTATGCAAGTACATGTACTTCTCTATCCTCCCATCTTGCAAATACTCCCATCACGTGAGTAAAAAACATGCCGAACGAAACCGTTTGAAGTGTTTAGGGGAAGGGATAAAGCAAATAGCAAGTCAAACACCCCCCCCCCTGCCATCTGAAATGAATTCGAAAAAAAAATTCTTCACTCTATTTCCATAATGAGATGTTTTCTCTTTTTTCTTTATATACCCATTGATACAATCTTATTTTTTACATCATTTCTTTTTCATTTTCTAAACTTTCCAGTTTGAGACGTTTTCTTTTTTTTTTTTAACTTCACCGATTGAGATGTTATTTCATGAATGTTGGTGCAAATATTTTTTTACGATGGGTGTATAATATATATATATATATATAGTGTGTGTATTTAAAAAATTCAAGCTAGTATTTTATTATATGTTCCAGTATTTATTTTAATAGTACTCAGTACATTGTAGAGCTTTATAATAATAATAAAAAGGATGTTAAATGGCTACATGAATGCAATTTTTTCAATCATAGATTTCTTCTGCGATTAAAACACAATTTCATTTGTGTAGTGATTCAACATATTACTATTATCTGCAGATTCACTGGAACCGTAGAATGCGTCAGGTCTTATCTATAGGTTAAATAGAATCAGTCGTTTGCAGCACGGTTGCAAAATCGTAACGTAAAAGGTCTGACTCCTAGGGTTCGAAAACTTGTGACCCCGACTCCTTATTTTAAAGTTTTTCATTATTCAGACGGTTTGTTCATTCTTCCAAGATTAAAAAATCCAACGCATTTTTATGATTCTGACCCCACAAGTTTGATTTGCAGACAATTTACAAAACATGCTAACAACATTTTCAAAGATATTAAAAACTTCAATGGAATCTTTTACCAAAATGACTGAAGTTGGTATTAAATGAGTCAAAAAGGCTTGATATGCCATAAAACAAGTGAACCAAACATGTTAACAACCATTGTTGGTGCTGCTTCTCCATAGTTCCACCACGATCTAATATGAATGTTAAGAAAAAAAATAGCAATAAACCTGTATATGTACTTACTTTTGAGGGAAAATAAATACCAGTCACAAAAAAAGTATGGAAATTAATCCAGTAGTTTTGTTTGTAGAAAATGAATATCGCCGCCATTATTGGCATTAGCATGAACATCAAAGGGCATGGGGTCAAACATGAAAAAAATAAATGATCTCCCTTGAATATCATGATCATGGTGCCGATATTCAGCGTATGTTGAAAAGTTGAATTTATTTTCAAAGGTAAGTACATCGTACAGGTTAGTTGCTATTTTTTTCTTAACATCCATATTCAATCTAGGTGGAACCATGGAGAAGCAGCTCATTGTTAGCTATTTTTATAACTGTGTAGCCATCACCATTGCTCCAATGCTGTATAAGATTTTCTTTCGATGACCTCTTGCCTTTTTTTTTCTCTGTTTACAGTATGAAATCCTTTTCTGTGTTGCCCACGAACAGGATCCAGCGATTTTCGTTGTGAAAAGCCTTCTTGCTAAATATCCGAAACATGACAGCAAGTTGTTCATTGGTGAGTCAGCAACAATCTTCTTTTCTCTTTATTTTCACACAATTCTCCTCTGAAGAAGGCCATCCCTTTAAGATGCTGAGAGATCTAACATTTGGGGCTTTTTACTGGAGGCAAGATTTCTAGTCAGTCATTTCAGAGAATTTCTTTACTACCATAAAAATTTTTTTATTGAATTTCTTTGGAAAAACATCTGACTAGTCAGATTCACTGCTAACGCTTCACACTTATTGCTCTGAGAAAATTTAATTTTGAAAAAGGATTCTAACGCCTTAAATTTATTTCAGCTGAGATTTTGTATTACATCAGAAATGACATTTAGATTATAAATATTTGAGTCAAAATTGAATTTTTTAGCCATTATTAATTAAAATAAAATTGTAATCATAGTTCAGACTGTTCTGATTTCTTATGTCAAATTTGCTATTTAGTTTTTTATATTTTATAAAAGTTTCATGTCATAATCTTTTTAAAGGTTTTCTTTTCATAGTGATAGCCTTGTTTATTTAAAAAATAATTTTTTTCCCCTATTTTTAGTTAAAAAAAAAACCTGTTGAAAACTCGAATTGTTAAAGAAAAATTATTTAACTAAAAAAAGGGGAGGGGTAATGGTATTTCTTGAATAACCAACACTGTCAATAGTAAGTTTTAGCTATACCTACCCGGTGTTGCCCGGGACTCATCTTATTAGCATTTAAGTTTCCCTCGGAATATATCAACATTTGTTATTACATACTTTCTAAACAGAAATTAAATTCAAATTTTAAACAAGCCAGAAGAAACTTAATTTTCAACATGTTTTTTTTTTTCCTTTTTTTTTTTTGACTAAAAAAAAATGGTATTTCTTGAATAAACAATTAGATCTCTTGGCCTGTTATAGGAATGGCCTGTTCTATGAATATTCAATTCATTTTTCTATTTTTAATTTAGAAAAAAAAATGATGGATATGTACAATGCATTCTTTCAGATTAATATTTTTATTCCTTTTAAATTCTTGGGAATAAAATTGATTAAGCCACAAATTTTAAGATTATGAATTTATTTAAAAGTTTCCTTTCTTTAAATAGCTTGTACGATGTTTAGCAGGAGTAAGATCAATCCTGCTATATAAGTTTAATTTAAAAATACCACTTCCTCCTCGATTCCATAATTGGTGTGTTGCCAAAAAATCCTGTTCACAAACAGAATTCAGAGAGAGGTTCAATCGGTATAATAATCAAAGATGTATTACCAAAGAAATTAAATAAAATTTTTTTTAGGGTAGTAAAGAAATTCTCTGAAATGATCAACTCATATATTTTTTATATATAATCTGAAAATCTTGTGCTTAGTCAATAGTATTCTAAAGAATTATATATATATAATGTGAGAATAGTGTCAGAATGTTCTCTTAGCGTCTAGCTGACTTTATGTGCCCGTTTCTTGGCTATCCTTTGAAATTCTTTTCTTTCATCCAGCTTTTTTGTTCATTTGCTTTTTTTACCTGATGATGATTAGATGATCTGAAAATGGACGAATGATGAATTACATAACTTTTTTTGTAGCATTTCATAACTTTTTTGTAGCATTTCATAACTTTTTTGTAGCATTTCATAACTTTTTTGTAGCATTTCATAACTTTTTTTGTAGCATTTCATAACTTTTTTTGTAGCATTTCATAACTTTTTTTGTAGCATTTCATAACTTTTTTTGTAGCATTTCATAACTTTTTTTGTAGCATTTCATAACTTTTTTTGTAGCATTTCATAACTTTTTTTGTAGCATTTCATAACTTTTTTTTGTAGCATTTCATAAAGTGTCTTAGTTTTTCAAAATATAAAATATTTGATTAGCCCAAATTTTTTTATTACTTTTGGTTCTCAATTATTTGTTTTGTACATTTACGTATTCTATCTGTTTTAAATAAAAATGAATCAACGTTACAAACTAACTTTTGTATCGTAAATTATAAACTTAAAAATGTTAACCTTGCCAGAGAAACCCTTTCTTCCTGGAATCCAGAACATGTTGGCTGTTCCGTTTAGAGAAGTTGTACTGTATTTGGACATATGTGGCATTTATAGGATTGACATGTATCATAATCCTATACCTCTGTTGACTAACGGCTTTTGCAAAAACACAAGTCATGCCCCAAAAACACTTTAGAAAAAGAAATTACATTTTCGTGCAAAAAGAGGCTCTCAGCAAAATATTAACAAGCCGCGCGTGAGTGGTCCCCCTCTGTATGTGACTCGATGTGGTGAGTGTAAAATGTAATAAATTTGGGCAATTTGGGGCATTTTTAACCCCCCTTTGACCCCCTGGGGGCGCAAACCAGAATTTTTCTGAGGTCAAGGATGCTCATTTTATATCCAGAACAATTGCCTCTACATTTTGGCCAAGTTTCAGAAAAATTGAATGGATGGACAAACGTTATGGGAGAAAAGGGTCATTTTTTGCCATTTTGGGGGCTTTTGACCCCCTGGGGGTGCGAACCAGATTTTTTCCAAGGTCAGCGATACTTATTTTCTATTAGGAACAATTGCCTTCACATTTTGGCCAAGTTTCAGAGAAATTGAATGGATATGTCATTTTTTGCCATTTCGGGGCCTTTTGACCCCCTGGGGGGGGGGGGGGGCTAACCAAAAAATTGGAGAATGTCACTTTCTAACCTGACCAAAGTTACAACTTCATGCAAAATTTCAGAGAAATTCAATGGATAGTTGCGGAGAAAAATCCGGATGGACATGGCTCAAAACATAAGTCCCCCGATTTTATAAATCGGGGGACCAACAACAAAAGCAAAAATACTAGTCACGTGAGGTGCTTGAAAATATGTCTGCGCTCTCAAAATAGTTTTTGTCACCCAAAAGCAAATTCACTGTTTGATCCGATTGCACAGCATAAAAGGATCAGAATTTCACCATTCCACAAAGTAGAGCCAGAAACAAGACCAGACGACACACAATATAAAACTCAGTTAGCTTTCGAGGCTAGTGGAAGCGAATGACTATTCTCAACTTACTCGCGTATTTACTTTGTAAATTTGTGAATATATTGTTTTCATTAACAATGATTTCAACATTAACGTTTTTATCCATTTCCAACATTTATACCATTTTAACTACCAGTGTGGGTTTTAACACATTTCTAAGACCCGACCATCGTCTATACCCTATTTAAGCCAGGATCCATGCTACTACACATTTGAGTGACACAGGATATGGTGTTGAGAACTTATTTAAAAACATTTATTAAAACTCATTTTTTTTTTTTAACTATCACTGTGCTCTAATCTATTAATTTATGTTGCTGGAATTAAAAACTTATTTTCTTTTTAATATTAAAATTAAAAATCTTTTAAAATGTTAAATTTCATTTATTTTAAATATTAATAATTAAAAAAAAAAAACTCAAATAAAATGATTAAAACTGTTGCTAAAAAGAAAGAGAGACAGATAACTCTACATTCACTGCTACTACTGTTAACAGTTTCCCCCTCTCCTCCCCAACAAAAGGTTTTACTCCAGCAACTTAGTGCTGACTAGATGCCTCTGTTACTAAGAGTAAAGTAAAAAAGTAAAGTGGTCGATTGTAGTCGAGGGCAACCTGAATGCTCTCTTTTCATTGCCTACTATACTGAGATGTAAGGGAAAGAGCCACACATTTCCGGAGATTAATCCACTTACCCTTGATCCTCACATTATAATTAGACTTGGACTTAGGTACTCTCATGTCCTGAGACATATCAGTGATTCATCACATTCATAAGAATTTGAATTTGGCATACTTTTGACTGTTTTTGTAGCAAGAAAATTTTACAGGGAAAGGTTGCTAGTCTGAGGTGATATCACTAACATTTGTAAAGTAGACTGTAAGTGGAGAAGTCTCTGATAGATATTTACTTCCTTGTTTTCAAAGTGGAGCGAAAATTTCAAACACGACTCAACACTGTTGTTGCTGTTGTTATTATTTGTTTTAAAAACAACAACTTTTGGCTGTTCATGGCAACGAAAATATCCTAACCATATTTGGTACAAACACACCCCACTTCATATCTGACCTGTCCAATCAAGTTTCAGCCATGAATGTCCAACTTCTTTCTTTTTTTATTCATTTAACGTCACTTTTCCCATGTCTAAGCTCACGGTTCAGTGGGTCTAATGTCTTCAAATTATAATGCTGAGTGTTTAAGTAAAGGGGCATCAAGTACCATTTGTTGAGTCTTTGGTATGACTCGACCGAGGATTGAACTTCAGTCTCCCGTCCCATTAGCAAACACTCTCACCATTACGCCAAATGGGCCAGTGTTACTAAGAGTGCTGACCTTAAATTTTCTTAAGAAGAACTTATCTTTACAACTTTAGGTTTAATAAACTGTGCATGCTGTGGTATTTATTTTTAATTTGATTGTTTTATATATGAACAAAGTTTCCATGGAAAAGTTGATATTAATATTTCAAATATGTTAATATAAGATGAAACTGATTTGATTGAAGTTGACTGTTTTTTTTAAAAAATGCGTGTTTCTCTCTGACAGGTTCCAAAAATGTTGGCCCCAATGGCAAGATCAACAACATGGTGCGGGCTTACGAGGCAGCAAAATACGAACTCGTAGCAATCAACGACAGCGGCATGAGAAGTGAGCAGAAGGCTTTGTTCTTTAGTTCTTGTTCTTTTGACGGTTTCATCACTCACCTGGGAAATAATTAGGCCTTGCCTATATTCAGGGACATCTGTGCACATGTGCATTTGAGTTGGGGGTGGGGTGCTAATTGTGTGTGTGCACGAAAAGAAACATCTGTCAATAAACAAAAATCAATCATTTTTGGATGAGCAATATATTCAAGTAGCATGACTTAGTTTCAACCATAAAACTATCCCTATTCGTCTATCCTTATCTATCCCCCTATCTATCTCCATATCGATCCCCCTATCTCTCTATCCCTATCTATTTCTCTCTATCCCTATCTATCTCTCTGTATCCCTATCTATCTATCTGTCTCTCTGTCTCTCTATCTCTCTGTCTCTCTCTATCCCTATCTATTTATCTAAAAAAATTCACGTATGGAATAGCAATGGATTATGAAACAGTAGTTGGTAACAAAAACTTTAACGAAATGTTTTGAAATAGAAATACGGCAATGAATAATTCATCTCTGTCCTATTAGTAATAATTCATCTCTGTCCTATTAGTAATAATTCATCTCTGTCCTATTAGTAATAATTTTCATTGTGAATTTACTTTGCTTCATGAGCACCTCTCTATCGCCCTTATTTGTGGAAACACCTTCAGCATACTCTCGGCCTGCCAAGCCAGCAGGACATCCGATGAAACTTCCTGATATTTGCATATTGGTTTTGAAAAAGGACATTTTATTAATTAACTATTATATTTTGTTATTTATTGAATAAATTGAAATATTTAAAATAATTAATTTGTGGATTAAAAAACTCAAACTTCAGTAACTTTTTGAATATTGAAAATAAAAATGAAAATAATTTTCATAAATTTCTTAGAAGTCTTTAATTTATTTGTATTTCATTGTTTTTGAACTTTCTTATGAAGAAGGGAAAAAGTGATAAATCTGGATCTTTTTATTTATAATTTGAAGAATACTCGTCCCAGTATGGGTAAAATTAATCCACAAGCTAAACAGTTTTTTTGTGTGTTTTTTTACGTCACTTTTATGTCCCCTTACGAAGATTAAAATCAAGTAATGATACTAAAGTCTAGAATCCTTATTCTATTTTTGATCACAATTCTATTACATGATTTTGATTCTTCAAAATGTCTCAAATTTAAGGCTTAAGCTTAAGGGGTCTTAAGGAGAAATTGAAATTCAGGGAATCTTGCTTAATTGGTGTCTAAGGATTATGGATCAAATTCAGTGAAAATCTGAAATATTTTAATTTTCAAATGGGAGGTTGTGCCTATATTATGACTCATAAAATCCATAAACATATTTCAAAGAAACTGAAATTTTGGGAATATTTATTAATTGATGTCTAATACCTCTTGTTGAAATTTCACAAAAATCGGTGGTATCTTAATTTTCATGAAGGGCTTCCACCCTTTTTTTACCCCTTTTACATAGAAGTAAATACAACTAAATATAGCTTACATTTGGACACCTTACACCTAGCAGCTGTGTTCCAAAATTCATAATAATCGTTTAATTAGTTTAGGAGTGAATCCTGTACATACAAATATATAAACATATACACATAACTTTATATAGAGATATAAGTTTTGAAATAAATTGACTTTGAAACAATTGTAAAAGGACTTTTGCTATGAATTTCTTTTGAAATTAGCTAAAAAGAAAAAAAGCTATCTTTTTAATATATTATGGATAATACTATGCAGTGAAAATTCGACTAGTCATTGATACCGGCAGTTTCAGAAGGTATGGTACATCTGGCCCGTTGAATTAGGTACTCTACAACTCCTATCCTCAGTCAAGAAACCTTATGGTTAGCCGAGTAGCTCTAAAACTACCGTGTTATCACCATCCCTACCACTTGGAGGAAAAGTAGGGCTTTAGAAGGGATGATGTGAGTGGTTGTTATTTTCAAAATGACAAAAGGCATCTGAAGAAAGCCAGCAGAGAGTGAAACTGTCGAAACGTTATGAACATATCAACCCAAATGAAGACAACAGTTTAAAACATTAAAATTGTTTTTATTCATGTTTTAAAAAAAGTAAAAATGTTCATTTTTTTTTAATTGATTTATTTATTTGTTTTTTATTTATTTTTATTGATAAAAAAAAATATTTATTTGTTTTAGTGAACCCAGACACATTATTAGACATGGTATCTGCCCTCACAGAAAAAGTTGGCTTGGTTCACCAAATGCCTTACTGCTGTAACAGAAAGGGATTTGCTTCTGTCTATGAAAAGGTAATTTTAAATTTAAACTAAACCAATCTTGACCCATTGGGTCAGTGTTTTATTATTAAATATCACCCCCCCCCCAATCTTCTCTCCCTCTTTTTTTTTTAAAACTTTAATTCACCCCAAACAAGGCACATTGCCACTGAGACGTAATAGGTTACTGTGAATTAGGGGTCATACCTACAGGGAAATCGTAAGTTGAGAGTTGTGTAACGAGATGTTTGTTCATACTATATTTAAATTTCTGCATGTTTGGTACAGTCAGAGAAACAGGGAGCATGGAGGGAATTACAAAGACTAGCAGCTCAAGGAAGAGAATCTATTAGAGTAAACAGTTTTGTGGCATCTGGGGACCTTTACAGTGAAGAGGTAAGATTTTGCTGATTGATTGTTTGGTTGTATTTACGTTGATGGGGGGGGGCCACCAGTGCAGCAAGTTCATCGGAGCACATTCCATTAAAGTACTTGTAAAACAAGCACAAGGATGCAACATTGCGGCACTGAGACAGGGGCTGCTGCTGCTTGGTAGATAGTGTGAGATCTATTAGATTAGAGACTCTTTTTTTTAACCCTGTCTAAGAGGGAGAGACTAGTGGTTGGTGCACCAGCCCAAATGTGACAACAATACTCCATGCATGGGGCGAATAGTGGTTTTGTAGAGATATAGGATACTGGCAGGTGTGAGAAGTTTTCTAGCACGGTAGAGAGAGAGCCCACCTTTCTTGCAGCAGCCTTGGCAATGTCTTCTATCTAGTTGTTCCAATTCATGTTACCTGTGAATGTTAGGCCGAGGAGTTTAAATGTTGGACTCTCGGGTAGGATGCTATTAGCCATGGCAATCAGTGTTTGAGAAGTATTCTTATAATTGTTAATTAAAAAATGGACACAAGCCCAACAGCATAAAATAAATAAATTAAAACAAATCAAAAGCATTTTTGGTACTTCTGCAGTTTACGAACCGTGCTGAAATAATAACCTTATAATTTAGAAACCCATCCTTAACATGACTTGACTTTGTTAACTATTGTGTACTTTTACCTAAAAATTTAATAAACAAAAGATACTGTAAAAATTGAATTCAACTTGAAAATCCTATCTTAAAAAATAGCACGGTCCGTAAACTGCAGAAGTACCCCCCTTTTTTTTCATATTTAACTTTTTTATTATTTAATTATCAATAATGTTTGACAATATTTTTTTCTTGACAACATTTAAAAAATTTAATTTTAAAACATTTTCACTCACTTAAAAAAAAAAAAACAATTTGAGGAAAGAAGCTATTAGAGTAGAAAGCTGTCCTGCAGAGTAAATGATTACGGAGTGAATTCATGCAAACGTTTACTTATTTATTTTTTTATATATATACAAGTTTAAATCTTATGATATGATCTATAGATTTTTATTTTACTGGTAGTTTAAAATCAATAAATATTTATTTTATCATTAGTACCAGAAAATGGAAAATTAAATTTTTAACAAACAAAAAGAAAGCAAAAAACTGAAAAGAATCGGTTTTGAAATCAGAAATTAGGCTAAAAATGTTTCCGATTTCAACACTCCAAAATTTTTCGATATTTCCAATTCCAATTAATCGTCCCAACACTAATTATATTATTAAATATCACCCTCTCTTACTCCTCTCCCTCGCTCTAACTGTTTATTTGTTTATGCATAATAAATATATTATCCTCTTACAAACGTAATTGAGCCTTCTTTGTTTCTTTCTCCTAAATTACCTGTGATGTATGTGTCATGTAAAATATGATGTGATAAACACATCCCTTTTAGTTGCTAGCATAAATGAGGTGCTGAAGATATACTTGGTCCTAAATATTTAATTAAGAAAGATGGATCAAATCCAATGGTTGAGCAAACTGAACAGGTCTTTAGTCTATTGTTTCACACTTCATATTCTTTTAAATCTATTCTCATCTGCTGCTGCAACCAATAAAGTATCTTCTGTTTTTATCGGCTAAAAGCCTAAGCAGGGGGTAATGTAGCAGTTACATGAGAGATCTATTTTGTTTATATGTATGCGCAATATCTTGCGTTATGTCGAGTTGTAGCTCGGTTGGCATATTGATACACAGGCAATTAGTACACCACTGACATGCGCACTGGAAACCTACTGATTTCTGCCCAGATGATTTAGCACCAAAGACAAATCAGTTCCCAAGTAGATTTCATCGAGGCAAAACGTCCCTCCTATTCTGTCTTCGTCCTGTGTCAGAAGCGAGCAGCCAAGATGGAACTCCAGCCTACCACATTCTGTTTGCGACAAAAGCCAGTCGGCCTCACAATTCGCTAAATATTCCTTTGTTCCTGCTTACAAAGAAGATTCCTATTTCATTAGAAATCTTTTAATGGAACTGACGAACACATTCCTAGAGAAGAACCCAATCAAATAAGTGTATATAAACAGTTTGTCACGCTCCATGCGATCAGTTGTTGTTCTGACCTTGTTATGCATATTTAAGCATTTCTAAAATGTCTATTCTGTGATTGGACGCTCACGGTCAGGATAAGAGAATGTTTCTTTTATTTTTTGCTGCTTAAAAATTTTTTTCAACTTTTCTTGATTTATCTTTTGTTTTTGTATTTTTTTGTTTTTGCAGGTGTTTTTTGGCACTCAGCAATCTCGGGTGTATCTAAGTGCAAATTCTATTGGCATCAACTGCACCACGGGTATGTCATGCCTGATGAGGAAAGACCTGATTGACCAGGCCGGAGGCATGTCCGCATTTGGAAAGTACCTTGCAGAGGATTACTTCTTTGCTGAAGCGATTCGAGAAAAGTGAGTAATAACCCCCGCATCAAACTTCTACCTCCCTCTCTTACATAAACGTATTCTTTCACCCCGATCACCTTGTGTAATAAACAGAAATGTGTATAAATCTCATGTAGCCATAATAAGTTGATAGTGATGGTCTAAACTGTGGGAGGAACTCACAACACCGTAACCAACGCTCTCTCAACTGCTGAAATCATTTCTAGATCCACCCAACCACCACTCCAGTTTCATCAAATTTTGGAATAATTTTTAGGCTATCGATTTAAGGCCGAAATAAATTGTAGTGAACAAAAAAAATGTATGTAAATCTCGTATAGCCTTAATAAAGTCACAGTGACAGTCCAACTTCAGGAGGAACTCCTGTTCATAGAACATGGGGGAAAATGTCCGACCAATTTGTGTGAAACTTTCCTGTTTTGTATGAACAGGAGTTCAGCATCGGTTGGGCACCAGAGAACCTTGGAAATCGGATTTCCGAATATCCAGTGTCTAACGAATTGAGGTAAGAGTCTGACGGTCTAAACTTCGGGAGGAATACCTGTTCATACAGCATCGTAACCGCATTGACACCTTGTAGCTTTGAAAGTAACGTTTAAATTTCTCATTTCCATTTTCTGCTGATTTCCCCCCTCATGGCTTTTATGCCATCTATTATATAAAGGGAAGTGTATGTGTGTGTATTTGTCCAGTTAAAAGTAAAAAAATACCAAAGAAACACCCACACAGTTTGTATATCATTGATCAGCATTGCCCAGAATGAATAATATCTTAAATTCAGGAAAAAAAAAAAGTATCCTTTGAGAGTAAACTGGCCACGATTTTGTTAGGGAAAAGATGATGCCCTCGCTCCAATAACTAAAGGGAAGTAACTCTAATTTTTTTCTAATGAGTTATTTCCCTTACACCGACTTATTCCTCAAGTAATCTATAAAAGTGTGTGTCGAGAGAGAGATAGAGAGTTATGGGCTGGGCAGAGGAGAGAGATGGAAGTTTTAATACAAACATGTTACACTTTTGCCCTGGAACGCTGGATAGCCCTGCTAGTGTTTTATAGAATAATTTTTACAATAACACCATCACCCGTTCCTGAGGAAGTCTTGATTAAGACAATGTAATAAAAATCATACCATATGATATAATTTGATTGTATCTTTTTGTCTTATCGTTCTACGAAAAACACATCGAATTATTAGAGACGTTGGAATTAATGTATCATCTTAGGAAACTTGATGAATAAAGTTGTCTAAAAGTTGTTGTTTTATTAGTTAGGCCCTATGCATTGAGTGATGCGAAATTTAACAAGTTGAATGCATTGTTGCAAAAGGGGGAGACAATCGTACTGTTGTCCGAAACACATCTGTTAATCAAAGTTAACAGAAATTATTTTTACCTGCCTCTTCATAATGGTAGAGTTAGACACAAGGTCGGTTTTTAATGTGGGGAAAATCCAGCTCCTTAATAAGGGACACTCTGGAATGAGACAAAAATAAAAATTGCTTCAGTATAGAAGGATTGTTTCTTCACTGACCGATGACAAAAAAGATGAATGTAGTATCAGAACAGATACTACACTTTGCCCCTAGCTAAACGGCCCAGAGTGTCTTCAGATTCTATCATGTCATTCTTTTAAAAACGTGCATTCAGTATTTTGCATAGATATATATTGTAAATGTTCTTTTTTTTCTTCCTCTTTTTCTGCAGAGGTTTCCAGACGGTCATTTGCAGTCAACCAGGAATGCAAAACTCGGGCTCATATTCCATTGCAGAATTTCATAAGCGACTCATCAGGTCTGTACAAGTAGCCCAAAAACAAAAAATTCCATGCTTGACTTTTACATTGAAATAATTTTTTTTTGAAAGGGGTCCAAATTCAATTAAATGTAAGAAATTTAAGTGATAATTTGATTTTATAGCAAAAATATTTATTTTTTTATTTTTACCAATTTTTGTTAATACTTTTCTCACTGTTTTAATTAAATTGGGACAATATTTAGTTGTCGTCTGTTTCTTGTTTACATAAACGAAATTTGTCTTATTTTAGATGAGTTACGTCCCTTTGATTTAATGCAGATCTATTGACAGTGTTATCGTTGTTAACGAATTAGGAGAGGAAAAATGCGATTATTATGTGGTAATGATATTATTTGGATTATTCAAATTACTGTTCTCATCTTGGATGTTATTCTCACAACGTTTCAGCCAATGTAACCTCCAAATTTCTTCAGGTGAGTCTTGTCGAACTCGGAAATCTGTACGGAATGAGAACAGTAGTCCGAATAATACAAATAATAAATCCTCATCTCAAAAATTCTAAAATATATAGAAATTGTTTTGCATTAAGATCGAAGAGAGAAAAATTTTTTTGTATTAAAAACTTTACTTATCCAACGTTGCCAGGGAGTTTTTTTTACATTCATTTTTTTCTTGCTTTTTCTCTTTCCCTTTTTTTACTTTCGATTTTATTTTTATTTTTACTTTTGCTTTTTTTTTTTTTTTTTAAATTTCTTTTTTTATCAAATTATTATTTTCTTTTTAATAGTATTTCCAAAGTTAAGTTTAATTCTTACGGTAGTTTTTGGTCATTAAATTAATTGAACCAACTTATGAAATGATTAGATGTAAAAAGCTTGCAAAACTTACAATTTTTTTAATACATGAGAATTGGCTAAGAATTTAAAAACCAGAAATTACTTTCTATTGGACAGTTTAAATGCTTTTTTTATTGCCACAATCCATTTCTATTTATCGTGGATGCTAAATTTGTTTATCGTGGATGAAATTGGTTTACGATTATTATCGTTCTGAAAACTGATTTAATCGTTTCTGACTTTTTGATTTTCCCTAATTTTCTTTTCAGATGGTCCCAGTTGCGTACATCTATGATTCCGATGTTTATTATTCTGGAACCGTTATCGGAATGCATGGTGCTTGGGATCCTTGCCTCCTTAGCAACCGAATATCTCTTCGACATCAGCCCCATGGCTTTCTTTCTACTTCATGTTCTAGTCTGGTTTCTTCTCGATTATATTTTAATGCAAATTGTTGAAGTAAGTCTTTTCTTTCTATTTCAATACTCCCTTTTGCCCCCCTTTTTTCATATATGATCAATTTAAAAAGATTTTACTCAAGAATTGAGAACATTTTTCTGATCCCTGGGAATATTTTTCCGATCCCTGGAAAAATTGATTTAAAAAAAAAAAAAAAAAAAAAAAAATGCAAACATTGTGAGGCATCTGTTTCTTTCAACATAAAAAATTAAATATAACTTGTATTATACGGACTACTATTCTCATCTTGGTTGTAATTTTTACAACATTTCGACCGATGTAAACTTTGACCTTCCTCTGGTGCATATTTTTAAGTTTAAGTTTACCCATTTATTTATTTAATTTTTATTATCGCTTATGTTTGAATTCACGTTTTCAAACATGACGTAAATCATAAATCTATGACATTACACCAAAGCTATAATTATTTTGTTAAGGAAATGTTGTAAGATCTATTGATAAGAAAGTGCAAATAGCTCAAACATTCAGACGCTATATAGATGTACACATCTTCTAACTGTCCTTTTACATGGCTTTTTGGACTTTGATATTTTTTGCACATACATTTGATTTGAGATACAATCGGATAGAGAAAAGATATAAAAGGTTAAGTGATTACATTCTGGTGCACAAAAAAAAAATAAGAAAAAGTTTGAATCTGCCTTTTCCCTTTTTCAACACAATGCAGAGTATGTATCAGAAATGTGCTCTGATGGTTTCTCTGTAGTTAGAGCCCAGACCAATGAAGGTAAACTTTAAGGAGTCAATGAAATGAAATCTGTCATTTTCTAATACAGAGCTGGTATTCAAAAATGTTTTTTTTTAACGTTTTTTAAAAATTATTTTAAAAGTGTTATATTAAAATTCTTGTCTTGGTTGTTATTTTTGCAACATTTCGGCCGATCTAACTGCTGACCTTCTTGATGTACATCTTTTTGAACTTGGGTATCTATATGGAATTTCAAACTGAACCCTTTATCTAATTCACGTTCTTGTTCAATGTACCGGGTAGAAATATTAAATAATTTTTCTTGTTCTTTCATTCTGTTAGGACAACTAACGAAAATGGAATTATCTCCCTTGAACCATTTCGGGAGTTAAGAGTTATCGCCCTTGAAATTGTCGGCTGTCCAGAGAGAAAGATAAACAAAGATCACGGCATCAGACACTTAATATGTCAATCGCGTCCAGCGGCAAATTAACTCATTAATTCATTCTGTGTTCAGTTTTAATAAATCTGTTAAGCGTTTCTCTTGATAGTTCATCCATTTATTTACAAGTTATTATTTATAATTAACCTAAATTACAAGGTTATAAAACATTCTTAGTTATTATCGTCTGTAGCAGAGAGTAGTAGTCTAAATTATCAAATCCTCCTCTCAAAGATTCTGAAACGTAATGTTTTTTTTGGTTTTATTTTTTTTTTAAAGCAAACCAATTTTCTTTGTCGTTAATGTCTGACTTTTATCGTTTCCTTTTGCAGAACGATTCACTCACGATGTCCAAGTTTGAATTCCTCGTCTGCTGGCTTTTACGAGAAGTAATGACGATTTATCTAACAATACAGTCACACCGTGATTGGACTATAGTATGGCGGAACCGGCGATATAGGGTTCGGTGGGGGGGAATTGCCGAAGAAGTGGTCTAGTAGGGAGGGGTTGCTATAAGAAATCTGCTTTTAGCAGAAAGAAAAAAAAATAAGCAAAAAAAAATTTTTTAATTTTTTTTTATCAAACCTCTCCCCCCACCAAAAGAAAACTAAAAAACAAAAAAACAAACAAAAAAACTGTTCACTCAAAAAACTTTGGGGATGGGTGGAGGCTGGCACTGGTGATCCGTCCTGCACTGACCTTTGAGATCTGAATGCTGGAGGTACCTCAGATTTTTATGACGATTTTAATGTTGGTTAGTGCCTGCGACGATGCTTATGATCAGATGATCGGTTGACCACTCGTGACCCATAATGGTGGAGGAAAAGATTAACCTCTCTTACTCTCTCTTCCTCGAACTCCCTTCGTTGGATTCTACCAGTTCACAGTGGCCGTTTAAACTTGATGGGGTCATTACCAACAACCCGATTGCCCAATCCTAACCCCGCCCCACCTTACCTTCCAAAAATTATTGAAAAAGAAGGAAAGAAATCATTTATTTTTATTTAAGCATTGCGATACATAGATATGTGTGGGCGTGGATGTTTTTCTTATGTATGTTTGCAGAAATTTTTTCCTTTTTGTGTGCGTATCAATGTATGTACGTGTCTCACCCCTTCTCCCACACACAAAAAAGTGATCTCTAAAAAAAAAAAATCATTTATATTAAAAGGCATGAAACTCAATTCCCTGTTTTCTCTGTTTATATCTTTATCATTTTCTGCTAAAAAGGAAAGAATGTGTGAAAAAAAAACAAAAAAAAAAATAATTTGAATCCTCTTTTTCTTTTATCGCCACATATTGTTTTCTTTTTTTTTTACTTTAAAAGATTAAATAAAGATACAGTTTAAAAAAATATATTTGAAAAGAAATATATTAGATTGTTACAACGATGAGGGGAAGAGAGCAAGAAAGAAAAAAGAAGACCAGAAAAAGTGCTCCCCTCTGCCATCCTTTTAACCTATTCCAATAGTTTTGATTAATTACATAAGTAACAAAATAAAATTATGCATTTAGAAAATTATGAATAGGAAACGGTAAAAAGAGAAACAAAATCTCTCACCTCATTCTTCACAATCTCTCCCCCTCCTCCCTCACACATATCTAACATAAAATAAAGTTCAACCTAGATAGTGGTGAAACTGACAAATCAAATTTTGTTTCTGACGAGCCAACTTTCATTTGTTATTGTTATACTATGCTATTTGCAACAGACTAAACTTTACGACAATACTCACCTGCAGTTTTCTAACATATAGAAATTTATACAGTCACCTTAAAGGAAAAATCATGTAAGGGAAATAATTCTTATTCTTTTTTTTAATAAGAGTTATTGTTCCTTATTTGCTTTTTCTCCTCATTCTTTCTTTATAAACAAAAGCAAAGGTTCATTTGTAATTCAAACACTGATGAATTATTGACCAATTCATTCTTACGTCTTACTTCGTTCTTATTAGATCAAAACCAGGTTCAATTTTATCTTAGATATTGAACATAAAAAAAAAACGTTATAAAATGAACATTATGGATCTCGGGCTACACAGGTCAGTACAGCTAGTTTTCCGCCCCTTGACCAAACACTCTACGGAGGTTGACTATGTTCGTGAAATGAATAATAATAGAGATATTTCCCTTTCTTAATCGTATAGCTGTCTCAGTGGCCTTGGGAGAATGACGTCTGATCGAAGTCAAAGGGTGACTTAAGTCCGAGGTTTGAATCCTGCGACTGGTGGTACTGTTATATCTAGTCACGCTGATGAGTCTTGGTTAAGATGAAAAATACTTTTTTTCTTCTCCTTACTTCTCGTTTGACGAAGTGAGGTGAATAATTATTATTATTCTCTTAAGCTGGTTAGGGAGACAACAATTTGTTTAATTAAGCAAATTTTGAAAACGAAAAAAAAAATGGACATTTTTAGAAATAAATTTTTGTATTGAAAGAAAACTTGGAATAAAATTTTTTTTTTTTTTTTTTTTTTTTTTTTGTGGTTGATTTAAAAAGAAAAAAAAAAAGAAAGGGCCCATTACATGACTTTTAAATTTTTATTTTTGTTATTACCTCCCCTTTCTTCGCACATTAAGCTGATAGCCCCTTATCAGACAGCACAACCAGAAATTACAAAAAGGGTTTATGAAAGATCATTGCATTTACACACCAGAAGTTAACATGCGCAAATAATATTATTAGAAACGGGCAGGGCTACCCAGCGTTACATGGCTAGAAGGATAACGTAACATTCACATATGTTGAGGAAATGTCTTTAAAATCGCTTGGTCTTATTTTCTCGCCCGATCTTTCTTCGGATACTGATGATCTCATAGACCGAAGATCACATGGGATGAAAATTCTGAAAAACCTATGTGCAGCTGATTTGCGGGATCATCCTTGAGCTAAATGTCTTATGAAATCTTAGCAACTTATTGATCTGGTTTCAGCATTGTTAATTATGGTTAACTGATTATAATACAGACATCTGGTTTATTTATTATTCAAACATCGCCAGGAAGGAATAGACAGTTTATCTAATACATAAAGTAAAGCTAGTCTCTTTATCATTTCTTTGTCATCAGTAGCTTTCTTCCTACAAAATGAATATTTGATTCTAGTACATCAATTGGATCGTCGTAACATGTAAAGAAGAATAAAATGTAATTCTATTTAATTATTTCCAGAAAATATTTTGTCCAGGTCGGAATTATTTTCAAATGGCTGCCATCTTAAAAATTTGATGTAACTATATTCATCCACACAGAGTTACTTATATAGTGATCGAAATTGCTACATCTTTAAAACAGATCTTTCCTACATCGTTTATGACATCATGTGTTACCTACTTCTGCTTCCCTGTTCCCACACAAGTCAAACTTATTGAAGCATTGCCAGTCAATTTCCTCTGGCTGTGTCCTTGAATTGAATGGACTCGAGGCCACTCAATATGCAGGAGTAGGTCTGTTTCCTATAAGGTTAGGTCATTTTAGGAATTAAACGACTACCTCACAATCTGTATCTTTATTTTTTTTTTTTTTTTTATTCACCGTAAACAAGGCACATTGCCACTGAAACATAAGGAGCTACTTTGATTAAGGGTCATCCTAAGTGGGGAGTTGTGCAGCAAAATGTTTGTTTGCATTACATTTAAATTTCTGCATGTTTGTATTGTCGGAGGAGCAGGAAGCAGAACTCCAAAAGCAAGCGGTCTGAGAAAAGAAGCTATTAGAGTAGAAAGTCTTCCGGCATCTCTGGGGACTTCTACAATGAAGGGGTGGGATTTTGTTGATAGTCGAATTTGTCGGGGGGGGGGGGTATTCATGTTGAGGGGCTACAAGTGCAGTAAGTTTGTTGGATCATATTCCGTGGAAGTACTTGTAAAACAAGCACATGGATGTAACATAGCGGTGATGGGGCTGAAGCTTGATAGAAAGTACGAGACTCTTTTTTGCACCCTGACTAGTGGATGGTGCACCAGCTCATATACAGCAACAATACTGGCGAATGGTGGATTTGTAGAGATATAGGATACTGGCCTTGCATTGAATAATGCTGTCTTGTGCGGATGCATCATCTTGTCAATTTGATCCCTTCGCTCAGCTCTGGAAGCAAGTCTCTAATTTGATTGGCCCCTCTCTTGCATGAACTCTTTTACGGCTTTCTCATGTAGACATGACGTTGCTAGTCTTCGTCTTATCTGTCAGTTTTACCCCAGGAAGTGAGATCAGTTAAAATTTCTTCTTTGGTTCCAACTACCTGCCCGAGAGAGGAAACAGGAAAATGTCATCACACTGAACCCCACGACGAAGAGGCAAACAGTATCCATACAATTCCAATGAAAATATATAACAAGGCAGTTTGCTGTCGCTTGCATATTGGTAAAAGCACTGCTGATTCCAGGATTTTAGCTCTTAGGAAGAAATCTTCAAAAGCAAACATTGATTAGAACTTATCTTTCTTCCGCCACCCCCTCTCTCTCTCCTCTCATCAATATAATAATACCCAAGACATTTTTAGGTAGCTTTTTAGTGATGCCACTAGTCCGCGAAACCTAAGGTATGGCATATTCAATCATTCAATAAATGTATAATATTGAAATAAATACATAGCACACATATATATATATGTATATTAATAAAAGGTACTAAGAAGACTGAAGGCAATGAAGAGAGCCGGATTGATGAGAAGCTGGAAAGAACAAAAATAAACAATCGAAGGTGAGATCTTACAATTATCTATTTATTTTTATTTTCAATCTTACATAATAAACAGTGAGTATGGTATTAGTTATGTATGATGTCCGGATGATTCAAAATCATTTTATATTTCGGGAGACGCCTCCTCTCGTCAAAAAAATAAACACAAAAGAAAAGTTTGATTATCGGAAATCCAGCAAGATGGATGCCTAAAAGTGAAAAAACAAAAATCTTGCTGGATTTCTAATAGTCAAACTTTTTGTTGTGTTTATTTTTGACAAGAGGAGGCGTCCCCCGAAATATAAAATGATTTTGAATCATCCAGACACTATACGCAACTAATACCATACTCGCTGTTTATTATGTAAGATTGAAAATAAAAATAAATAGATAATTGGAAGATCTCACCTTCGATTGTTTATTTTTGTTCTTTCCAGCTTCTTATCAATCTGGCACTCTTCATTGCCTTCAGCCTTCTTAGTACCTTTTATTAATATACATATATGCATATATATATATATATATATATATATATATATAAATAAATAAATAATGTGTGTTCTATGTATTTATTTCAATATTATACAGTCTCAGCAGATAGAGCTTTAAAAATGAAACCCGACTCGTCTTAAGTGGAACTGCTCAAATCTAATTTAACTCCTGTCGACAAAGGGAACTTTGTCGGAGGAAGAATTAATGCAGAAAATTGCATGCATTTCAATCACAAAATCATCGTAAAAGTCCTTTTTTTTTTTCTGAAGAATGGGGATGAATTGAGATTTGTCTTTCCTGACCATCAATTTTTTTTTTAGTAAAAAAATGTCACAAGAAATTTTTAAAGCTTTTTTTTTTTTTTTTTTAAATATTACTATATATATATATATATATATATGTATGAAAATATACTTATGGCAAGTAAGCTACACATAATCGTTTCTCTGTAGCTTACTTGCAATTAGTATATTTTTATACTACTACTTAGTTCTACTCACGTATTGAGCACTGTTGAAATAAATACTGAAAATATATATATAAATATATATATATGTAAAATATTTTATTTTATAATAAGTGTATATCAATGAAATAGTAATATTAAGTGATGAGAATAAAAATTGTGTAGGAAACAATATCTATTAAATCATAAATTGTTCAAAACAAGGGTTGTATATTAAAAAAAAATATTGTTCCTTCCTTAAACCATAGCTTTTCAAAGATGTAATCCTATCGTCAGAGGAGATACAACAAATAAGTTAGTAAAATAAAATTTACCATAATGTCAACATTTGTAAAGTTATAAAATTATAAACGAATGCATAAGATGTAACAAAAAATCACTGAAGATATTAAGATAGTTTTTCCACAGTTAGACACGATACAACTCGGACGTGCAAAACCGACCGTCAAAAAGAAATGGGTTCGTATGTGTGGGCCGTGTTGTGTCTGATTGCGCAAAAACAAATACATGTATATCGATATTTAAAGAGATAAAATGGAAAAGGGAATATCTAAAACTCAAGAATACATCTCAACGTTTTATGCAACTGTTATGAGGGCTTTATCAAGTGTGACAGGCAAGTCTTCTCGTCTTTTGCCTCTTTTTCCCACTTGTCACGCTTGATAAAGCCCTCGTAACAGTTGCGCAAAACGTTGATGTATGCTTGAGTTTTAGATCTTCCCTCTTCCAGTTTATCTCATACCGTCAGATTCATTTTATCCTTTATTTGTCATATATATATATAAATAAATGCGAGCCGTGAAAAGAAGAATTGTAGTTTTAGTTTTGATTTGTGGACGTGTGCGGTGCATACATTGAGAGGGGTGTGAGTGAAATGGACATTAGTGCTTAGTCCTTGCCCCACCCCAGAGGCAAACTAAGCAAAGAATCTCTATATATATATATATATATATATATATATATACTTATATTCAGATGCATCATAATAGGGAAGCAATTTTTTTGAGTTAAAAAAATGTCACTTGATAATTTTTCAAAGAAATATGTTGGAAACATTTTTTTTTTAAAATGAAGAAAAAACTCTGAAATGTTAGAGATTGCCTGTTTATTTTTTTCGTTTTTGTTTCAGAAGCAATTTCTGTAAATCAAGGGAATTTATGTTCGTGTTGAAGTTATATTCAGCTAATGAGCTGGATTTTCTTCAGTGGAACTCTTGAATGTAGCTTGAACATTTGTTTAAAAAAAAAATTTTTTTTAATTAATTTAAAAAAAATCTTTTTTCTTTATTTTCCCTCTTTTTTCCCTTTTTTTTCCTTTCTGCCTTTTTTTTTCTTTTTAAAATTTATTTATTTTTATATCTTTTAAAAAAAAAATAATTTCTTTTGTTTTAATTTTTAAAAAAATTTGTTTTCTTTAAAAGAAAAAATATTTTGAGGTTTTCTACAAAGTATTCTTGAGTATTTCTTTAAAAAGTTGTCCGGCGAAAAAATAGGTTTTCCAGAATATATTTTATTTTTTTAATTTTTTTAAATTTAACTATTATGATGTCTTTGTATATAAAGGTAATTAAAAATTTTGTACCACAAAAAAAATGTTCATATAACCAAAAAAAAAATGTAGTCAACAACTTGTGTTAAATGTTCTTTCATTGTATTGATATATATATATATATATATATATATATATATATATATATATTTTCTGTGTAGATGACAAAGATATTAAAAAGAAAAAAAAAAGTTTTGCTTACCTTAGCAGGTGGGAAGTGTGTGGGAGTAAGCCAACCTCCCCCACCTAACACCCGACCTCAAAGAGAAAAGACCCACCCACCCCAACCCCATAAAAATAAAATGGCACCTTTTACGCACAAAATATTTGGCTTGTTTGTTAACTCTCGTTCAACGAAAATTGTTACTGACAAAATCCGCTTGACTCCGTCAAACATTGTTGCTTCCAACTCTTTTTTTTTTTTTTAACAATTTTTTCCTATACCCCGCCTTTTTAACCCGATCCCTATTTCCTAAAGATGTATTTTCTTCACTGCAATGGAAATAAACAAACATAATCCTGAAATCCTATCATTATTATATATATATATATATATATATATATATATATATATATATATATATATAATTTGATAAATATTCCGAATTTTTTAAAAAAAGAAGATATTTTTTATTCATACAATTATTTCTGCATAATTTCCAAAACAATTTTTTTCTTGATAATGAATTAAAGATGTGAATTTTTTTACGTTAACGGTTCTGGTTAATTTGATGGGAATAAAAAAATTAACTGACAAAGCCTTTTGAAAACATCTTGAATTTATTATCAAGAAAAACTGTGTTTTGAAAAATGGGCAGAAACAGTTGAATGAATAATAATTTTTTTTTTTTTTAAACAAATTCGTAACATTAAATTATTATATTTTGAGTTGTAGTAATGTATACACTATCGAGCTATTAACCCAACTTTTGTGAAAATTTAAAGGAATTTAAATATGTGTGTAGGTTCAACTTATAAGAGAATGAAAAACAATAAAATGCATAAATCTTTAGCTCACTGTTTGTTGATTGGTCTGCGTCCAGCCCTTGGTTGGATATTCAAATTCTGGATCGTGCAAGACATTAATATAAGTATTTTCTATTTTAATTTTTGGGAACAGAGACTAATCGACTGCTTGACAAAACAGTGAATCACGATGTCTGTATTCTATTGTTTTTTAAAAAATTTTCTTAGACAGATTCTATATATACACGAAGTATACATGAATGACTTATGATAATAAATATATAATTATATATATATATGAAAGGCATGGATGGGGGGTGGGGAACAAACACAAGGAAAATAATAAAGCAAATGAGATTCACCAGTTTTGTTTGGATCAATGAACATCTTCAGAAAAAGTCTGAACAAAGTCTTTTTCTTAAGATGTTCGTTTTAATTCAAACAAAACCGGTCACTCTCGCATTTGTTTTGTTTTATTTTTCCTGTGTTTGATTGTTTTTTTTTCCATTCTGTCTTTCATACATTCTGTCTCCACGAAATTTTATTTCATGAGATATTTTGTATATTATCCTCATATATATATATATATATATATGTACATAAAGGAAGTAATATTATTAGTGATTTAGAGTTTAGGCCAGTGTAATGTTCTGTTTGTCTCCGATTTTCTAAAATTGACGAATTGCAGCTGTGAATTAAGTTTAGTGTTTAACTCTAAACTGGTTCTACCTTCTTTTTGTAAAACTAGTGTTCCTGTCCGTGAAAATAACTTCAAGTTATTGTTTAATATGTCTGTATTCTGACTATGAAAGTAAAAAAAAACAAAAAAACAATATTTTAGACTTGGAGTGAAAGATCATTTTTCGCACGTGGACTTAACGTAAAAATATCACCCACTTCCGATCCACCAGACGGTAACGATCACCAACTTCCGAATCAGATAGCGGTTTCAAGGGCAATATTCAAAAAACGCCATCAGGTTCGCGAGTGGGTGATCATTTTACGTTGAATTTACATGCAAAAGTGATCCTTCACTCTAAAGTCTAAAAATGTTTTCTTTTTATCACCTACTTTTTTCAGGCTGTTTAATCACCTTAAAAAAGTAAAATCTCATTTTTAATTTTTGGTTAATAATGCAGAAGGTGCAGAGCTACAGTTTTTATCCAAATTAGAACGGATTGCAGACTGCCAACTGCAAACAGAGCTTTATCCTCTATATAAGGTCTTTTGTTTACATATTATCAACAACGTGATGTTGACCATGTAGGGAAGAAGAAGAATGCTTAAATAATTTGTTTAAAGTGTAATAGTCTCAGAATCCAAGAGTAATATCTCTTATAATTTGAGTCGTGTAATGGATACGAACGTCGACTATGGAATTGGCAAGCCGAGTTGGATGGATTTCATTGACTTACTATTGTAATATTATAAGGAAATGCAAGAACACTTCTTCAGTTTTGTCTAAAATAGCAACTTGTGGTCAATGAATCCTTTACAATAAGTATCGTGTTTCTAAGAAAGGGTTGATATGCCGTAAACACAGACACTAACCAGGGATGATTCTGGATTGTCCAAGACATTAACGTTCACTTCAATTGTCGCAAACAACTTTACTAATGTTTCAACAAAATCCTTACATCTCATCGTTTTCATTGGGACGAGACACAAGAGAATTTCTTGATTGTTTGCCGACCTCTTGCCTTTTAGGGACACACTCAATTTCAAAATTAGACCAGTGTAAATAGCTTTATTTATTTTTTCATAAATTGTTTTGACTTTTTTTTTTCATGTAGTATTTATATAATCTCTAAAGGGAAATCACTCTAAAAATTCAAAGTAATCTCCCTTGTCATTTTTATAAATATGTATTTATTTTTTTCATAAATTGTCTTCTCTCCATTTTAATACTAAGGAAGATTCCTTCGTGATTTTATAAAATTTCAGAGTAATCTCCCTTGTCATTTTATATATATTTGTTTTTCGTAAATTGTATCCACTCATTTTCATTGTGGTTTAGCCTCTCAAGGTTCTTTGTCCGGAGCATTTCAAATTTAAAACAGAAACAACAAAAATTAGTAGTAATTTAGAAGTAGAAAAAACTCACAAGTTTAAGAATATTTTGTTTTTATCCAGTTTAAAAATTGAAAATAATACTTAAAACACACTTTGTTTACTGATTTAGTAAAAGATTTGTCCTTGTGAAGCACTTTAAGCTATTAAGCTTAAAGTGCAATTTACAAAAAGAACAAATCTTTGTAAGGGAGACAACTTTGAAATGCCGAAGTAATCTCCCTTGTCAGAATTACATCAAACCTGCTTGGTCGACCCAAACCAACATGCCCCTGTTAAAAGGCCTCTGGCTAGAAGCAAAGCGGAGTATTTGTTCTAGTACTGCACCTCTTTTCTGTTCTCGGTCAGTGTGGGAGAAATCCTTCTAAACTGAGGTAATTTAATTTTTTTGTCCCAATCCTGGGTGCTCCTATTTGGGTGAGCTGGATTTTCTCCACATTAAAACACGACACTTGTATTTAATCCTGCCCTCGTGGGGAGGCAAGTAAAAATTTAGAGAGACTTTGAAATCAAATGCTGTGGCAGAACAGCTTGAAATAAACTTTTTGATATGTAATAACGATGATATTAATAATGTTATGTGATTATTGGAATAGTGCTCAGCATTTTTTTTGATATGCAACGATCTGATTGCGTTTTCTAAGTTAACTCATCTCAGTTGTATAAAATTTTAAAAAATTCAAATACCCTCTCCCCTTCTCCCGAAGAAATGCGCGCCGCTATTTCACTCGAAAAATGTCTTAATTAAATGCAGGTGTTGGCTGCGACCCAGCAAAAAAAGTTCATGCGGCTTCCAAATGTTAGTAAATTTGCAATTTGAATATTCTTTATTATTTCAAAACATTGAATATTTTATTATTCAATGTTTTGAAATACTGAAGAATATTCAAATCAATTGTATTTTTTGTGTGTTATCTTTAAAAGCTTTTTATTTTTTGTCATTAATCATTATTATTACCAACACAATTAGTTTTAAAAGAAATACCGCTGTGAATTTATTCAAAAACTATTTATGTTACTTTACCTACTCATTTGTGACCTATTTGCGTTAAGAAATTAAATATTTAATATTTAAAAGAAGTTTTAAGCCAGTTTACTATACCATAAATAGTGTTGAGGTCCGTAATCCGCGTTCAGCAATTTTGAATCTGAGGAGAGGAAATAAGTACATGACCAGAGTTTTTAGATAAATTGGAGGTTCAGAAGGCCATGACAATGTAAGGTTATGGACATTGGGTGAATAGAAAGAATGTCAGGGATTAGAAACGATAGACATAAAGAGACGATATGTAATAATTTTGTGTTTTACTTTTTTTTTTTAATTTCTCAATAAATCCTGTTATATGATTTTCAAGTTTTTCTAATATTTCGAGGTTAATACCTCTTTTTCAAAGTAAGTCCATATTAAATCCAAATATGTTGCTGTGATGGATTTATATAGTAGGCCTCCGTCTAAACTTCGGATCTATCTATACACTATGCACAATTCTTCAAGCAAACTACGATATTCTTAAGGTAATTTTTTTTAACTAATTAAAAAACAGTTCTTTTTAGTAAAATCGATATTTTTTATGCATTTTATTGTCAAATGCAAGTGAAGTGAAAAAAAGATTTAAAAAAAGGAACATTTTTACATTTTGAATTTTATCAAAACGTCCGCATACTAGCTTATCTCATTACAATTTAATAATTTGTTTTCTATTCTTGTTTAAATCTTTTTGAAAATTGCAAATCGGAGAACACAACATTACGTTGTCTTAAAACTCTTCCTTCCTTCGGTAATGATGGGTGTAGAATGAGCTCCCCCCCCCCCCCCCCTCTAGTAAGTTTGGTTGGCCCTTTTTTTGTGTAAAAGTGAATGATTGGCAGAGGCTGATAATAAGTCACTGTTGTGGAATGTTTTTTTATTTTTTTGTTTTTATTATTAAAGTCCTGACTATGCGAGTTATCGCCTTCGTTTGAAATCCCAGCTTTGTATATTTTTCTCGTTTGCTTTTCAAAATAAGTTTTGTTCATTTACACGTTTCTCCCCCTCCCCCCCATTTGTTTTCTCATTCTCTTTCTTTCCCCTCTCTGCGTTCGTTCTTTGCTCCCCAACAGCAAATTGTATTTTTCTTATTTTTTTTTCGTATTAATTTTAATTTTTCTTCTTTTTAAAGTTAAAAAAATCTTTATTGTGAAAAAATAAGACAAAAAAGAAAGACAGAACAAAAGTGTTTTTTTTTTAAGAATGATGAGAAAACTTTCGGTGAGAAAACTCGGAGACGTCTACAACATTTTGGCGGGAGGGGGAATGGGACGCTGAAATGGTAAAAATTAAAACAAAAAAGAACAAATAACTGTAAAGTCTGTGTTATCATCATAAAATAATAAACATGTCTCAAAGTAAATGCACCCGTTCTGTCTAAAATGCATTTAATATCGGTAAAATAACGCTTTTCTCAAAACATTGAACTTCTCATAAATTAGAGACAAAAAAAAATTTCTTTCTACGTTAAACTAACAGGAATTTCTCAACAGTCTTGGTCTATTAGTTAGGCGCAACACCAAGGACCATTGGGAATTTACTTAGCTTTATGAACTCCTCTCCCTCGCTATTATTCGAGGAAATACCTTGGGCCTGCTCTTGGCCTGCCAAGCCAGTAGGACATTCAATATAAACTTCCTGATGTTCCAAATATAGACTTTTTAAAATTTAGTGGTTAATAACTTTTGTGAACTTTTAAATTTATTTCATATTTTGTGAAATGTTGAATTATTTATTTATTGAATACATTCATCTCTCTTATCTATAATCATTTTTAAAAGTAAAAAAAAAAAAATTAAACTAAGTAATTGTTTTACCATTTCAGGTTTTTTTTTTTTTTTTTTTTTTTGTGTCCCCACGGAAAGTTGTAGATGTTCGGCAAAACTTGTAAACGGTTATGACTTTCGCCGAAAATTTTATGTGCCAAGTCTTAAGAAACGACAAAGAGAAATAATACAAATATCTCCCCTATTTATCTGCTTCTCCTCACGAGGGCAACTGTTAGACACAAGATCGGTTTTTAATGTGGGAGATATCCAGCACCCCCCTTCACCTACAAAAGAAGAGGGCTATCCCCTTTGTGAATGATGGTGCCGCGGACTAAGGAAACCCCACACCCTCCGAAAGGAGGAGGCAGTGTCTGAGATACATACTACACTTTGATCTTAGTCTGAAAACCCAGATAAAAATGTAATGTCAAACCAGGGTTAATTTTTTTCCGGCATTCTAGATAGGATTAAAGTGTAGTATCTGTTCTGTTCTCGGTGGGAGGAAGAAAGATTATCTTAGACTGAGGCATTTTTTTTTTATCTGTGTCCTGATCCAGAATGCTCCCCTCTTGTGGAGGGGGTTGGATTTTCCACACAGTAAAAACTGACTTTGTGTCTGATTTTACCCCCGTAGAGAGGCAAATAAATAGAACTCGTTTATTTTCTGATTTCTTTTTTTTTCTTATTTTTGATTAAAAAAAAAACAAAACATCTTTATTCGAGGACTTTCTTTTACTCTTGTGTAAAGGCTACGTTTCAGTGCAGGTGCTCTGGAAGCAGCACGGTACCAAATTGAAAACTGAATATGGAACGCTAAAACCTACATAATCGAAAAATGGTCTCAAATCTGCGGTCTACCTTTTACTTTTTCATGTACATTAATTATTAATTATAATTAATTTCTAAGAAGACAATTTCTTTTTAATTTTCATTTCAACGAGTGGAAAACATTTTTTTTAGTTATTGTTTAACTCCTTAACTTTAGACTTCAGTTTTTATTTTTATTTTTATTTTTTTTATTCGTGGAAATCGCTCCAGACAAGGCATGAAGCCACTTGATGTAAGGAGTTAAAAAAGAAAAATACTATTTCAAGGTAAAAAAAACAAACTAGCCAACGATAAGTGTTAGATGGATAGATTCTGACCCAGAAAACAGCAATTCTTCCCCCTTTGTCAGAAACATCGCTCATGGAATGTGAGGACAAAATAAAGGAAGCGAGAGTTACAAGGCTGCCGAAAGTAAACCCAAGGTCCATTTTCTACTTTCTCAAAGCTAAAGATGATTATATTATTACAATGAAAGAAAAGTCGACAGTGGATTTGAGACCATTAAATTAAACTGACATTTAAATTCGACTCAACTAATCTCGTCTATATTTAAAAAAAATTTTTTTTCAAGATCTGTGTATCGTAGTAATTAATATCATTTCATTGTAATAATATAATCACCTTTTAATGTTAAACAATAACTAAAAAGATTGTTTTCCACTCAATGAAAATTAAAAGGAAAAAAAAAGACGACCGTGAATTTGAGACCATTTTTCTGATTGTGTAGTTTTTAGCGTCCCAAATTCACCTTCCAATTTGGTACCGTTCTGCTACCAGAGCTCCTTAGTGCCATTTCTCTCTGTCTATCTCTTAATGCCCTGCCCCCCAGTCCTGCCCCCATCCACCCCTCGTTTTGCCGCATTTCCACCCCCATTACTATAAGAATATCGTATTGCCCGTTTCTCTCTCAATCTGTCTGATCTTATGGTCTTTGCATTATGGGCGAGGGGAGGGGGTGCAAGGGGAGACCACCCGCGCCCTCCCGCACCCATCTACTCTTTGTCGGTCCTCCAAAAGATATGACGACAGGTTCACGTCGAATTAACGTCTCTCTTCTCCCACCCCGCCCCTTCATACCCCATCCCTCGTTTTTTTCTTTTAAGTTTTACAGCATTTTATTCATTTTTCTTTTTTTTTCTTTTACGAAATAAAACAAAAAATTGAATGAATGAAAAAAAAAAAAATAAGCAAAACTTTTTACTTTAATTAAAAAAAAATGTTTCTTTAAAAAAATGGATTTTTTTTTTTAGGAAAAAATAAATGAATTAATGATTTAAAAAATTTAACAAATTTTAATAAATAAAACAAAACTAAAATAAAAATGTTTAAAACCTCCAAAAATGTGTTTTTTTTTCTTTTTTCCCTTTCTTTGTTCCTTTCTTTTTTTTTCTTCGTACCTTCCTTTGTTGTTTTCTTTTTTCTTTCTTTTTTCTTTGTTCCTTTTTATTCTTTTTGTCTCTTTTCTTTTTGCTCTTTCTCTTTTTCTCTCTTCTGTTTCTCTTTTTTTTCTTTTTCTTTCTTTTTTTCTTTTTCTTTCTTTTACTGTTTCTTTCTCTTTTCTTTTTCTTTGCTCTTTTCTTTTTCTTTCTCTTTTTTCTTTTCTTTCTCTTTTTTCTTTTCTTTCTCTTTTTTCTTTTCTTTCTCTTTTTCTTTCTCTTTTCTTTTTCTTTCTCTTTTCTTTTTCTTTCTCTTTTCTTTCTCTTTTCTTTTTCTTTCTCTTTTCTTTTTCTTTTTCTTTCTCTTTCTTTTCTTTCTCTTCTTTTTTTCTTTCTTTCTCCTTTCTTTTATGTTTTTTCTTTCTTTTTCTCCTTTTTCTATTTTCTTAATTCGTCTACGTTTCTTTCTTTTTTTTATTACTTTTTTGACCCCCCCCCCAGTTTATCTTTTTTTTCGTTTTCAATTACTTCTTTCTCTTTCTTTCTTCACACTATATCTCCTTGTTACCTATTTTTGTT
Source organism: Sepiola atlantica (assembly GCA_963556195.1). NCBI lineage: Eukaryota > Metazoa > Mollusca > Cephalopoda > Sepiida > Sepiolidae > Sepiola > Sepiola atlantica. The sequence continues at coordinate 110,674,178 of OY744516.1, read as the reverse complement.
TTGTGTGCAATTTCTAAAAAAAAACTGACGTCGATAAAGATGGCATTGGTAAGTCTGTCAATGTCACAAAGATTATGCCGACTCACAAGTCACAACCAAATCAAGTAAGTGAACGTTCATAAACATAACTCGTGTCTTCCGTGTTCAACTTTGCAATCCTTCGTAACTGAGGCAGTCATTCCACGATCGTCTCTCGTGGGTGAATTCTCGCTGGAATTAAAGTTTGACACAACACAAAGACGAAGAATTTGAAGAAATTACCTTTTATTGGGCTGCCGTCATTGCCTTCTCTTCTGCTAGTGGTGGAGGGTGCGTTCTGGCTACGGATCTTTAGGACCCCCCCCCCTAATTTATCGTCGATCTTAAGTCATTCTCTACACGGTGTGTTCACTTCACAAACTTCTAACCAACTGCCTACCTCTCTTACCCACTCTCTTCTAGCCATGTGTAATGTCTCTTTCCAGTACATGGCAGTGTCAAAATGACATTGAAGGCACTCGTTTATCTCCCCCCCCCCCGATTGAATCTAAATAATGAGATGAATACTAGCAAACTATTACTCCCAGGCTTAACCATCTCTCTTTGAGAAGGGATTAGTTTATTGCTAATCGCCTGAGGCGCCCCTACCAGGGAATGCATTTTTTGTAGGTCAGGGTTCCCTTCCTCACGGGCGCTGACTTTTCAAATCCCACTTTCCCGACCTTGTGTCTAACCCTAACCCTAACCCTAACCCTAACCGCTGTGGGAGGAAGATAAATAACCTCACTTCCAATCTTTAGTTCCTCCTCATAAGACATTCGCAGTAACAACTCGTTTCGCTATCACATTAAAAAATACTTTTTTTCCCTCCATGTACCTAGCATCATGTGGAACTTTCATGGACAGCTTATTTGAAAGGGCTTCCAGTCTATTGAACACATACCGTGGTACTGCTTCCCTACTGATTACAACTTCAAATCCAATGTCAGCAAAGTCTTGTCAAAAACCGCCTGATAAGTAATATTTAATTCATACCATTGATCAATGTAAATGCTACCATAGTTTTCCTCATTTTTCGACTGACAATCATTCCTATCTCATTAACTCTTATCCTCGAGTGGCTCTTGGCCTTGGTAAGTGGTGACCCTAATAGTAAAAAAAAAAAAAAAAAGTCTGCAGTTCTGTTTTTGTGTTATGTTGTCATTCTATGATGTCCTTTGGTGTTTCGATAAGTTCAATCATGAAGAGATCACACTATCGGAGACCTTCCTTCAGCAGGTCCTTATATCTCTTGCTTGGAGTTGGTTATTTCTATGTAAAACTAGCAAAGGAATTGCCCGGCAATGAACGGAGTCATTATCTATATAATAATAATAATATATACAGTAATACACTTAAAGTTCATGTTCGTACGTACGTTATCACCCTACATCCCATTAAAAAAAAATGGGATCGCCCAATCACCAAAGATGCAATGCAAAAAAAATAATAAAAATTTTTTTATTTACTGTCGCTGTTGTGTCGAACGGGGAAACTCAAACTGAAATACACTTTATTAGTTTTTGGGCGAGGATCAAAGCGTGATATCTGTTCTACCCAATGATAGTATCGTGAGGACTGCATTCATGTCGGACTGCTTGCGTTTGGAATTCTCTCCTTGCTTTCTGTTTCCCCGACTGTACTAACATGCAGAAATTTAAATGTAATATGAACAGACATCTTGCTACATAACTCCCCACTTAGGATTTCCCCTTAATCGCAGTAGCCCGTTATGTCTCAGTGGTAATACGCCTTGTTTGGGGTGAAAAAAAGTAAACAAAAATTAAAAAATCTATATATTGCTTCATACGAGTCACAGGTGGATATGGAGCAAAAGAACTGACCTTGTTCATGAAAGTGTTCTTGGCTTTTGTTTTTGGCTTATATTCTCATTTATGTGTGTAGCAGTCGTTAGATGCGGGTATGTAAAAATATGGTTGGAATCGAAAATATCCATGTAATGTTATACTCGGCTAAGGTATAATTATTCCATTGGAAGTTGAGCTACGTGTTCCAACAGTTACGTCATGGAGAGAAAGTCACTAGTGTGATGTGGCGAATGAGTAGATAAGATCTTTCTTTTTTCACTGAACTGGAAGAGAGAGCAGTCGGGTTTTTGGATAGTTGCTCCCATTCTCCACGGTGAATGAGTCAGGTTAGACACAACGTCAGGTGTGGGTTTTGATGAAAGTGTTACTGTGGAACCAACTGGATTCGAACCTGGCACACTCAGATCTTCAGTCCGCGTCGTTAACCACTTAACCACCATCAGCACCACCACCATCATGCTGGCATGCATTGGACGGCTTTTAGAAATTGACTTCCAAACTAACCTATCTCTAAACAGGTCTTTATATATCCCTCTTTTTCACAAGTCCATTCTTATCACTTCCTCACATGTTTCTCTTTGCCTTCCTCTGTAAATTGAACCTGCTACCTCAACTGTTCTACATCTACTAACCTTAGAACTCTCATATGTTCTTTCAATGTGGTCATACCATCAAAGTCTACACACATTTCCCTAAACTGTCCAGATTTAATCTTCCTCTAAGGTCATCAGATCTAAGCCTGTCTTTAGGGCTCACATTACACATCCATCGTATTGGTCTCGTATAATTTCTCTCCATGCAACGCATATCTTTGACCTTTACTGGTTCGGTTTCGCTTCTATACATCATCACACTGGGTACACATGCCTGATAAACTCTTCCCTTGGTTTATGGTAGTAACGTTCTGTTTTACTCTATCCACTCCTGACGCTTGCACTCACACTAGAACCTACTCCACTCTGTGCTCCAATGGTTTCACCAAGGTAATAAAATAAGCACTGATCATCACTTTGGTATTGGTAACATTCACTCTCTCTGTCCCTCACAGCCATAATATACCAACTACAACCTGAGACCCGAAAACTCGTTCGCAGTGTCGAAAAAATTATTAATGCTGTCTATATAGTGTGTGTATTAAGGCAGCATATTTTCATTTCGGCAAACATTAGTACATAACACAGAGTGCTTTTGCTTGATAAGACGTTTTTTTTTTTCAATTTTCCGAATAGTCCAAATTGGTGTATGTAAGTTGTGTGGGTTTCTTGTTTCATTTTTCTTTCCTTTTTTGCGAGTATTTTCGATTCGATTTATCAAATCATCTTCAGGCGGTGTTAGTCTTGGTGTCTTTACAAATATGTCTTTACTGTAGAGTTTTTTAAACTTTATTTATATATATATATATATATATATATATATATATATCCTTCACTCTGTAATAAAGACTAATGTGTATTTATTTGTATATATATATCCGTCTTGTCACGCAAAAGTTACCGAGTAAAAAGACATACCTTTTGCTAGTCTTCAGACGAAACCATTTCAAGTGGTGAAAGGAAACGAGAAAGCAAATAGCAATTCAGACAAGTCCATCGTCTGAAATGAATTCGATAAGAAATCCTCCACTCTAAATAAAGTTAACAGTAGGTATTCATCTTTAGGTCATCAGAAATGATAATAATTGATATATGAAAAATTAAATTACTGATGTAATTCTATGATTTTATATGAATATTTATAAACACAGAGAAGACATAAGCAGACCGGGGTGTCAGCGACAGAACGATATGCACGGCGATACGGGTTTGTGCAAAGTAAGTCAGGCAAACACTGACATCCCCTAACACCCGCATACGTGACTGCTGTAATTGATCTGGTGTCGAAAACCTTGAACACATTGGCAACGAGAACCACTCGAGGATAAGGGTTTAAGAGATTTTCAGTTGGACGATGATCACCTCCACGAGAGGCTCGGAAACAATGGGTAGGATCGGCAGAAGACTACTTAAGAGGAATTGATTATCCAAGAGGACGGTTCAACAAGTATTTCTTTACACTAGACTTGAAGATAACCATGTCGTAGTTGGTTGGGAAGCAGCCTTGTGGTATTTTGTTCCAAAGATGGATGTTCTAGGAAATAAACTTTATTCATGGAAGTTCCATTTGGTTTTTGGTACAGAGATAGAGAAAAGGAAGTTCTTTGCTGTGGTTGTAAATAGGCGAGTTCACTTCTTACTGTGAATGTTTACAGGGGCTTCAGGGATTGGAGTTCAGTCGATCACTTACCATGAATATAAAAATACAGTAGAGAGAGACTAGCAACATCTCTTCTGTGCGAAAGGGGTTGCAGAAAAGAGAGGAGATGACCCCCCCCCCTCACTAGATTACGAGTTTGTTTTTACAATAACAAAAACAAAAGATTTCTTTTGTCTTCGACAAGTCATTGGCCTTTTGGCATGGATCAAAATGTAGTATCCGTAATTGAGGATATTTTAAGGAGGATGACCCTAGAGCAAATGTGGTATTGTGGTGATTGAAATGATTCTAGCCTAGAGTAGGATATTCAAATAGTTTATCATAGACAAAGGATGACAAACGACCCCCAAATCCCCACAATTTTGATGGCCTTATACCTAATTTATACAAAATGTAACTTTTATATTTTTTTCAAATAAATAACTCAAAGTGTAGTATCTGTTCTGTCCTCAGTCAGTGAAAAAGAAATCCTTCAAGACTGAGGCGATTTTAATTCATGTCCTACTCAGGTAAGATGTGACAAAAAGTTGATCTCCTTGGCCTTTTGGCAAGGAGCAAAGTGCAGCATGAATAAAATTAAAATTTCCCAACACTTTGGGAGATGTAGAGTAAATGTGGTATTGTGGTGACTGCAATGATTCTAGTCAAGAGTAAGATAGACAGAGTTCGACCACCGTTATCTTTGACTTGGGTTGAAAACAAATTGAAGAAAACAACTATTTTGTCTTGTTTTGTATATAACAAATAAACGCAAATAAAGATTTTATTTTCCGTTTTTCAAAGAACCCGATGCAAGGGAGACAACTTTGCAACAAACGACCACAAATTTGATTCAGGATTGTCTCCCTTGCATCACTTTGATTTTATAATTCAGGGTAAGTGTAAAATTGTCAAAAGTGTATTATAGTGCAAAAAAGAATGGAAAAATCAAACAAATATACAACAAATAACTTTTATCAAACACCAGAAAATTTAAATTTCTATTTTTTAAAACTTTTTGTAAATTTTTTTTTGCAGAATTTGTATCGTAGCTTAGAAGGTTTGCAAAAATGGATTCAAGATGGCTACCGTAATTTTAATTTACTTGCTTTGTAGATTCGATCTCGTATGTTTAGCAACTGAGAAATACAAAATTAAACAAAAATACAACTAATAACTGTCACCAAACGCATTAAAATTTAATTTTCGACCGATCTGTATATTTTTAACTGACTAAAACTGTTTTAAAGTTCTTCTTCATTTAAAAATAATTTGCACTATATCGAAGCTTTTGTCCTAACGTGGTCGTCCATTTTATTTTTAAAACCTCAGGGACTACGATACAAATTCTGAAAAAAAGAAAAACACTTACAAAAAGTTTACAAACTTAAAAATTATGCAGATCGATAGAAAATAAACTTTTCTTGCCTTTGATAAAAGTTATTTGTTGTATATTTGTTTGTTTTTGTCACCCTTTTTTGGGTTGTTGACTATACTAAACTTTCGCCGTAAATTTATTGTATTTAATGACTTACATAATAAAAGTAGTAAATATGATTAAAGTTTTGTTTTATTGCTTTCTTTGAAGATTTATCCACGCAATTATTAAAATAAAAGCAAACAATTGTTAATTAGTTTGTAAATTGTTAGATTGTCTGTGAACTTCTAATTTGTTGTACATGCAAATCGGATTGGGAAGAAAGTAATATCGCATTTTTTACTTCATAACTTTGCAGCTTCCTAAGTTGTACACAGCTCTAGATTTTTTGGTGAATTGGTGTCTTACTATCTTGCTTTGCCTTTCAGATATAGTAATTAGTTAGAAAATATTAAGTTTAAGCATCTCAGCAGTCAAAAAATGGATATTAGCAAGGAGCTTCTGAGACATTGCATCACTGGCGTAGCTAGGGGGGGGCGAGGGGGGCGGGCCGCCCCGGGCGGCACACCTGAGGGGGCGGCATTTTGAGAGGGTAAAAATAGAAAGTAGAGAAAAAAATTAAAAAAAACAAAAGTTAACAAAAAATATGAAATTTTATACTATAATTTTATATAATAATAAATTTAAATGAGAACATTTGAAAACCTGAAAATGTTATGAAATGATAAAATCATTTTTATTTACTTTTTTGTCGTTGTTGTTAAAGTTCGAATTTTCGCCAAATAACATGGATGTATCAAGGAGAGAATAGTCCGATGTAGTTTTCTTTTCTTTGTCTTCATAATGTTATTATTAAGAGGGCGAGCCCTCCGAAGAGAAAAAACGTCTTGTATCGGTGCTTTTTTAAATCCGTGTGTGTAATCGCTCGGTTTTCAGAAATTTGTTGTTGTTAATAACGTTTCAACTCTTTTAAAAATAGTTTTAATATATTTTAAACAAATGTATTTATGAATGGCAAATAAGGCTATAAATTTATTTTTTTGTGAGAGAACTGTCGCAAGGCATCAAGTCGGTTGAAAATTTACAAACAGATTTTTCGCGCCTTTTTTTCGGCAAAGTTATCAATGACTCTATCAAAATTCACTTCCTCGACAAGTTCCCTCTCTATTGAGAGGATTGCCAAGTCTGTAAGTCTTGTCTGGCTCATTGCTGATCTAAGGTAGTTTTTTATGAGCTTCAGTTTTGAGAAAGAGCGCTCACAGCTAGCAACGCTAATAGCTCTGGTGAGGAAAATTCTCAGCAAGATCACAATATTAGGGACGGAATCCCCAAGTTGGTATCTTTGTATAAAGTTCAAAAGTTCAAGAGGTCCATCGATTTTGTCTTTTTCTGAAGCTTTTACAACATACTGTAACCTCTTCTTTTCAGCAAAGAATTTCTCTTTTTCTATATCTTCGTCAAATCCACCAAGCTGACAATCATAATTATCATCAAGCAGATTTGACGGTATAAGAAAAGCGTATTTATTTGCAAGATTGTGAACTTGTTGAAATCTGCAAGATATTTCTTCAGTCAATCTGTCTATGACAGACAGCATTTTCCGTCTCAACTCAGTATCAAAACTCAGCGCTGCATCAGTCAATCCTTCACCATCCATTCGTTTCTTTTTGCGAATACGACGCTCCATGCTTATCCCCATTTCAGAGCAGAGTGTTTTTGACTCGTCTATTGCAGTGTCCACTATCTTTTCTCTATTCTGAAGAAGGAAATCTTTCAACGCCGTCAGCCTGACAGAACTTTGTTGCAGATCCAGCATTTTTTTTTTGAAGATATTTCTGGGCATCATTGATTTCTGGGAGAATAGTTTTCCAAAGGTTCAGAAATAAAAGAAACGGAAACAATAGTACCGAGTTGAGAATTAAAGATGCATCTGATCTTGTGGTTGCATTTTCTCCTTCTTCTGTGAGCTGTTCCAGGGCAATGACGACTTCCACTATTGTTTTTATCACAACATCTACAGCATCTGCTCGACTACTCCATCTAGTATCCACAGTCCGTTTGATACTTAGACCGGTCAACTGAATCAAGATGTCCCAGCGATGTGTAGATGCAGAAAAGAACGAGAATAACCGGTCCAGTGTGCCAAAAAATGTAACAGAGTGAACCGCTACTGAAGCTGCATGTACACAAGCCAGATTTAGTGAATGGTTGGTGCATGGCACAAATAGAGCTTTTGGGTTGATTTCAGAGATTCGTTTCTGCACACCCGATCGGTGACCTGCCATAACAGCGGCATTGTCAAATGCCTGGCCAATACAGTCACCAATCTGTATCTCATCATTCTCCAATTCTCTCAAAATGAGTTCAGAAATGTCCTCCGCGCTTTTACCCTTTGTTTCGATGAAGCGGAGAAACGACTCCTCCACCGTCACTTCATTTCTGTCAACTTTCACGTAGCGCAACACCTCACTCATCTGGTCCTTGTGAGATACATCGGGAGTACTATCAAAAATTATACAAAAATACTTGCTTTTCTTTATCTGATCGATAATTTTCTTTCTGACCTGCTTTGCTAAAATGCTCACAAACTCATTTTGAATTTCTGGTGACAGATAAGAAATAGTGAATTTCTTCCGTAGGTTAACTTTAACCAAATGTTCACGGAGTACAGGGTCATATTTAGCCAATAGATTTACCAATTCCAAGAAATTTCCTTTGTTTTCTTGACCCCTTTCATCATTATGGATGTCTTCCCGGTGACCTCGTAGCGCCAGATTCTGCTTGGCGAGAAATCTGATAATGTCCAGCAATCTAGCTAGGATTTCTCGCCACTTCTTTGTTATTTTCTCAATGATATTTTGCTCAACTTTATCAACTACCTTTCCTTCAGCAAGTCGGATCTCTAGCTCCTTCCAGTCAAGAAACGCCTGAGCATGAGATGTGCTTGCTTCATGTTCATGTACTTTTGGATTTAATTTCCACCAATTCTTGAAACCCACATCAGCAGAAAAACTCGAGAGTCCAATTGAAAATAGTCTGCAGCAGAAACAAAATAAGGCTTCTCTGGCAGGAGAATACACCATCCAAGTTCGCAAACTTTTCTCACCGTTCCGCAATACCTGATAGCACCAGTTTTTTGTTAGCTTTCTAACGTCGCCTTTTGTTTTTGTCCCTGGTCGCACTATTTCCTTGAATTCATGATCAAGGTGCTGCACAGCCGCAGATCCCTGCCGAACAAGCATAGCGCGAATTTCATGACTAATCTCAATAGGCCATAGACCAACATCTGTAAAATCGGTCGCGACAACCAGTGATTGCCTTTCCAATTCTTCAACTTCACGCGCATCATCATTGGCAGTTGTTGATGTATCAACGCGGGCAATGTCGACTTCCGAAGTAACAGTATCAACGTTAACTTCATCTTCGGTTTCAGCAAGATTTTCGACTTTCGTTTCCGCCATTTCGGCCATAGAAGTCTTTTTGATGAATTTCAACAGCGTGCCTTTATTCTTGTTTTCTTCCTCTTCTTTTGTTTTTCGCTTTTTACGGAATGCCGCACCACTCTCCTTAATTCTCTTCATTTTAAAATTCACGTTAATATTCTGAAAAAAATTTTAAATACTATTTTAAAAAATAGCACGCTATTTCTCTGCATAAGCACCTTTTGTGTTGTTCCGTAATAGTACCACAAAAGGTGAGATACCCCCCCCATAAAATCTTAGATGCCTATCCCTAAAAATACATATATACTTAGAGAGCGAGACCCGTCACTACCCCCCCCCCCGTAAAATAGAAACTTACGGGGAAAGAGTCTTTCAAACTACTTTAAAACACCAATAAATGATTCAATTAACTTTTATAGCCAATAGGAACATTTATTTGTTGTATATTTTTTGCACCTTTTCAAATCTCTTTATATTGTAAAACAAACCCCAAAACTAATTAAACTAATAAGTAAATATTTTTCAAAGTATTTCCTTATTTAAGGAATGTTATAGAAAAATACAAGGAATACATCTTCACTAAAGTCGTACGCAAGATGACGGCCGCAAACGGATGTAAAAAATTGAAGGAAACGCAAATTTTAGCGAAACGAAATTTAGCGAGTTGACTGTACAATCTAGTAAGCAAAAAACAACAGCTGATAATAACAACTAATAATTTTAATTTGTAAATATTCTGTACTTGTTATGAATATCTTAATAATAAAATAAAATAATTAAGAAATTTTTTTTTTGTTTCACATAACATTTTAATAAATACAAGATACCATAAAAATTGAGTTTCATGGTCTTTTCTCTGCATAATTACCAAAACAAAACAATCAAATGAAAAATAAAACAAACAGAATCAAATGAAACAACTAAAAAATAATATAATCTTCCAGAATATCAAACAAAGCAATTTTAATGTCTGTTTTTAGTTAAGAATAAAAGTAGTATTAAAAAATATAAATAAATAAATTAAAAACTGAAAAAAAATTATCTAGTAAGGTAAAAACGTAACTTAGCTTGCCTTTGGTAACATTTGTTTCATTCATTTTTAAAAATAAAACGAAAAACAGTTTCTTTTTTTTTTGTCATTATGCAGAAAAAGGACGATGAAATTCAATTTTTACCGTATCTTTTGTATAATCTCATGTAAAACTACAGTATAGTTGAAAAAAAAAACATTTCTTATTCATTTCATTTCATTATTAACATATTCATAACAAGTACAGAGTAGTTAAAAATTAAAACACGTTTATTATTTTACATTAAGTAAAACACTATAACTTATCCAGCTATGTAGAAGAGTAACTTATATTACCCTTGCTAATATTTATTTATTATATATTTGTTGTTTGAGACATTTTCGAATCTGTAAAACAAGCCCCAAAATCACGTAAATTTCCTATTAAAACCTCCAAAATGGTTTTAAAAATGTGTGAAATGTCGGATATTTTCTCGTGTTCTCACGTAACTAAATAAAAGCTTTAAAATAAGTTAAAATACTAAAAAGTTATCCAGCTCGGTAGAAAACGAACACTTAGAAAAATCAATTATCGGTTTTAAAACAAAAGTAAATAAGTAAAAATATTTTGTTAATTATATTTTTAAGAAAAAAAGGCCAAATTCTAAAATGAAGCCTCTCTTTTGCTGTAAAAAAAGGCCCCTCAAAAATGCCAAATTGAAAATTAAAGAAAAATTTCATATGTTGAAGATGTTAACATCTATATCTTTGCATTTTTATTTCTCTATTAATTTTGTAGTATTTTCTTAGCGATGATGAAACAAAAACGTTAATAATGAAACCAAATCGAAAAATATACTTTGGCTCTCACATATTTTTCTGTTTAAATTAGTTCTATGTTTAATATTAAAAAGAATAAACTCATTACATTCAAAAGTTTAAACAGTTTTAAAATCGTATCAGAAATTTAAAGAATAATTTTAATACTAATTTAATATAAAATAATTTGATGAACAATTGGTAAATTTGTAAATAAGAATATCTTGAAAAACTGTTATAATGAGAAAATTATTTTAGGAATTAAAGTGGGGAATCAGTTTCTCATATATATTTGATTTAAGATTATCACCCATTTCCAACAGAATAGAGCCATTGACTAACAGAATAGCGTTTATTCTTTCTATGTAAATTTTAGATAATTATTAACGTTTCTTAGCACGCATTTATTTATCTAAATATATTTTTACGTCTCCCTACCACCAAAATAAAATATATCGAAGAGCCTACAATTTCAATTTCATAAAGAAAGACTTGACATTGCCATCGTTAAGAAAACAGTGTAAACCCAATATAGGAAACGTGCACATTTTCCCAGGCTTAAATATATTTTCGCCTACTTTAATAACTATTTTTCCACTTGGGCATTTTAAAGAAACGAAAATGTTAATGTGTATGGCACTAACCTTTGTTGCTGGTAGTAGGAATTAGTTTCTCTTGGGCTGATGTTCTGGTGTTCCTTAGTAATTTTTCTTATGAAGATTCAGTAGTAACAAGTTGAGTGTGCCAGTCTGAACTGTCATATTTTGTCAGCTAGTTTTGGCTTATATTAGAATTGGTTGGTTTAAAAGGATCATAAACAAGCCATTCTCATGGGTTTTGGTGATTTCACACCTACATGTGAATACTTGAAGAGGGCATATCAGGTTCCGATTTGATTGAAAACATTTTCTACTTAAAAAAAAAGAAATGAATGGAAATAAAAAGAAGGAAGACCATAAAACTTTATTCAGGGCACATTTGAATAAATTTGACTTTTTTAAAAGTATGGACACAATTATTTTACGTTTATAATACATTTGAGTTTGTTTTTAAAACTTTTACATTTATTATTTATAAATATAATAGACATTTTGGGGTTGTTTTACTATGCACATAGATTCGAAAAAACTGTCAAAAATATATAACAAATAAATGTTATCAAAGGCAAGATAAGTTACTCTTCTACCTATCTCGACAAGTTTTTAGTGGTTTTTACTCACTTAAAACGTGTAATCAGTTAGAAAAACATAGTGGCTATCGGTATATGCGAAAAATACAAATGAAATCCATTCAATATATGTTAGCGTGAGTCGTGACATAGGGTGACATATATTCGGTGAATTTCTAAGAGTATTTTCAATATGTATTTAGTTTTAAGTCAATTTCCCGAACTTGCCGCATTCTAAACGAAGTCTGGCGCCATTTTTTATTTTTTGACAGTTTTTCTTCGAATCTATGTGTATAATAAAACAAACCCGAAATTGTTAATTCGATTTACTTCTCTTACTTTTCATTTTAATAAATATTCGATTAATATTACATGATATATATACATCCACTAATATATATATATATATATATATATATATATATATATATATATATATATATATATATATATATATATATAAGGTTAAGATTTTTTTGTTATTGGCGTTTGTTCCGCGATAAGCGTTTGTTTACATTTTTTATATATTTTTATACATTCGCAACCTTAGCTATAAGCTCTTTATTATTCATATTATTATATGAATGAATCGCCCTAACTTTTTGGACGCATTTAATTTAATTATGTTTTTACGTGCATAAAATAAAATAAACTAAAATAAATGTTATGCACGTAAAAACATAATTAAATTAAATTACATATATATATATGTGTGTGTGTATAATAGTCATTCACACACAGGACTGTTTCGCTGTTTACAGCTCATCGGTGCGGCTAGACTTTAGCAACTACTTCCAGCTAGGAACGAAATCCGATCATCTGAGAGAGCGAGGGAGAAATATTTTAACAACAATTAGCAGCCTTTGGGCTGATATCACAGTGTAGTATCTGTTCTAATGATACACTTCTCCTTTTCTGTCGTCGGTCAGTATGGGGAAATCGTTCATGACTGAGAATTTTTATTTTTGTTCCTATCCAGAGTGCCCCTTTTTGTGGAGCTGGATTTTCCCCACATTAAAAACCGACCTTGTGTCTAACTCTGCCCTCGTGGAGAGGCAAGTAAATGGGAACAATCGGCAGTCGTTGCCAAACCGACCTCAGCTCTAATTGTACACAAGATCTAATTTTAAACAAGACCATTGCTATATTCGCTTACGGCCGTTTGCCATTTTCGGCTCTCATTATGCTCAACATTATGGGAGCATTATAATAAATACGTATTTATTTTATAACTATATATGTGCATATATACATATATATGTGCATATACACATATATTTATACATACATATACATATATACATACATACGTGCATATATACATATATACATATATACACACACATACACATATATAAATACGCATATATACATACATATATATGTATATATATATATATATATATATATATATATATATATATATATATATATATATGGCTGGTTTTAATTCTTGAACAAAATTTCCATTAATTGAGAATAAATTGCTTTAATTCATTTCAATCACTAAGTTTAAAAAATGCAAGCATTAATTATTTCTGGAGATATACTCAGTGACCGGCTGACCTAACAGGATAGGGCCAAGCCTAGGCTTCGGCCAAGCACCAAAAAAACAAAATGACCTCAGAAAGATTTCATACTTAAAGGGGAACTTTCACATAAAATTTTATCGAATAGGTGCGAAAAGAAAGTTGGATATTTGGGTGTATATACACCGACATCAAAGAGGAAATAACATTAGATGCGAAAGTTTGAATTCATTAATTTTATTACTGTCCAAACGTTTGTTTTTGTAGCATACTTTTTATAACTCCTTGTAAACTTTACAATTGCTAGCTGGGGGATCGGACAAAATCACCCCGGGCAACCCCCACCATCTACTTAAAACAAAAGGAAAACAGATAAAATCTCAAATGAATAAAAAATATTAAAAATCAGTTTTCATATTTTAATTTTAATTTAATTGAATTTAGGAAAATTAGATACCGTAGAACTAATTTTCGCAAGGTATGAAAATTAAGAATAATGTTAACTTAATAATAATGGACCAGTTTTCCTACCTAGCAAACAATTTTCCATGGACGAATTATCCATGGGCGAATTATCCATGGACGAATTTTCCGGGCACCCAAATGCCGGGGGGGGGGGGGGGCGGCAAATTTTACTACCGCCCCGGGCGGCAAAAGGTCTAGCTACGCCACTGCATTGCATGCTCTATGAATTCAAAAAAGGAAACTCAGCTGCAGAAGCTACAAGGAATATTGGAACTGTCTATGGGATAAATGTTCTGAATGATCGAAAATGTCAACGGTGGTTTGCAAAATTTTCTTCTAGAGATCGGCGACGTTCGGGAAGGCCAAAATCAATTGATAAAGACGCCATTATAGACGCTGTGGAGGCCAATCCAAAGTTAACCAGCAGAGAATTAGCTCAACAATTCAATACAACCCATACCACAATAATTTCATGCCTTCATGAGTACGGAAAAGTTTCAAAACTTGGACTCTGGGTTCCTCACGATTTGACCGATGCTCAACGAAATCAAAGATTGACTGTTGGCACATCTTTGCTTTCCAGGAATCATCGAGAACAATTTTTGCAAAGAATTGTGACTGGAGATGAAAAATGGGTTCTTTACAAGAATACCCAACGCAAAAGACTATGGTTAGACCGAAACCAATGTCCACAGCCTGTTTCCAAACAAGGACTACATCCAAAGAAGGTTATGCTCTCTTTATGATGGGACATGAGAGGACTGCTTCATTAGGAGTTACTAGAGCCTAATCAAACTATCACAACAGTAAAATATTGTTTGCAGCTGGATGATCTAAGAATTGCTCTATCAAAAAAAAACAAAAAAAACGACCAGCATTATTCAATAGGAAGGGTGTAGTGCTTCAGAGTGATAACACAAGTCCCCACACAACAAAACTCACTCAGGAAAAGGTCATGAGTTTCAATTGGGAAGTTTTGCCTTATCCACCTTATTCACCTGACATTGCTCCATTCGACTACCATTTTTTCCGGTCGTTGCAGCATCACTTAAACAATAACACTTATGAAAATGACGACCAACTCAAAAATGACCTAAATTTGTTTTTCTCCAAAAAATCAGAGAACATTTTTGAAGAAGGCATCAAGAAGCTAGTTGATCGTTGGACAGAAGTCATAGAAAATGAGGGAAATTATTGTAAAGATTAAAAATACCCTAATGTGAATGTTTCAGATGAAATAAATATGTTGGACAAAAACGACATTACTTTCTTTCCAACCTGATATATATTTTTTTACATTTTATTTTTTATTACTTATATTCACCCCAAGCAAAGTATATTGCCACCGAGACGTAATTAGGGGCCAAATTTATAGGGGGTATCCTAAGTAGGGAGTTGTGCAGCAAAATGTTAACATTACATCTAAATTTCTGCATGTAAATACAGTCGGGAAAACAGGGAATAGGGAGGGAATTCCAAAGAGCAATTGTAAAATTGGCAAAAGTGTATAATAGTTAATAAAAAGGGATGTAAAAGACAAACAAATATACAACAAATAACTTTTACCAAACAAGAAAATTTAAATTTCTATAAACCTGCATAGTTTTCAGTTTTTAAACTTTTTCTAGGTGTTTTTTTTTCAGAATTTATATCATTATTGTAAGGCTTTTTGAGGAAAGAAGCTATTCAAGTAGAAAGTTTTCCGGCATCTGACCTCTGCAGTGAAGGGGTGGGATTTTGCTGCTAGTCGATAGGTCATGGGTATTTTCGTTGAGAGAGGACAAGTGCAGTAAGTTCGTCGGAGCATATTCTTTGAACCCTGTTCAAGAGGTTGGTGGACCAGCCCAGATGTGGCAAAAATACTATATGCATGGGCGAATGGTGGCTTCATAGAGATATAGGATACTGACAGGTGTGAGAAGTTTACTAGACCGATAGAGGGAGCCTACCTTCTTTGCAGCAGACTTGGCAATATCTTCAATGTATTTATTCCAGTTCATGTTATCTGTGAATGTGAGGCATAAAAGTTTTAACGTTGGACTCTTGGGAAGGATGTTATCGGCTATGACAATTGGTGGTTTGAAACTTTCTTATAGTTGGTAGCATTAAATGTGACCATCCATTTTTGGCCCAATTCTACTACAGACTGGAGTTCATTTTCCAATGATGAAGCCATTGCCTAGCTTGTGTGGCCATTCGATTTGCACTCACGCCATTATAGAGTGTGATGTTATCAGCAAATACACCCATCTCAGACGCGATTACATCCGGAAGGTCGTTTATGAAAGTCAGGAATAATATAGATCTGGGGCACATCTGCATTGATGTGGTATTGTTTGAATGTACGGCCATCGAGAACGACCTGGATCTTTTTTTTAGCTAAGAAATATCTGATCATATTAAATATTCGTCCAGTAATCCAGTAATACTGTACAAGTTGATTTTCCTAAAAGGAACTTCATGCCAGACCTTATAAAAAGCCTTTGATATATCTAGTGCTACCGCCTTAGCTTCACCTAACTTATTCAGTGTACGGTATATTCCCTTAAAGGTGACTGTTAGAATATCCGCAGTAGAACGGTATGGCCTAAATCTATACAGGGAGAGGGAACCTAACTTCTTTGTGGCAGATTTATCAGCTTCTTCTATGTACATATTCCACTTCATGTTACTTGAGAATGTCAGACTGAAGAATTTAAACGTTTCACTCTCAGGAAGAGTGCTATCGGCCATTACAATCTGTGTTTGGAAAGGTTTCTTAGAGTTGTTAAAGGAAAGGAGCTTTGTCTTGGTAGCATTAAATGTGACCATCCATTTTTGCCCCATAAAGGATTTAAATACATCAGATAGATTCGGTCAACACTAGAAATGGTACAAGACATTTCTTGATTAAAGTAAGATCCCCTCAGTATCGCTACAGACTGGCCTAAACGAGGAATTGTTTACCTTCTCCTAGTGATGTTACCTCTAGTAACAGTACTTAGCTGAATATTCCACCAGACCAGATGAATTCTTGTCCTGGAATCCGGCAAGACCAAGAAACGACCACAATAAAGATAAACTATAACATAATTAAGTGGTCAATTGGGGAGAGGAAAATTTGTGTTCTTCACTATTTTACTGACTCAGTGTTTAAGAGATAAAGGAGAACCTTAATTTTTTATTGTTATTTTTTATTTTTTTTATTTATCTTCCTCCCACAAAGTAAGATGTGACACAAGGTCAGGAAAGTGGGATTTAAAAAACCAGCGCTCGAGAATTTGAGCACTCCGGCCATTAAAAATTGCCTGGGCAGCCCCGTCGGCATTCCCTGGTAGGGGCACCTCAGGCGATTAGCAATAAACTAACTCCTTCTCAAAGGGTGAGAAGGCAAAGCCTGGGAGGGTGCACCTCCTAGAACTGCACAGGACAGACAACCAATAGACCGACGTAAATCAAGACCCGAAGGCCAAGACAATACCGGTTTATGGGGTGTAGTATCCATCGGAACAGATACCAAAATTGAACACTTGGATATCTATGTATCTCATATAGAGATCAAGTGCTAGCCACAGATAGGAGCCTCCTTGATTTCTGAGATCTAACTTAAGTGAAATGAAAAAGAGAGGATTCGTTTCATGAAATAAATCAAACGAACTGATAAATTGTTATTGTTTTTGTTGAATAAAATTGGTTGGAAGAAAAACTAAAGCCACAATAATTATGCATCAGCCGCATAGTTGCGCACGTGTTGGGAATATTTTATTCTCGCACGGGTGTGCACGGAATAAAGACTTTCCTTTATAGGCTAGAAGATGAAGAAGTTGTTACGTATCTGTGTCTGTTATTTATAATATGTATCCACGTTATCTGCACACGGGTTTATGAATAGTTACGAATAGAAACCAATGTTAAATAGAAATTTTATTAATTCACTAGAAGAATACCCGTCCCAGAACAGGTAAAATCAATTCGTCATAACAAAGTTTTGCCCAATTTTTATGTTCCCTTACGACGATTAAAATCAAGATATAATGATACTAAACCTTATGTCTAGAGTCCTTATTCCAATTTTGATCAAAATCCATTACATTATTTTTATTCTAGAAAATGCCTAAAATTTTACTAAATATAGCCCACATTTGGACCCTAGCAGCTGTATTCCAAAATTCATAATGATCAGTTAATTAGTTTAGGAATTAATCCTGTACATACAAATATATAACCATGTAAGCAGACCTAACTTTATATATATATTAGATAGAGATATCGTTTGAGTAGGTATAAATAAGCAAGCATTGTCTAATTTCAAGGTGAAATGTTGTCCCAGTTTATGACGATTAAACCTGCTAAAAATGGTCATCAATTTAGAGGGAAAAACATTTCATTTTAAAACTTTACCAAAAATCAGTTTTTCCTTTAAATTTAATCAGATTATCAATGTAAGAATTATTTTTTTAATGATTTTCCCACCAAAAAGAGAAATAAAATAATAAAAATCCGTCCCTCTCATTTTTTTTAAATTAAAATTTTTTTTTGGTTTTCGGTGTCTCAGAATTTGAGATCGATATATATTAAATATAAACTACTTATACCGACCTGGCGTCACCCAGGATCCATTACGGTCAAATTAGTATTGTAAATATTTCTAGGTTTTATGACCCCTTGCTTTTTTTTAACAAAAAAATGAAAGGAAAAAAAAAAAACGTTTACTCTTGCTAACCTACGAGTTATTCCCCTTAGCAGATTCTTCTTTAAGTTAATTATTTACTTATATCTACATATTAGAAAACTGGCAAACAAGTTTAAATATTAAAAAAAATGTTCATTTTTCGATCAATAAAAAACCACATGTCAAAATGCCCAAATAAAAGAATAATTAACACCAACACGATTGAGCTACTACCTAAACTTTTGTGTGAACTTCAAGAAATATATATATATATATATTATATATATA
Organism: Sepiola atlantica; assembly: GCA_963556195.1. Classification (NCBI taxonomy): domain Eukaryota; kingdom Metazoa; phylum Mollusca; class Cephalopoda; order Sepiida; family Sepiolidae; genus Sepiola; species Sepiola atlantica. The sequence goes on along the minus strand of OY744516.1, from coordinate 110,655,349 downwards.
ATATATATATAATGCATAAATGCAAAGGTTTTTTGCTGTATATCCGAACTATATTATCATCAAAACAGTTCAGGCTAATTTAATTCAATGATACAACATTTTATTTACCTCCCCAGGAGGTTAGGCACAAGGCCAGTTTTATCTTACTCCCACAAGGTAAGAGATGACCCAAGGTCGGGTCGGGAAAGTGGGACTTGAAAAGCCAGCGCCCGAGAAAGTGAGCACTCTGGCCATTAAAAATTGCCTAGGCAGCCCCGTCGGCATTCCCCGGTAGGGGCGCCTCAGGCAGTAAGCAATAAACTTACTCTTCCCCAAAGAGGGGAGGCAAAGCCTGGGAGGGTGGACCTCCTAGAACTGCACAGAACAGACCCATAGACCGGCGTAAATCAAGCCCCGATGGCCAAGACAATACCGGTATATGGGGTGTAGTATCCATCGGAACAAAGGCCGATCAATGATACAACATATTATTTACCTCCCCAGGAGGTTAGGCACAAGGCCAGTTGTATCTTACTCCCACAAGGTAAGATGTGACCCAAGGTCGGGTCAGGAAAGTGGGACTTGAAAAGCCCGCGCCCGATAAGGTGAGCACTCTGGCCATTAAAAATTGCCTGGGCAGCCCCGTCGGCATTCCCCGGTAGGGGCGCCTCAGGCAGTAAGCAATAAACTTACTCCTCCCAAAAGAGGGGAAGCAAAGCCTGGGAGGGTGGACCTCCTAGAACTGCACAGGACAGACCCATAGACCGGCATAAATCAAGCCCCGAAGGCCAAGACGATACCAGTTTATGGTGTGTATCAATCAATGATACGACATTTTATTTACCTCCCCAGGAGGTTAGGCACAAGGCCAGGTTTATCTTACTCCCACAAGTAAGATGTGACCCAAGCTCGGGTCGGAAAGTGGGGTTTGAAAAGCCAGCGCTCGAGAAGGTGAGCACTCTGGCCATTAAAAATTGCCTGGGCAGCCCCGTCGGCATTCCCCGGTAGGGGCGCCTCAGGCAGTAAGCAATAAACTTACTCCTCCCAAAAGAGGGGAAGCAAAGCCTGGGAGGGTGGACCTCCTAGAACTGCACAGGACAGACCCATAGACCGGCGTAAATCAAGCCCCGAAGGCCAAGACGATACCAGTTTATGGTGTGTATCAATCAATGATACGACATTTTATTTACCTCCCCAGGAGGTTAGGCACAAGGCCAGTTGTATCTTACTCCCACAAGGTAAGATGTGACCCAAGGTCGGGTCGGGAAAGTGGAACTTGAAAAAGCCAGCGCCCGAGAGGTGAGCACTCTGGCCATTTAAAAATTGCCTGGGCAGCCCCGTCGGCATTCCCCGGTAGGGGCGCCTCAGGCAGTAAGCAATAAACTTACTCCTCCCCAAAGAGGGAAGGCAAAGCCTGGGAGGGTGGACCTCCTAGAACTGCACAGAACAGACCCATAGACCGGTGTAAATCAAGCCCCGAAGGCCAAGACGATACCAGTTTATGGTGTGTATCAATCAATGATACGACATGTTATTTACCTCCCCAGGAGGTTAGGCACAAGGCCAGGTTTATCTTACTCCCACAAGTAAGATGTGACCCAAGCTTGGGTCGGGAAAGTGGGGTTTGAAAAGCCAGCGCCCGAGAAGGTGAGCACTCTAGCCATTAAAAATTGCCTGGGCAGCCCCGTCGGCATTCCCCGATAGAGGCGCCTCAGGCAGTAAGCAACAAACTTACTCCTCCCCAAAGAGGGGAGGCAAAGCCTGGGAGGGTGGACCTCCTAGAACTGCACAGGACAGACCCATAGACCGGCGTAAATCAAGCCCCGAAGGCCAAGACGATACCAGTCTATGGGGCGTATCGATGATACGACATACTATTTTGCAAATTCCATATATATGATAATTTGCAAACACCCGAACACAGCTACGTGTTTACTTTCTTTGCATAGTTATATTATAAACACTTTACAATAAATTAATATTCTGTTATATTCATTTGTAATTTTATTGTCTCATTTTATTATATATACGTAATAGTTTTGTTGATATTAATTTTATTGTTATTATTAAATCGACTTGAACATCGAAAAGACCATACAAAATAACCTTTTTTTTATTTTTTCATAGTTAATAAAATATGACTATGTTTATACACATCAAATATTCTAAACATTGGAACATATTAAATAACAGCATGAGAATCATCTATTTGTTGATTTTCTGCAAATTATAAAAATCTGAAATGAAAATTGTTTTTTGTTTTTCTGTAAAGAAGACTATAGTTTCATTAATTGCTGCCTGTAGAGCAGGTTGATATTTGCTGGTATATATATATATATATATATATATATATATATATATATATATATATATATATATATATAGATAGATATATACCCCTAAATGCCCTCGTTTCACTCTTAAGGATCATAAGCCAGATTTTAGTAATAACCCATCCATTAGACTGATCTCGCCGTGTATTTCAGACATGGGTGTAATCAGCAAAAAAATACTAGACAGAATATTGCCAGGAATTAAACGCAGAACTCAATTGAATCTGTGGACCTCATCAGAGGAAGTGCTAAGTTGGTATAAAGAATTACACATTACTAATCAAAGTAAATTTATAATGTTTGATATAGATTCATACTATCCCTCCATATCCTCTACTTTACTTGAAAAGGCGCTTACCATGGCTAGAAATGAATCAAACATCACAAACTTAGAAATGGATATAATTAGACTAGCCAGAAGGACGCTAATATCCTACAATGATAAGTTATGGACTAGAAAGGATAGGGAAAACAATTTCGATATTACTATGGGGGCACCGGACTCAGCGCAGGTTACTGACCTGGTAGGGATATATATCCTCAGAGAAATTTGTATGAAAATACCTGAACTGGCGGGCGGTCTATATAGGGACGACGCTTTATTCTTTGTCAACACAAGTATAAGGAATCTTGAAACTAAGAAGAAAAAACTCAATATATTCTTCAGCTCAATACAACTTAGCGTAACTATGGATATAAACTACCGGAGGGTCAATTTTTTGGATATTACGCTTGATCTATGCAACAACACATATGAACCTTATCACAAGCCCAACCACACACTCTACTATATCGACGCTAAATCGAATCACCCACCGATGGTGAAAAGAGCCATTATTCCTGCAATATCGAGTAGGATATCTAAGCTGTCCAAGAATCAACAAATATTCGACAGCAGTAAGCAATTCTACAATGAAGCTTTAAACAGATCAGGATACAAGGAAAAAATTAATTACCTTGTGCCTCCTTCGGTTGGGAATGGGGGACTAAACGGGAGACCGATTGCCTCTCGATCAATGGTTTCATATAATAGGGCAATGGGCAAGGCTAGATATAGGAGACCTGGTGTATCCCACGGAAATGTAAACCATGTAGGGTGGGTACCGGTTGATGATAATATTCGTGAAGTTGGAAGTAACGAATTGAACTCACATGCTACCCAAACCGGGGGGGAAGGTAGGAAGAAAAATAGGAGAAGGACCACTACATGGTTCAACCCCCCCTATAGCCAGCATATTAAGACTAATATCCCAAAGATTTTTTATAGCATAGTGGAAAAAACTTTCCAAGGGATAGCAGATTGGGGGGAATCATTAACAAAAATACTGTAAAACTCTCTTATTCAACCTGTAGAAATATAGCCACATCCATCATAGGATATAATAATTCTAAGATAACTAAAACAAGGGAAGCCATGTTCTCTTCTGGTGTTGATCCCAGTAACACCAGTTCAGTGAGAACCTCCATTATAAATAACCATAGTAGTAGAACATCCAGCAACGGCCCAGCACACAACTGTAACTGCAGAGCTTCTAACATCTGTCCACTGGGGGGGAACTGTAGAGTTTCAAGCATTGTCTACAAATGCGATGTGATAACAGAGAGTAGTAGGAAATCATATATCGGTTCAACCGGGGGTGAGTTCAAAGATAGATTCAGAAACCACATGAGTTCCTTCAGGGGAGGCCAAAGGGAAGACATAGATAGGCCTAACACTTCTGTTGGCCGTTTTGTGAGAAACCTCATTGCTAGGCAAGACCCTTTCGAACTGAAATGGTCAATTTTGGGGAGGGCTAACAAATATAAACCGAACAAAAAGAAGAGATGCAACCTATGTGCATTGGAGTCGTACCACATCATGACATCTAGAGATAATTTACTGAACGCTAGGCAGGAAATACTACAATGCTGTCTGCATAGAAACCGTTACCTGTTATCAAGCCTAAAACCTGGATAGGAGGGGAATTGGGGGAAGTATAAACTTACAGCAGAGATAGGCAGGATGGACACTTCCTGAGGCAATCTGGGGCAATAATTAGTGTATAATAGGGAGGATGAGAATTAGTAACACGTACTTATGCTAAGATATGTCTTAATTCAATTATTAGCGGATACTCGAGACTTAGGTTGGGGGTGATAAGGTAGGAATATTCTATCGGAATAAGGCCCAGTGATAGTCAACTATAGTAAATACTTATTCAGCGGAATAGAGGGGGGAAATTGTGTTACATATAAAAAGATAGTGGAATAATAAATAATAAATCACAATTTATTCTCAGAAATAGATATATTATACGAAATGCATTGGGGATTTCAAGTAATTTTAAGTGAAAAATAAGAAATAGCAACCTGGATGCTATCACTATTTAATTAAATTAGGTTAAATTAAATGAGTTTTTAATTAGATTAAAATAAATAAAACAATTTGGTGGCAGGAATGGGGAAAAGTAATTAAGGAAAAAATAATTTTAAAAACATGCATGCCGACACGGACTTAATTTCTAAAAATAGAAACAATTGAATTTTATAAAAAAAGTATTTTGTACGGGATTTTAAATTAGTAATAATAAAGTCTCCTGTCATTTAACGAGTAAGAGTGATATTTTCCCGTAAAGTTGACAAAAAAATAAACCGGTCCATTAAAAAAAAGTTTGTTTTTTTTTCAAAATAGAAAATAGATTTCTGATAACGATATTCCGTTGTAACATTTATTTATGGAATATAGAATAATATTCTCCACAGAGAGTTACAAACGGACACAGCCGTTAAGGAAATATTTTAAATGATTTAAAATAATAACTAGATTTTTGTAGAAGGCCTTTTTATAATAACAGTTTATTTTTGATATATGAATAATTTTTTTTAAAAACAAATTCTGCGGGATAGGCTTTTTTCGCTTCGTTAAACAACAAAACGATAATAATTCGGCAGTTAATTAAATGAAGGATATTTTCCCAAAATGTAAAATGACGTCCCAGACACTAGATGATTAATTTCTATAAGGAATAGGTTTAATAATAAATATTTTTAGAAACAGTATTTTGAATAAATAGTTTCTATATTAAGATTTTTTCTTGATGGAAGGGAGTTTTCTGCGGGATTGACATTCAACTCGTCGTGTGTTTATTTCGAAGGGTAATAAATCAACAATTGAAATAAGACTCTTTGAACTCGGACGAACATTTGTGTTGACTTTTCTTTGTGAGAAGTTGGATTTAGAATTCCCATACTATCATTGGATTGGAATGGTAACTTGTGAGCGGTATCTTGAATGATTTAGTTCTTTTGTTTTATTGTGGGGGGGGGGGGGGGATTTATTCATCATTGTACCGGCTAACGTGAAAGTGTATTATCGCACATTGTTCCGGTTTTGTGGTTTTATTGAATGTATTTGGGACCGACTACTTGCTTGTTGGCTTGGTGGAAGAAATAATGCACAAGCTACTTTTCTAAGACTTTTCTAGGACTTTCTTTTCTTATCGTTGTTCTTCCTTGCTTTTTAAGTTTGACTTTTATTTTTATTTTTATTTTTTTCCTCTTCTTTTCTTAAGTGACCTCAACTATTACAACGCCACATTGTGTTTTGTCGGCAGTTGAAACCAGTATTCCAGACATTTAATTTCCCTGATGATCTGCCAAGCAAGTAACTGCTTGGTAGTGAAACACGTGTAGGAAAAAACATTTAATTTGAATAAATAGTATTTGTAAGAAAAAATATCTTTAATGGTGATCATTGGTGTCTTGAAAGGAATGCTTTGGTAAGCTTTCATAAAATCACACATATATATATATATATATATATATATATATATATATATATATATATATATATATATATATATATATATATCAATTCTAGAGATGAAACATGAGAATAAATACTGTAAAGATACAATATTTATTAGAACATAAAAAGTTCAGAGCAAGGAGCTTCATATCCTTAATCCATGGATTTTCAAAGATAAACTCTTTTCATCAGAGGATAGGGAAAATATATAGCATATATATATATATCAACACAAATTGGCTAAGATCAGAGTGTAGAATGGTACCGTCTTGGCCTTCGGGCCTTCATTCCGCCAGTCTGAGTTATTGTCCTGTGCAGTTCTAGGAGGTGCACCATCCTAGGGTTTGCTTTCGCACCCTTTGAGAAGGGGTTAGTTTATTGTTAATTGTCTGAGACGCCCCTACCAGGGAATGCCGACAGGGTTGCTGAGGCATTTTTTGTAGGCCAGAGTGCTCATGGCGCTGGCTTTTCAATCTCATTTTCATTGTGTCAAATCTTCCCACTGTAGGAGGGAGATAAATACAAAAAAAAAAACCTTTCCCTAACACCACTCAATAAGTCCTGGGCTTGACTAATAAAACAACTTTTCGGCAAAATTCGACTTTATTCCTCGACATAGTTTCCTTCTGGAATGATACACTGATTCCAAGGCTTCACTAACAATTCGATACCCTTTTGTTTGTAGAACGATTTCTCTTTGGTCTGAAAATACTCATCAGTTTCTGATATATCTTTTTTATTGGAGTCAAATCTCTTTCCCTGGAGCATTCTTTTGAGGTTTGCAACTGCTGGGGATCAGATCTTGAAAATAGGGTGGGTGCGGAAGCTATTCAGAGTGCAAGTCATGTAGTTTTGCAATCGTTACACTCAACATGTGGTGCAGGTGCATTGTCTTGGTGGAAGAGCACTTTTTTATTTTTTATTTGTGGCCGTTTTCTTTTGTCGATGTCTTCCTTCAGGCGCACGAATAATGTCATATAATCTGTGCTATTGATAGTTCTTGCCTTTTCAAGGAAATCGATGAACAAAATACTTTATGAATCCCAAAATACGGAGGTAAAAAACTTTTTGGTCGGATTGGACGTCTTTCACTCAGCTTACTGCCTATTTAGTCCCGGGGTGAAGTCGTGAATCCACATTTCATCCATTGTCTCATATTGACGCAAAGCCATATTAGGCACGTATTCAAATTTGTTGCCACGATTGACACAGAAATTGTCGTAAGGTTTGTACACAATTAAGATTTCTTTAAATACTTAATGTTGAATATTCGGACCAGGTGTACAGAAGATGTCACCCGGCAGGAATAAACATACCTGACACAGACACTAACCTGGCTGGAAGGAACTAAACTCGGTTGATGGCCGGAAGAAATAAAAACACGGTCGATTGCAAAAGTTATGCTAGTTAGACCAGACTACAGCTATGGACCAGACGGCTAGAGAATGCCCCCCCTCTCCTACTGACATGGGGATCCTCTCTTCTGAAGCTCTCTCTTCCGATTCAGAGGCACCCTGGCTCCAGTAAAAAAATCTCTAAGTACACCTCTAATAGGGCCATGAATATGAAGGCAGAACCTCTCTTAAAACTTGAAATATATCCTATTTAATGAAGTGCATTTAACTCTTACTGATCGCACCTTGCTACTTGACTACTTAAGGAGAACATTTAAGAGCAATTTAAAGAAAAATAAATAAAAAAGCGAAAAATATTAACACGCAAAATTGTGAAATGTTGTAACAATTATTCTAACAAAGGAAAAGAGAAACAAATATGCTGCTATCATCACAACAAGCGAAAAAGAAAGTGAGCGACTTTGTTGTTTCTTCTAAATGACCACTGCGATTGCAACCACTGCTACTTGTCATTAACACAACATGACGACTGGCAATCAGTTGGGGTTGAAAGAATTCCCCAAATAACGTTGCATTTAAATGTTCGCTATTATACAAAAAAGTTAAACAAAATCTGTTAATGTTTATTATTATTATTAAACATTGTTTAATTATTTGAATTAAAAAGTAGAATTGTTGAACCAATTAAGTATGTGAACTTTGTTCAACATAATTAAACATTACAAAATTACACAGTTTTTTTATTAACACTTTCTAAACATAATCAGTTAATACAATTTGAATAATGACATTTATAATATGAATAAAATAAATTAGTTAAAACAATTTGAATGATGATATCTATAATATGGATAGAATAAAATCGTTGAAATTAAAAAAATCATTTCAACTCGTGACTTTCATAAATATTTATAAATTGATTGATTTCGAAAATTAGACTTGGATGATGACGTTTATGAATATTGATAATTGAAATTACAAAAAAAGTAGCATAAAATTATTTTAATTCGTCAGACCGGTTTTAGTCAATATCCTGTTCTTTCTGAGAGCAAAACGTGACTCCCGTTTTATTAGTTGCTATAAAAGCAAAAAGACAAAACATCTGTGCTGTTTTCCGGAAATTGGACGAGAATGAATCGGAGAAACGTCGCTTTACTCGTCTGTCTTTGTACAGCTGCTTACTATTTCCAGACGGTCTTCGGAACCATAAAGATCTTCGGAGTTAACATCGAAATTCTGAAGAAACCCATACGTAAGTAAATGATCCATGTCATATTTCGGGCTAATATTCGCGCACGGAAAAGGCTCTCTGTTTACTTACCTACTTTTATAACCTGGTAATTTAGGTTATAATCAATAATAACTTGTAAAGAAAATGGATGAACTATCAACAGTAAAGTTTAACAGATTTATTAAAACTGAACACAGAATGAAATAATGAGTTAATTGACCGCTGTACGCGAATTGAAATATTAACAGTCTGAAGATCGTGGTCTGTTTACTTTCTCTCGAGGCAGGACTCCATTTCCAAGGGCGATAACTCTTAACTCCCGAAATGGTTCAAAGGGGCGTAACTAGTTTTCGTTAGTTGTCCTAACACCTCTCCACGAGGACATCCTTACAGACAAGGTCGGTTCTTTTATGTGGAGGATATCCAACTCCCCACAAAGAGGCATTTTAAATGAGACAAAATAAAAATTGTCCCAGTCAAGACGGACCCTCCCTCCGACAGAAGACAGAGCAGATACTACACTTTGATGGCAACCCGAAGGCACACAATAAAGTGTAGCTTCAAAAAATTTTAATTTATCAAGGCAAAAAATATGTAATGAAAAAAAAACCCACTTTCTCTGGCTATATATCTCAGTTTATATAAAGTTAGGTTTGTGTATATGTTTATATATTCGTATGTACAAGATTCACTCCTAAACTAATTAACCGATCATTATGAATTTTGTAAAACAGCTTCTATGTGTAAGGAGTTCAAATGTTGGCTATATTTAGTTTAGTTTTATGCAAAATGGGCAAAGAGGAGTGAAATCTCTTCTTGAAAATTCAGATAAATCTGAGTTTTATGAAATTTTAACACTAACTATTAGGAATCAATAAATAAATATTCCCCGAATTTCAGTTTCATTGGAGTGCCTTACACGGTGTTCAGGTGGTATAATATGGGCACAACTTTCAATTTGAACATTCAGATTTGAACATTCAATTTGAACATTCAATTTGAACATTCAATTTGAACATTCAAGTTGAGCATTCAAGTTGAACATTCAATTTGAACATTCAGATTTGAACATTCAATTTGAACATTCAATTTGAACATTCAAGTTGAACATTCAATTTGAACATTCAGATTTGAACATTCAATTTGAACATTCAAGTTGAACATTCAGATTTGAACATTCAGATTTGAACATTCAATTTGAACATTCAAGTTGAACATTCAAGTTGAACATTCAGATTTGCATTAAATCTGATCGATAGTCATTAGACACCAATCAAACAAGATTTCCTGAATTTCAATTTCTTCTTTAGGCCCCTTAAGCCTTAAGTTTTAGACATTTTTAAGAATCAAAATCATGCAATGAATTTTCATCAAAATTGGAATTAGGATTCTAGGTATAAGGTTAGTATCATAATATCTTAATTTTAATCTTCATCATGGAACATAAAAGTGGTGAAAAACTGTTCTGTTCGGAGAATTAATTTTCCCCGTCCTGGGACGGGTATCCTTCTAATGCTTATATAAATCTTTGTATCAGCGAATAGTTTGCAATCTAAGGACAGTGTTTGTGAAATAAATGGCACCAGAATCTAGGATATTTTCATGATAACATTTGTCACATGAATTATATATATATATATATATATATATATATATATATATATATATATATATATATATATATATATATATATATATATATATATATCGAGGAAGCAAAGACGTTGTATCAGAGTAATAGGCAACTTTATTCTGGTGTTCTAACCGTTCTAACCCGGCGATATACTCACACTGATGAGTCTTATTAAAATGAAACATATATGTATATGGATAAATAAAAAACATATTTATTATATAAATATTTAATTGCTTCCTTCAAAGGCAAAGCACTTTGCATAACAAATATGGAAAACTTCTGAATTCAAGCAATATTGCATTGTTCGCCCACTTTAACAGGATGTATGAACACTGTATAGAATATTAAGTAGGTGTATTTGCCTTCTACTTCATAAGGTTATTTCAGTGACCGAGGATGCAAAGCATTGAGTGCAAGACAAAGGTGATTTTAGTCTGGCGTTCAAACCCAGCAACCGGTGGCATAGCCTAATCTAGCCACAGTGATGAGGCATATTAGGACGAAACATATATATATATATATATATATATATATATATCCAGGTAAAGTCAACATCCATAGGATAAAAATCCAAAGAATTCCAACCGGTCTTATAAAAAGTGCTCACTATCAAATAGAGCTTTTATATATATGATTATTTTTATTCATACAGACATGTACAAATTATGCGACACTAGTATGTCAATGTTTTCGATCAACAACTGTTAGAAACTGAGATCTTATCAGGCAGAATGAAAATTCGATCCTTACATTGACATGCCAGTGTCGCAGATTTTGTACATGGTTGTATAAATAAAAATAATCATATATATACAGATATATATATATATATATATATATATATATATATATATTAGTACTTCATGTATCCACATAAAATATTATAAGGAGATATAATTTTTTATGTATCAGTTTTCAGTATTTACTTCAACAGTGCTCGATACGTAAGTGGAGCTAGGTAGTCAGCAATGAAAATATATATGGCAATCAAGCTACACAGAGGCTCCCGTGTTTCATCCCCGGGGGGAATCGTCAGGCTAAATGCATGGAGTTATTTTTGTCAGGTGTTTTTATATACATGGCTTGCTAGTTAACCATGTATTGACAAAACAAAGGAAACAGGATATAGGCAAATTTATTTTAACACGTGGTTTCTTGTATTTCTATTTTAGGTTTTAAATTTTAACTTGTTCAGTTTTTTATTTTTTATTTATTTTTTTTTTGTAGATTATGCCTGAATGAAAAATATGAAATCCTAAATTTTAAAGATCCCCGAAACCTATTAAACTCTAGAAGCGAAATAGCAAACAGCTGTTTACACAGAAATAAATTTACCTTAGGATGATATACAATAAATAAAATAAAAAAATAAAAATAAAAATAAATAAATAAATAAATAAAAAACTGAACAAGTTAAAATTTAAAACCTAAAATAGAAATACAAGAAACCACGTGTTAAAATAAATTCGCCTTACTGTATTGACAAAACAAAGGAAACAGGATATTGTTAACAAACAATAGGATAGACATAGGAGCGTCACCAACAAAGCCTTTGTTCGCGGGAAGCCCAACGATTGGCTGAGGGAACAACAAAGAATCTGATTGGTTAACTAGCAAGCCATGTATATAAAAACACCTGACAAAAATAACTCCATGCATTTAGCCTGACGATTCCCCCCGGGGATGAAACACGGGAGCCTCTGTGTAGCTTGATTGCCATATATATTTTCATTGCTTACTATATATATATATATATATATATATATATATATATATATATAGGTTGTGTAGTCAAACTCAATTGCTTGAAGCTCAATGGATATTACACGACCCAAAGGTAATATGTAATTTCAGACTATTATAAATTGATTTCGTTTTCCTAAACATTTCAGGGCAATTATGAATTGATTTCTTTTCAGACAAGCCTAAAAATTTCGTAGCTAGCAAATTGGCTTTTGTTTATAATAGTCGTTTCATCACCGTGGCTATACAATTAAAACAAAGTTAGAATTTTCCAAAGTTTGAATATTAATTTGTAAAATACATAACGGGTTACCGTTATTTACATCAATAATACAGCATTAATAATACAGCTTAATATTTTGAAATACTGTACATACGTATATATATATATATATATATATATATATATATATATATATATATATATATAATACAGACACAAAGACAGCTACTTGAAAGCCTAATTCGTAAAATGATTTTTTAACCAGTTCCTAAAAATGAATTCTGTCTTTTATGTGTAGGTGAAGGTGTGTGTGTGTGTGTGTGGTATGTGTGTTTGTTCTGGTTTATGTATGTGGGTGCGTATATGTATATATATGTATATATATATATGTTTTTTAAATTTTCTTATCTGTTTGTTTTTGCTGGGATGGGACATCCTACCGGATGCCAGACATTCATTCACTATTTCAGACACTCCAGGCGAGAGATCTTTTTAAGATTCTAACCGTTCTTTTAAGTGCAATTTTTTGTATCTCTTTTGCACTTGGTTAACCGGATATATTCGCCAAGTACATTTTGAAATTCTTTTTCATTAGTCCGGTTGCTCCTATAATTACTAGGATGATGGAGATCTTCCTAAGATTCCATTTTCTTTTCATGTCGTACATAAGACCTTGGTATTTCGTAATCTTTTCCCTTTCAGCTATGGTTAATCCTGCATCATTAAGGACATTGATTTCAACTAGGGTTGCTACTTTCTCCCTTTTGTCCGATATCACTATGTCAGGTTTAACAGCTCCATTTTATAGATATGTAGCTGTAGGGATTGCATAGTCATAGTGGATGGTGTATGAATTATTTCCAACTGTTCTTTCTGGTATATGCGCTTAGGACTGGATATTTAACTTTTTACATATAGTCCAGTGAAGATATTTGCACACTCCATTGTGTCGCATTGTATAGTAGCCATCCCCCAGCAAAACCTTACAATTGGATGTCAGGTGGCTCACACTCTCCACTTCTATGTGGCAAAATCTGCACTTGTTATTGTTGCTGAGACCACTCATCTTTTTAAAATATTGGTCATCAAGCCTTCATATTGGGCAGTCATTATCATTCTCTCCTGATCATAGTAGAGCGATAATTTTTTCAGTCAGTCTACAGAACCTTTTTATCTATATATTCCTGGGATAGTTTATCTAGGAGATATTTAGAACGTTGTTGGTTGGCCCATTCTTATAGTTTCCTGCAATGGAAGGTCTTGGTGTATTTCTGGCAGCTCTTTCCGGCTATTTCCGTGGCAGGCTTGTTGTCCATTTCTGCCTCATTTGTAAGAGAGTCCTGTCCAAAATGTTTGGCCAGTTTTGTGATAGAGGTTGTTCTACTTTCTCTGGTTTCTTGGTGTTGGCATACCATCATAAGGTTTGGGTTCTGGGAGCTCATCAGATATTGACCGGTGATCACAATAGTGGCTCGATGCTGATAGTCAATTTCTGAGAGACCCATACCTATTGCTCCTTTTGGCAGATAGAGCCTTGGTAGACACTGGTTTCCATATATTACTCTGTAAAGTGTCAACATTTTTCTCGTTTTAGTGTCTCGTCTATTAATGTCGAACTTCATTTCAATATCTTTGGAGAAGGTATGGACAACCTGCAAGAGTCGGCTTAAGTCAGTGTCTGAACTAGCATACAGCTTGAGGTCATCCATGAAGAGCAGGTGGTTGACTCTTTTGTTTGGGTCTTGTTAGTGGCCCTGGCTCAGGTTGTAGCCACTCCGGTTTTTGTTCAGTAAGTTACTTAGCGGATCTATCGCCAGGCAAAAGATTAGAGGAGATAAGCTATCTCCTTGGAAGATTCCTCTTCGGATCTTGACGTCAGGAATTTTTTATTGTTCCATTAGTGTGGGTAGTGCCATGGTTGTTTACCACATATTTATATGTATGCCATGTTTTTTTTTCTGACCGGATGGATCTTATATAGTTTAAAGCAGTGCAGAAGCCATGTGTGGGGCACACTATCATATACCTTTTGCTAATCGATCTATGCCATGCTTAGGTTTCTCTACTTCTTCCTACAGTCCTCAAGGATGGTCTTATTGATCAATAACTGGTCCTTTGTACCTAAACACTTTCTCCTGCACCCGGCTTGTTTCCAGTTACACTCCAGAAGAGAGGTGTTCGTAGATGCTTTCTGCAACCAGGCCAGTGAAGAGTTTGTAGGTTGTAGTGAGACAGCAGATCGATCTGTATTTAGTATGGTGTTGTGTCTCACTCGTTTTGGGTATGAGGGTTGTATCACCTTTTACTAGCCTCATCATCTGGAAATCCTCAATGGTATTACCAAGCTTTTCCTCCAAGGCCAATTGTTCATCATCTGGTTCAGGTAATTTCTGAGGTAATAGTGGGGATTCAGATGTTGACAGTGGTCTCGGTGATAGTGGTGAGGAAAAACTATGGTTCACTGAGGGGCTATCTTCTGATTGTAAATAGACAGCTGATGGTGGTGGGATACTTGTCGGGTAGCCAATTGATGAAGGGGATTGGTTGTTATGAGGGCTGCTATTTCTGATTTCATATAGTCCAGCTCAGCCTCATTAAACACGCTCATGCTGTTATACGATTGGCAGGTTTTTTTTGGATAGAACATTTCTCTTGCCTGCGAAGAAGTGGAAGAATATTTCCCTCCAGGTCTCTGCCCTCTTTTTTTGTTTGGTATATTTGGCTTGAGCATATTTCATAGCCCATAACATTGTCTACTTTTCTTCCCTCTCCCATATAGGCTCTTGTCTCCGTCTACTTTCTTCTTCCCTGATCGGAAGGTAGTCGTTTCTGCCTCCCTTATGGCTGCATTTTCGATGAGGGTCCTCTCATATTCTGTTATATATATGCCCATATGTGAAACAAGCGATCGTAGGCGGGTAACCAATGTTTTTTTTTCTCTTCTTTTTTCTTTTCGGCCAGGACCTCGTTTGATGTCTTGCTCCACTTTTCAAACTTTGAGTAGTGGTAGCAAAACAATAGCACCTTCTTTTGTGCAACAGACCATGGTTGGGCTTTTAAGCCTTTAATGTTCCTTTTTTTTGTTGCTGCATATGATGGAGATAGGGGTTCAGGACATTTTTTCTTAAGGCCTGATGGCTGACCCTGTTTGCTCTCTGTGATGGCTGGAGCGCCACTTCCAGGCAGGAAGGTTTAAACCATTGCTTACATCTTCCCACCTGGTGTATGAACGGGTTGATGGGCTCATTTTATCCTGGGTGCCATCCTGCCACTATTTACTTTTGTTTTTATTCATATTTTGTTCCTCATTGTCAACGGCTTCTAATTTCTTATTCAAAGCTGCCTGCTATTAGTAGAGGGGGTGCCCCAGTCCGCAACCCGGGGGACGTGCTGGATGGCTTGAGGAGACAGCACACCATTTTTGTTTTGAATATTTGGCTAGGGTTTACTTCAAATGGGAAGCATCCTCATGTCAGGGTCTCTGACAAATCCCTGTACAGACAGACCGAATACACCCGAGGGTGGTCTCTAGTCGGCATTCAAGTGTGTGTGCGTATATGTGTGTATATGCTTTTGTCTACACACACACACTTGCACTCACAGCCATTTTCATATGTATGTATATATGTGTTCTGTATGATGGGTGTATGTGTGTGTAATGGGGGTAGAAATAATCCTGAGTCTGATAAATTGGCATGATCTTGAATCTACTTCTGCTGCATGTGTAAATATATTCTGAAACAAATAAATGGTTCGTTTATGCATGCATCATTTCTCCTACAAGTAGTTGTATGTCGAAAGTGTTGTATCTGGTAACCATAAAATCTTCCCGGGGAGTGCTGTCGGTATCTTCGGACAGTCGTTCCCTCATTTTATTCAGGTGTCTTTTATGAGAAAACTAGAGCCTCTATCTTATTTAGATTAAATATCCTCCAGCTTTTTCATTCTAGACTTCTGATTTTGGAGCACATCTTTAAACTTTAAAAACATGTATTCTTTGCTTCGACCTTCAACTTCAAGACAAGTCAGCTTATCTTTCATAGTCTTTAGTTCTTCTCAGACATCTTTGAGTCTCAACTTTAGCGATTCCAGCTCTGGAACCATGAGTTCACTCTCTTTATCCTTCAACTGGTTATCCAAAGAATTTGACATAATTTTTTTCAGTTTAGTGCCAGCTATTTGCAGCGTGAATTTTGTGTCATTATGTGCTTTAATTTCTACCGACAATTTATGTTGAGTCCATTTCATACGATTTTTAATGATTAAAACAAATTCCTTCTTTCGTTTGTTTGACTCGGTCGTCAGATTTTTTTTATTTTCTGGCCCAAAATATCAGTTTGTAACCACACATAGGTTGAACCGCTGCATAAAGTCTATACCAAATAAATTATTGGTATTTTTTAATACGAACATTTTTATTTTTTTGTAGTTCTGTTTAAAGTAAT
This sequence comes from Sepiola atlantica, assembly GCA_963556195.1. Taxonomy (NCBI): domain Eukaryota; kingdom Metazoa; phylum Mollusca; class Cephalopoda; order Sepiida; family Sepiolidae; genus Sepiola; species Sepiola atlantica. The sequence goes on along the minus strand of OY744516.1, from coordinate 110,638,617 downwards.
GTCGGTAATTTCCCCTTCGAATTTAATATTTTCACCAGTCACCGTTATGGCTATTTTGTTGGTGCTTAGCATGGTCGGTTTATCCAACCTTCTCCATGTATGCATGTTGATAATCGACACGTCTGAACCCGAATCTAATTGTAATTTTACATTTTTATTCAGGATTTTTACCTGTACATATTTTCTTATAATTGTGCCGTACTGTTCGTTCGTTTTTGTGGATTTAACCCGAGTTTTACTTCCTCTATTCGTGCTGCAATGTGAACTCTTGTGTCCGACTTTATTACAAGTTAAACAGGTTTTAAAACGGTATGGGCAATCCGGTACCCAATAAATGTACCCACAACGGAAACAGGAGCTCGGTAGTAATTCATCCTTTTTTCATTGGGCTGACTTGTTTTTGTAGGAGCGTGAAAATAATCCCTCTTTCTGTTTTGAATTGTTTTTGAAAGAGAGTTGAAATGTGTTTTCTGACGTACTTTTCTTATATGCGCAATGCCCGACTCTTCAATGTTTTTAGAATGGTGTTTAACACTTACAAATCTTTGGTAGTCTTCGGCTAATTTCTGTAATGTTAAATTTGGTTCACTTTCTAAATTGTTTAGAACCCTACGTTTGATTTCTGATTCTTGTCCTGATATAAGGCCTGCCACCAAAATTAAACATATACAGTTATCCGCGCTAAGTTCAGCTAATTTGAAATCGTCACAGTGTAAATTAACGATTGACGCGAACGTTGCGTAGTCTTCGCCATCTGTTTTGACTAAATTCAAGCACTTCCACTGTTTGTGGAACAGAGGTGTCTTGGGGCTGAATAATTCTGTTAAAAGTTTAACCGCTTCAGATATAGTCAAGTCGTTTGTTTTTCGGGGTATAATATAATCCACGAATTTAGTATGTTTGGTGGTGCCTAATTTTAGGAGCAGTAGGCGAACTTTTCTAGAGTCTGTCCAATTTTAAAAATCTATTTCGTATAGATCTTGATACCTTCTGATATATGAAGCAACGGTTTTATCCTCATCTGAGGAATAAGTGACGTTGTCAATTGCACTCCAAACGGCATTCTGCGAAAAATCATTATCGTTTTCGTGACTTTGACCCTTATTCGATATTGTTTGCATTAATGCTTCAATCTTTTGATCGGTTTCTCCTTTTGCTCCAGTAGTTTTTCGCCGACTTCTTTTTTTTGTTCAAGAAGTCTTTCTTATGTTTTTTGTAGCCTCTCGTCGGCTTCGTTTTTTGTTCCAGAAGTCTTTCTTCTGGTTTTGTAGCCCCTCCTCGGCTTTTTTTTTGTTTCAGTAGTTTTTGGTCGGCTTCTATTTTGTCTCAGTTGTTTTTGATTTTGTTCTAGTAGAATCTTTTGAAATCTTTCTTCAGCTTTCTGTTGCTGCTGCATTTAGAATTTTAAGAGTTATGTCATAGTTGTTTTAAAATCTTCAATGTTTAAAATGTGTCTTTATAGAATACGGCTTTTTAGAAGTTCTTTGTTTAATATTACGCTGCTAAACGTAATCTTAGTTGTAAAAAGAGAAAAAGTATAAAACCTTTTTTCTTCGATCAAAAACAAAATAACTTTTTTAGTACGCTTTTCACGTAACCGTAGAATTTGAAGTCAGTATTTTAGTCAACAGAAAAAAAAAGGTTTTAAA
>OY744516.1:110619468-110634468 GCA_963556195.1 Sepiola atlantica | reverse complement strand
CCCTGGAGTCTGAGTGACAACAAGTCTCCTCAGGCCTCCAGTATGCTCCACCTCTTTTCGTTCATCACCGCTGATGATCTTGCGGTAATCGCAACAGCCACCTACCAACGATTTCTCGCTGATAATGGCCATTGGTCTCCTCTGGGGCCCGAGTGGCAACAAGCCTTCCCAAGGTCCCAGAGCTGTCCGCGCTCTTCCAGTGGAGGTCTGGTTTTGCGCTTTCCCTCCTCGACCCTCTGTCCATAATTTTCGTGGCGTCAGCCTATGCTTGCGCCTCTCTCGTTCGGTTGTATTTTCCCCGGTTCTGTTGTTTTGTGCTTCCATGTGTTTGTTCTCCATTCGTTGCTTATGTGGGTTGGTTTCCGCATTCGAGGACATTTCTCAGGATTGTAGCTGTTTTGATCATTACTGTCCTTTGTATTGTCTCAGTTATCCCTTTGATTCCTATTTCTCCTAGTCTTTTCTCCATGTTTTTGGGGACTGTTCCTAGTGCTCCTATGATTATTGGTGTTATACTGACTTTCTTCATGTTCCATATTCCTTTCAATTCTCTGGCAAGTTCAGTATATTTGCTTCTCTTTTCCGTCTCTTTGATCTTCACTCTGTGGTCTGCTGGAACGGCAAAGTCCACGATTTTGCAGGATTTTTCTTTCTTGTTGATTATTATCATATCCGGTCTCCTTGCTGTTATGGGTTTGTCTGTTTGTACATTCATATCCCATATGATTTTGTGTTTTTCGTTTTCTAGTACAGTTTCTGGTTTGTGTTTGTACCGTTTTCTTGCATATTCGAAATTCAGTTGTTTGCACATTTCCCGGTGTACTTCTTTCCCCATGCTGTCATGTCTGTTCTTGTATTCCCTTTGTGCTAGCTTGCTGCATTCACTTATTATATGATTTATCGTTTCGTCTCTTTGTCCACACAATCTGCATTTGCTGTTTTCCTGGGTTTTATCTATCTTTGCTTTAATAAAGTTTGTCCTAATCGCATTGTTCTGTGCGGCCGTCAGCAGAGATTCCGTTTCTCTGTTCAGGTTTCCTTTTCTTAGCCATGCCCAGCTGTTTTCATTGGCTTCATCGCTTGTCAGTCTTATAAAGCGTCCATGTAGTTGTTTTTCTTCCCACTTTTCCTTTCTTGTCTTTTTGTTTCTGGGTTCAGTGCTTCCGGGGTTGTTTGTTGGGCTGGTGTCTCTTGCTGTGGTGATCAGTCTTTCCGTGTTCTGGGTTACATATTTCTCCAGCTCTTTTTTGGTGTCTTCCACACAGTCTTCTATACTTACCAGTCCTCTACCTCCTTCATTTCTTTTCACGTAGAGTCTGTCCGTGTCGTCTTTTGGGTGCAGTGCATTGTGCATAGTCATTAGTTTTCTAGTTCTTTGGTCAAGGTGCCTGAGTTCTTCTTTGGTCCAGCTTATGAATGGTCCAGAGTATCTTATTAGTGATACAGCCCATGTGTTTATCCCTTTTACTAGATTTCTGCTATATAGTTTAGTTTCTAAGAGTTTCCTTGTTCTTCGTAGATATTCTTTTCCAATCTTCTCTTTCATTTCTGTATATTTGATTGTGTCTGCTTCCAGAACTCCCAGGTATTTGTAACTATCTTGTTCTCCTAGCGCCCTCATCTCCTCTTGGTTGGGGAGTTCTATACCTTCTGTCTTTTCCAGTTTTCCTCTTTTGATCTCTAGCAGTGCACATTTTTCTATTCCAAACTCCATTTGGATATCCTGGCTGAATATCCTGGTTGTGTTTATCAGCTTTTCCAGTTCTGTTTTGTTTTTTGCAAACAGTTTAAGGTCATCCATGTACATCAGGTGGTTTATTCTTTGTTCTGTATCAGTAAACCTGTATCCGGCATCACACTTTCTGAGTATGTAGTTGAGTGGCATCATGGCTATTATAAACAGTAGTGGTGATAGAGAGTCTCCTTGAAAAATGCCTCTCTGTATTTTTATCTCAGACAGGTATTGTCCTCCGGCTGTCAGTTTTAGTCTCCATGTTTCCATTGCTTTCTGGATGAGATTAATAATCCTGTCTGGTATCTTGTATTAAAAGCATTCAATTATCCATGTTTGGGGGATTCTGTCGTAGGCTTTCTTGTAGTCAATCCATGCCATGGTTATGTTCTTTTGTCTGCTCTTCACCTCCTTCAGAGTCTTTTGATCAATGTATAGTAGATCATGTGCACCTCTTTGTCCTTTCCGGCATCCTTTTTGTTCCTCGGGGAGCAGTCCACGTTTGTCCAGGGATTGGTAGATTTGTTCTCTCAGTTGTGCTGTGAGAATTTTCCACATTATTGGTAGACATGTTATCGGTCTGTAGTTGCTGGGGGTCGTTCCCTTTTTGGGGTCTTTTTGTATTAGTGTTGTTCTTCCTTCCGTCATCCATTCTGGTATGTCTGTTTTGCGGATACATCCGCTCAGTTTCTGCGCTATTCTTTCATGCAGGGTCGTGAATTTTTTAAACCAGTATGCATGTATTCCATCGTGGCCTGGTGCTCTCCAGTTTGCCATTTTTCTTAGGGTTTTCTTGATCGTTTCTTTGTTGATTTCTGTTTCGGTTCCTTCTTCGATTTCTTGCAGTTCATCTTTCATGTTTTTCAACCATTGGGCATTCTTGTTGTGCTTTTTTGGTTCTTCCCATATCTTGCTCCAGAATTGTTTTGTTTCTGTTGGGTTCAGTTGCTCTGTCGTTGTTTTTTCTCCATTTACGTTTTTGTAAAACTGGCTTTCATTGTTTTCAAAGGTCCTGTTCTGTTTGCTCTGTTCTGATTTGTACCTGTATCGTCTCAGTCTTCCTTCTATTGCTGCTATCCTTTGTTTTATTTCTTCATGTTTCTCATTTAGTTTTTCCTTGCGTTTCTGATTTTTGCTTCTTAATCGTTTCATGTCCTCCTTCCTTCTGTTCACGGTTTTAGCTTCTTTCCGAAGTTTGGTGATCTGGGTTTCCAGTCTGATTTCCCATCCAGGTTTTGTCGGTCCTCTCTTTTGTCCATTCTCTTCGTTTCTTAGTTTCATACTTACCGATTTTGCCCCTGCATATATCAGGTTGTTTAGGTCTGTAATAGTTTCTGTGTGTGATTATTATTATTATTATTATTATTATTATTATTATTATTATTATTATTATTATTATTATTATTATTATTATTATTATTATTAATAATAATAATAATAATAATAATAATAATAATAATAATAATAATAATAATAATAATAATAATGCTCTTATAAATAGAGTGGTATGAAATGATATAATAAAAGGTTCTGTTTCCTATTCTATAAAATATTCCAAATAGTTTTAGAAACGATTGTACGCCAAATATTCGTTGTTCTTAATTCTTTAAACTGATATAAATAATGTATTAATTTTGTTTATGTCAACGTACTATATAATAGCTCTCTTTGATTTTTCCTATGGTCATTAGATTGCAACTATAAAGTCTCTCTCTCTCTCTCTCTCTCTCTCTATATATATATATATATATATATATATATATATATATATATATATATGAGAAAGGAAGGATGAAGGTAATCCGACGTAATGGGAAATGAAAAGGAAAAACCAAAAAGGATGTTTTTTTTTACATATTCATCAACGTTTCGTCTTTATTTGTAAGACTTCCTCAGGATGATAATTTTAAGAAAAATGTCATGCAAGTACGTGAAAATATTGGGTTAATATGTGTGTCTACCTGTTTGTCTGTCTGTCTGCCTGCCTGCCTCTCTCTCTCCTTATATATATATATATATATATATATATATATAAATAAATATTAAATTATTAAGTGCGAATAAGCTCCATACATTTCTCGTGTGCTATTTGGGCTGTTGAGAGATGTTAAAATAGAAGTATGGAAAAGATATTCGGATAGTTTGTTCTATCCGAAAATCTTTTCCATACTTCTACTATTTTAACATCTCTCAACAGCCCAAATATCTTACGCAAATTCGCAGGAAATCTCTTTAAGAATTCCACCAATTCTACCTTTTTAAAATCTTCCATGATTCTACCATTTTAAAATTTCTCAAACAGCCCAAATATCTTATGCAAACTTGCAAGAAGAAATTCTATTTCAAACTTAAGCTTGGTCCACAGACGAACATGCTATTTACAATTAAAGCTTGGCGAACCAATTTCGAACGTTAAACTTTAGCCACATAATGAAAATAATATTTCAAACTTTAGCGTCACAGACCGAAGCAAATACAATTTCAAACTTAAGATCGAAAGTATTAGAAAAATCTGATGCCTGAAACACCAACGATTATGATATTTAACACGTAAGCTCGACAGACCAAAGGAAATGCTAGTTCAAACTTAATCGTAACATTTGAATCTTTAACATGACATAAATCTTTAAAATGCTATTTGACCTTTTTCTTTTGAAATCTTCAGAATGCTACAAGAATCCTGACTACATAGAAGGTGATATGACGGAAATTCGTTTACACTACGACCAGAATAGAGGCATATGCATGACTGTCACATACATGGCCGGCACAAGTCTCATAGGACTCAGGAACACTTCCATGACCTTCCTAGAATGTTTGGAAAAATGCAAAGGCTTGGGCGAACCCACTGATATTTAAAAGAGAACTAGTCAATAAAAACAATTAAATCCCTAAAGAAGGTCTACGCAGTTGAAACCTCATATATATATATATATATATATATATATATATATATATATATATATATATATATATATATATATAATTATCGTTATTTTGTGAATTACAATTACGTATTTGTCTTTACGGAATGAAACAGCTGTAGAATTTACAAATAATACATTAGCTGAGAGAATTACCTTGTTGCTTATATATATACAGGGTGTCCCAAAATAATGTATACACCCTTTGAATTGTTATAAGTCGTTCAATTTACTGATTTTTATTTGCAAGATTGATAAACAAGATTGAGTAAGAATATTCATTTAAAAATACTGACAGTAAAATTAACAAAAACATAGAAAATTAACTTTTAACAAAGATAAAGGCTACTTAGGGTAATTTCAGAATGTTCATAAAATGAACCCTCATCCTAACCCCAACCCGTTCTGCTCAATACACTTTCCATATAGTGAAGACGTGAAGAATTGTACCTACAAACGTCCTGCGACATTTACTCCGGTATTTGAGCACATTCTGCTACAATTACTACTCCCATTTGTTTGCAATTACTTCAGGTTTCTTGCTTTAAACATTGTAGCCTTTACGTTTATTAAAAGTTAATTTTCTATGTTTTTGTTAATTTTACTTTCAGTATTTTTAAATGTGTATCTTACTGTTCTACTCTTTTATCAATTTTGTTTGCAAATCAAACTCAATAAATTGAACGAGTTATAACGATTCAAAGGGTGTATACATTATTTTGGGACACCCTGTATATATATATATATATATATATATATATATATATATATATATATATATATATATATATATATATATATATATATATGCTAGTTCAAACTTAATCGTAACATTTCAATCTTAAACATAACATAAATCTTCAAAATGCTACTTGAACGTGTTTCTTTTGAAATCTTCAGAATGCTACACGATTCCTGACTATAAAGACGGTAATGTGATAGATTTTCTTTTACCGCTATGACCAAAATAAAAGCACATGACACTGTATCATGGTGGATGTCAGCGCCAGAAATAACACATATTTAACTGTTTTCGGGATAAGTTTCATGACCCTCCAAGAGTGTGTGGAAAAATGCAAAGCAGAAGGCATAGACGGACCAATCGATTTTTAAAAGAGAACTAGTCAATGATAAACAACAAACTCCCAAGAAATATCCCTAAAGAAGATCCACGCCGTCGAAACCTCGATGTATTCGTTACGTGTCAACATCGTGTGTAGGACAATTTTTATCTGTAGGTAAAAATTAATATGTTTGTATCGACTAAATGGCAATAAATTCTCACGCGAACATACACGCGCGAGCACACACATATATATAATGATCGTTACTTTGTGAATTACAATTATGTATTTGTCTTTACGCGATGAAACAGCTGTAAAATAATTAAAACACATTAGCTTAAAGATTTACATTGTTGCTTATATATATATATATATATATATATATATATATATATATATATATATAGTAAGTTATGAAAATATATTTATGGCAATTAAGCTACACAGAGGCGTCCGTGTTTCATCCCCGTTAGGGAATGAATGGAGTTTGTGTTGCCGGGTGTTTCTATATATACACGTAGTAAATCTCCTTATAACATTTTATGTGAATACATGAAATATGTATATATATATATATATATATATATATATATATATATATATATATATATATATATATATATATATATATATTAGTCTTGGAAGTTATTCAACCATTAAAACTATATGCAAAAACAAAACAAAAACAAAACACTTTTAGTCCCAAGTCCTTCGGTGGAAAATTACTTTGCTTGTAAGTCAGTTTACAGTTTACAGTAACTATATTAGTTTGCTTCAAAGAATTTACGGTACTCCTATATATATATATATATATATATATATATATATATATATATATATATATATATATATATATGTGTGTGTGTGTGTGTGGGGGGGTATTACAGTGTTTTTAAGGAATTAATAATGTGTTTTATTTCTTCATCTATGTATTGAGAACTGCTGATTCTAAGAGCGCGTAGGAAGCAGCCTATAATCATACCTGTTTTTATCTTGCTATTGTGGTGAGAGTAGAAGTGTATGTAGTCGTTTTTGTGAGTGTTTTTGTGAGTGTTTTTGTGGTGTACCTTGAATTCTAGTTTGTTGTTGGACTTTGTCATAAGAGTGTCTAGGAATGGTATCGAGCTGTCTATTTCAGTCTCATGTGTGAATTTTATGGAGGGTTCTACTGTGTTGAGTTTATCTTTGAGGTTATTGATTTGTATATCTACAGGGAGGAAAATAAGAATATTATCAATGTATCTAAAGTATTCGATGTTAGGGGGTAGTCTAAATTTGAAAGGGCCGAATTCTAAGAATTCTAAGAAGAGGCAGGCTAATACACAGCTTAGGGAGTTGCCCATGGGGAGTCCAAATTTTTGTTTGTAGAATTCGTCGTTGAATTGGAAATATGTTACGTCAGTGATGAGTCTAATTATTTCTATTAAAATGTTTTTTGTATGTGCTTGTGTTTAAATTTGTAACTTTCTAATGTCTAGCCTACAACACTGAAGATTAGCTATATGCATCCGCGCCTATTCTTTGGAATTTGTAAAGGGCATAGCTAATGGCCCCTTGCGTTAATTTCTAACCTTTTGCCTGTACCTATTTAAATAAACATGTTGAAATCTTATTCCGGTAATTGTGCACCCGGGTCAATTTATTTTTAAAACATTGGCTCTCTCTCCTTGTTCACTATCCCCCCTCTCTCTCTCTGTTCACTATCCCCCTCCCTCTCCCCCTCTCTCTTTCACCATGTCTCTCTATCGTTCTTTCCCTATAATTACTTTCATTATATATATAAAGAATAAGAGTTCAAAAATGTAAATGATTTGTAGATAATATTTAGACTGTTAACGAAAGTTTCGAAATGGATCTGCAAATCAATGACATGTTCCCAGGAAAGCTAATTAAAATAAAACAAGCCGCGCATGCGTGGTCCCCCTCTGTATGTGACTCGATGTGGCGAGTGTAAAATGCAATAAATTTGGGCAATTTGGGGCATTTTTGCCTCTCCTTTGACCCCCTGGGGGCGCGAACAAGAATTTTTCTGAGGTCAAGGATGCTCATTTTATATCCAGAACAATTGCCTCTACATTTTGGCCAAGTTTCAGAAAAATTGAATGGATGGATCAAACGTTATGGGAGAAAAGGATCATTTTTGCCATTTTTGGAGCTTTTGACCCCCTGGGGGCGTGAACCAGATTTTTTCCAAGGTCAGCGATACTTATTTTCTATTAGGAACAATTGTCTCCACATTTTGGCCAAGTTTCAGAGAAATTGAATGGATGGATGAAAAGTTATGGGGCAAAAAATGTCATTTTTTGCCATTTCGGGGCCTTTTGACCCCCTGGGGGGCTGACCAGATTTTTTTTGCAAAAATCGGAGAATGTCATTTTCTAACCTGACCAACTTCATGAAAAATTTAAGAGAAATTCAATGGATGGTCGCGGAGAAAAATCCGGACGGACGGACGGACATGCCTCAAAACATAAGTCCCCCGATTTTATAAATCGGGGGACAAAAAGTTTCATTTAACAAAGGTTTTCTCGAAACGTTCTTAAAATGATGTTTTGTTGCAACCTTTTCCCTTTGAAACATGATTTAAATATTATTTAATATATTAAATATTACATTTAAAATTTGAAGTATAAACTATTCAATTTAAATCATTGAACTCTTAATCTTAAAGCTCTATTATTTTGTGTAACGAATATCGAATATTGGCAACTATTTGTTAAGTTAACGTTAAGCGAGATTTTCTCATATGAATCTGATTATAATTATTAATTTATACTATTATATATTTATATTCATATATATGGGAAATGAAAAAGGAAAAACCAAGAGATATTTTTTATATATTCATCAACGTTTCGTCTTTATTTGTAAGACTTCCTCAGATGATCATTTTAAGAAAAAATGTCATGCGAGTACATCGAAATATTGGGTTGACATGATGGGTTGATGAAAAAATGTAGTAGCCGTGGCTACTAAGAGCGCTGGGCCAAGGTCCGAGCTGAGAGAACTCAATCAGTGGCAAAGAGTGAATATATATATATACTCGCAAATATATGCTTCCTCTGGTTGCATATTTTTTCTAGCCCGGGAGGATAATATCATGGCGAACGAATATATACTACATTTACCCTAAAGGAGGAGGTAATGACTGGGAGGATGGTAAGCTATTTTGACGTTAATAGGTTGAAAAGAACTTTCGCATTTATTCATTTATATTAAAGATGACTTTATCTGGATATTTATTAATATATATATATATATATAAGAAGGAATAGGTAAAATAAATACCTTCTGAAGCATTAAGATGCGATATCAATTTTTTTATAAAAAAGAAAAAATAATAAATCGAAACCGATTTTTTTTTCTTTCTTTTATTAAAACTAGCATTTTTTTTTTGTTAGTTTAAAGTGATACAGATATTTCGCCAAAACCTGGCATCCTCGGTGTGTAATATATCCTGATGTCATCGGATTTGTATTTTTTATCTCGTTACCGGCTTGTTGTTATACAGCCGGGCCAAATGGGCAAGATGTTGTTTCCCATCATCAAATATGAAGAACGTGAATGCAGCACGTGATTTGTATAAGTGTTTAAGGTTCATATTGTTTTTTTAAAAAAGCATCTATTGTTAAATTAAAATATATATATATATATATATATATATATATATATATATATATATATATATATATATATATATGGCAATCATTGACGCTGTAGTCTTATTTACAGAAACCAAAGAAGTAAATTTCATTTGACATTTTGGTAATTTAGAGGAAATTTAAGAAAATTATGATTGTCGTAGTGTTATTTGATATATTCCAATGTGAGAGGAAATATACTTTGCATGAACATCGTCGAATTTTTTTTTTTTTAGGAAAAAAACAACAGAAAGGTTAATTGATCAGCATAAAAATGAAAATGAATTCCCCATCAAACTGGTTATATAATGAAATGAATAAACATAAGGGTGGAACGTCGATAGGTCAAATATTCCACTTTTATATTACTGAGTAATTCGAAATGGGTACTTTGTACTTTTCACCTTTATTATAAACTAGCGGAACCCGTCGCCCCGGCGTTGCACGGGAGAAATTAGTACCTATTGCATGACGTCGAATACAAAAAACGGCCTATAGTTCTTTCTCCACCCCCACCCCCTATACCGTGTTGGCGAATGTTTTAAATTAAAAAAAAAAGAAAAAGTGGCAGAGTAGAATGGGATCGAACGCTGAAACTGTCAATCATTAAATCTCCCTTCTTACCCAATGCGCCACGGTTACGAATTAAAAGTACACGTGAAAATAGGTTAATAACGCTATGCTTGTTTATTGACATGCGTGTTCTGTTAACATTTACATTCTGCCGACCAAATGGAAACTTCAACAATGACACGGTGTAGGTCATTTTTTGATGAAGTAATTTCATTTGGGCAATTTTTCGATAATATGCGTGTTTAAGGTGTATGATTTTGAAAATGTAAATGTATCCGCGTCTACCAGTATCTTGGTGCTTATTGAATTAAATGGGAAGTCGATTCGATCAAGAAATTTTAGCCGCCATGTTGAATCAATAAATGTTGCAGGAACTGTGTTCGTTAATTTCATTCGCTTAATTCCGGAATGAATTTAAATGTAGAAAGTAGAATTAGATAGAACGTAATCTGATATTTGCGAATAATCATCGGAGTGTAAGGGAGCGGTTGTTAAGTTTTTGCGTATTGCTTAATATTATGTAGTAAAATAATGCCAGACAAATACGAAATAACAATTGGTGCTTTATGAAAATTATACTGTGTTTATTAGTTCCCGGTGTCGATGAGTGTAGTCACAGTACAGAATTGTTAGGGAGAAAAGTTTTTACTACCACCTATATGGAGTTGGTATTTCGGAGAGTCGTGGCGGCCAGGCCGAATGTAATATTCAGTGTTAGTTTGGAAAGAAGAATAAGAGATATACTAAAACACGCTCGAGTGAATAAGTGCAATGTAATTGTGAGTTCAGTAGCCCGTGATGCATATGGTTATTTTCCTATTCTCCGAGAAGGTACAGGGGAAAAACGTCTCTACTTTATATATTAGATTAGAAGAAAGAAAAATACGTAAAGAATATTAGAGAAAATACTTTTTTTTTTGTAATTCAGAAAGATTAGAGGAGGTTTATTTCTTTTCAATGACATTTTAAATTCATCATCATCATCATCATCATCATCATCATCATCATCATCATCATCATCATCATCATCATCATCATCATCATCACTACCAACATGTTAACTCCTTGGTCTTTTTGCTAGGAGAAAAATGTAGTATCTATACTGAATCTGCACTTAGTTTTTATGTTCTCTGTAAGTGAAGGAGAAATTCTTCTAGACCGAGGCAATTGAAATTTTTATTCCAATTCAGAGTGCCCATTTTTGGGGAGCTGGATTCTCCCCACGTTAAATATTGGCATTGTGCCCAACTCTGCTCTCGTCGGAGGAAGTAAATAGGAACAGCAGCAGCAGCAGCAGCAGCAGCTGCAGCAGCTGCAGCAGCAGCAACAACAACAACAACAACAACAACAACTTTATTAAAAAATAATAAACGCATGTATTTAATTATTAACAGATTAGAAAATATTAATTCATTAGAAACTTGAAAATAAATAAATATGCAAATGAGAGGCCGAGAGGATGATATCATGATGAACGAACTACATACACTGACCCCCCAAAGAGGGGTTAATCCTCGGGAGGATGACATCATGACACCAGAATAGATAGTACACTAACTCCCCCCCCCACAAAACTGGTAATCCTGGGGAAATGATATCATGAGGAACGAATGTATACCGTACGGCCTTCCCCCGAAGAGGAGGTAATGCCTCGGAAGAATGTATCATGAGGAATGAAAATATACTACAGAGAATTAAAAAAGCATAACCCGTTTTAATGACAATATAGTTAGAATAGGTGGAAAAAACTTTTGCATGGCAAGTTTCATAGTCTACGTGAAACGCCTAAATGAAAATTGGGTGTAAAAAATATAGTCGTCATCTTTATAAACAAAGACGAATATGCTAGCTAAGGAAGAACGATAAATTTCATAATTTTCCAGTTAAAAAAGACATATTTATTATAAACTTGAGTTATCTTTCTTCCTTAGATAGTATTATGGTGAACGAACATATACTACACTGACCCCCCTGACAGAGGATAATATCATGATGAACGAACTCTACTTCCCTCCACCCAAAGAAGAAGGAAGTCATTCTTGCGTGGACAGTCTTATGAGAGCAGACCCAATACTACACTACACCCCCCTTAAAAGATATTCTGACTAAATCGAGTCTTGGCTTTTTTTCATTATTGGAGGATTCATTCCCCTACGCACCCTTAAAAACGGAGGAGGTAATTACTGGGAGAACAATCTTATGACAACAGAAATGATACTACACTACACCCCCATTAAAAATATTCCAATTTAATCATTTTTTTTTTAATTTAAAAAATGCCGAGTCACAAAAATATTTTTATGGTTCCTTGGCTTTTTTGGCTAAGATCAAAATGTAGTATCTGTTCTCGACATCTCATAGATATTTAATACTTTACTAAAGCCGGAAGTAAATTATCTCCCTTGAAAATGAAATTCTAAATAAGTTTTAAACGCTATCATTTTTTAAATAAAATGTCTTATTTTATTTATAATTAGAATAATAGTGCTATCGATAAAACGGTTGCGTATGTATAAGAACATTTGACAATACAAAGTAGAAATGGTATATTAAAAGTTATTAATTTATTAAAAACTTAAAAATAAATAAATATGCAAATGAGGAAAATCAAGATTTGTTTGAGTGAGTTGGAGATGCCTATATATACAGTATTTCAACGTATTCTTATATCATCAGAATTTTTTTATGTTAATATAGTTAGGATAGATGGAAAAAACTTTCGCATTTATTCATTTAGATAATATATATATATATATATATATATATATAAATTAATAAAATAAAATTAAAAAAATTATGATGAATTTGAAAATTGATCAAAAAGTCGTTATAAGATGTAAATATATTTATTAATTGTTTTTTTTTTATTATGGTATTAATTTTTCAAGTAAAGTACACTTCCTCTGAGACGAGAGGTTTTTCATATTAGTATGAATATTACATTTTTATTTTATTTTTATGCTGTAGTAGTAGCGTGGTGTGATGAAACAGCCTTTGATACCGAACTTTAAGGCACGTGGGATGCCAGAAGTATAGTGGAAATAGGAAAGATTTATTGTTTGTCTGTCTGCCTCTCTCTCATATATATATATATATATATATATATATATATATATATATATATATATATATATATATAAATAAATAAATATTCAATTATTAGTACTTACAGACGCTAGCATTTCAAGCTTATTGCTCTCATCAGTTTAGGAAAGTAACAATTCCAGACGGTCGGGGGGCGCGAACCCGGTTCACTGGACCAGTCTAGAATTTTTAAATTCTTTTTAAGTTCCGGATTAATTTTCGAGTATCGAGCTTGAACCAGAAGATGTATTTGCCGTACTCGTTGTGTATCATAATACTTTCGATTCCTTCCACAGCCAGCTTCAAATGTATTTTTAAATGTTTAGTGATGGTTTTAGCGTGAACCGTGTGATTGGTTGTAGTATTAATAGAGTATTAGTATTAAAAGCATTTTAGGATGTTTTCACTCATATCGAAGTTAATTTGAATAATGGATGGCTTTTTAGTTTTTGCATGCAGAGAATCTAATATGTGTAGTCTTAGTTTGTTGGTTCCGTGTTCTAATATAATTGTGTTGTCTACAAGGAATTTCCGAAGTAAAAAGTAGGGGAAAGAATGATTAGCTCTTAAATGTTGGGCTATTGCACTGAGTCAGATAAGTGCATAGTGAGACGTCTTAACAGAGTTTTGGTAGTAAGACCACCGTATATTTGTTTTTTCTTCATTGTCGGATAGACAGTCTCCCAAAGGACATTTAAACTCATATACTAGGTTTATCTGATCCAAACACCCTGGTAGAAGAGGAAGAACCGTTTGTGATGATGAGGTTTTAATTTTTTATAATAAACATAAGTTTTAATTTTTTATTTGGATCGATACATTCTTATTAATTATATTTTTTAATACGTGTTCGTCTATTTTATAATTATTATGTGGCTGATTTCGGTAACATAATGCTATGTATTTACTGAGTGGGGGATTAGTTTTATTAGTATTTTGGTAGCAATTGTTATTAGAATGTTGAATTTGTTCGTCTATAATGTAGTTAAGGCAGCCATTATTGATTAGAGTCTGTTTAGTATTTTTAAGTTCATGTTGAAAATTAATTGGTGAGGAGGAATTTACTTTTGGTCGGGATCATAAGTTTTTGATAATGGCGGTTTTGTATCGGAAATAGGATTCGCTGTTATTAGTTAAGAGTGTCAGAGTTTTTATTGGTAGGTTTTATATACGTTGATGTGGAGACTTCGTTATTGTTAGTATCCATTAGCACATCTATTTAAGGGGATTTGATTGTTTTTATTTAGCTCGTATGTAAATTTGAGTAAAGAAAAATTCCTAGCTAAGATTTTCTTTTTTTTTCTTTTTCTCTTTATCCCTGCATTATTTCTTTTTGTGTTTTCTTACCGTATGTTTTGTTCTATTTTATTACACGTTAAAACTAAGTGTCTTTTACGTGTCTTTAATTAATTCCATTAAAATAATTTTTCTCCGCGTTCCTGATATACTAAATTATTATTCTCCCCAAAACTACGAAAGAAAGAAAAAAGTAGTTAAAAAAATCTCTAACTCTTGGAATTAAAAAAGGAAGCTCCCCCCATCCCCAATCCCAACCTGTCTTTGTCTTTCATTAACAGCGCTGGGCAGTTTTTAAGCAAGCTTGGCAGCCCACAATGATGGAACGGGTTCAGGTACTGATATCGATCCTGAACCAGTTTTCTTGAGGTTCGACTCAGAAGTGTTCGGCTGTCCTACGCAAACGTCCGAGTGTTGACGAGCCGAATGGTACCAGACGACAATTTTGATACGGTGCTGCGTCCTGTGACTGTAAGTTATATTTTCAAGAAATTTTCTAAAAGAAACAAAAAAAAACAAAAACAAAACAAGCAAAACATAGCGAAGTTACTGTTATCAAATTTTTTATTTTTATTTTGATACGTTGCTGCGTCCTATAATTTTTAGTTATAGTTGCAAGAAAATTTTTAAACAACAAAACAAATAAAACAAGCAAAACAGAGCGAAATTACTGTTATCAAATAAAT